>OX376373.1:92826860-93014299 GCA_947369275.1 Nemotelus nigrinus | reverse complement strand
CCAAGTCGTAATCAAAATCGGATAATATTAACATGCCGTGAGGTTAGTAACAAATGTTTAGATCAATATATATAAAAAACGGTTATTGTTACAGGAAAAAGCTATCAAATCTTTTTTATCGGAAATTTTGTAAGCTACAAATTTGTCATACATTGTTTTTCTGAAGACAAGACCGTTACTGAGATATTTAGAAAAGGTTACTTTTGGTGAACTTTGACCCCGTATAAAAAGTGACGCAGCACTCGCAGCACACCAAAATTCAGCTTTCCCCTAATTTTTCCGAAGCACCATATTAGATTTCCCCGGAGTACTAGGTTAACTCAAAGCTCGGTGCACGGTCTCCCGTCCGTACCTGGATTCGAACCACGCACTTGGAGCCTGTGTTCTACGCACTTGGCTACACGAGCTAGCGCCGTTGCGAAATATATCCATGTTTGTTAAGTCGCCTACGATTCATTATTCCTCGATTTTGCATCACCACCGAAGACATGGCGATTTTCCAAATTCTTTCATTCATTGGAAGAAAGCCACTCCGCTGTAAAAAGTTAATTTTAAACAAACATTAAAATTAGATAATTCAAGCAAACTAGTTTCCATTCAACAACAAAAAAATCGTTCCTGATGTCTGACTAAATTCCCAATAATCATAAAAAATCACTTGAAATGCATGCTACCCCATTTCTTTCGTTTCGGAATTCGTGATACACTTAACAAGTAGATTGATTTTTTTATTATTTGCTCCCCGCACGAATCGATAAGATAAATTTTATACGAGTGTCTAGCTGACCGTGAACAAGAGTCACGATTGCTTATGTCGTAATTTGTTAAGTACCAATATCTCTTCAAATAGAAAACCAAATTAGATAACACATACTCGTAGGGTATCTTAGTTTATCGAATATGGTCATCAAAATAACAAGACTATACTGCCTCAAGTGGTTACAAACAAGTCACATCAAAACGAGATGATAGTAAAATGTTTGCTTCCACCAGCTTTCTTTGGTATGAAAAAACACTAGACAAATTATTATACACAGAACTTTTTTTAATCAAGAAATGATGCCACTGAGCAGACATATAAATGCATGCTATTGTGATGTGGACCAGATGTAGTACTTCAAAACTGGTCGATTTGATGTAATTGGGAGCGGAAAGTGGTATTTATTAAGTCGATTGAAAAGGTCAGAAATTATCGCAGATGAGAGAGTTGATTCTAACAAAAATCGAAAATATTGTTATTAGCAAGCCCTAAAAATCGTATATTCTTTAGAACGCTTTAAGCCATTAAATGACGTGTTTATTGGAATTGAAGTTATGGAAAAATTAAATGAATGAGGTAAATTGATTGTGTTGGAATTTATTCAAACATTTTATACTAAACTGTCAAAAGGAAAAATGAATTTGAATTTTAAGTGAACTAAAGATGTATATTTGATTCTTCTTTTTGGAAATCACATTGTGATTAGTATCAGTTTCTAAATATCATCTTTTGAAATGCAAAATTTATTTTTTAAGCTAAGAAATATCCCTAGTATTGCGCTTCGTGAATCATTTTGCGAACACAACCCTGATAAATTCTGAACTGAATCACATAAAAGAATAATTTATAAAACCAAGATATTTCAGAATGCATCCGAATGCATAGAAGTGCATCCGCGGAAAACTTTTTTTTTCGGCTAAAAAACACGAAAACTAACAATAGGAACCGTTTTTCCGTTAGAGTTATTAATGCTTTAATGTGCTGCAGTGAAACTATAAAGAACGGCATACGAGGGCTGATCCAAAAGTAGTGATAATCGGTTATTTTCAGTTCGGATGAAATTAAAAAACAAAAATGTTTCTACTTCGTATATCCACTACTTAGGTCAGCATTAAAAAAACATAAATATACCACGATTCCAGGGAGTTACATTCATTTGAATACGAAGCAAGAACATCAAAATGGAGAAAAACGAAATTAGAGCTGTCATGAAGTTCCTGTGTTTAAAAAAAAAATGTCTACCAAAGACATAGACAGCGACTTGGTGGAAACATTAAGGAACTCTGCTCCTTCATATTCCACCGTTGCACACTGGGCCAAGGAGTTTAAGCTGCGAAAAACATCCACTGAATGTGAACACCACGAAGAACGTCCATCCATGTCCCTCATTGAAGACAACGTGAAAAAATTCGAAGATGCCGTGTTGCCAGATCGAAGAGTGATCATCAGGCATGTAGCTATGGTCGCAGGGATCTCGTATGCCTGTCTTCAAAGAATCGTTGCCAACGAATTACGTATGAAGAAGGTCTCTGCGCGTTAGGCGCGGGGAATGTTAACCGACGAGCAAAAGGAGAAACGAGTCGACATTTCAAGGGTGAGTCTCAAAAAGTTCCAGGCAGATCTGGAGAATTTTTTGCCGCGTTTCGTGATCATCATCTACACCTGCATCCACCTTTTTAATCCAGAAACCAAACAGCAATCAATGACGTGGAAGCGACCCTCTTCATCGATGCCGAAGGAATTCTAAATCCATTCAACTACATCTAGTAACATTACTTACTAAATATGCCTACATTTCCTTATGATAGCTTCACTTATTTTTAGTATGCTTGGCTATTTTAAATTTCTATAATCTTCACCTGTGTGAATGTGTTCTTTGTGTATTATCTTATAGCTAAACATTTCAAGAACATAGTCCCAAAATTCGAAGTCAATCAGAGCAAAACTCTCGAAGTTATTGAATACTTAGTCCCATCTCCTCTATCATTGTTGGTCCGAGAGCTCGGAGTTTAGTAGTCATTTTCTCAAAACAATTTTTTAAAGTCCGTGTTCACTGCCATTTAAAAACCAGATTACCGATTCATTTCAAACTTGGCACACATTTTCTACTCCCACAACGATAAGTTTTAGAATTTTTACTAATGTTCGAAGAACATTAGTATATATATATATATATATATATATATATATATATATATATATATATATATATATATATATATATATATATATATATATATATACATATATATATATATATATATATATATATATATATATATATATATATATATATATATATATATATATATATATATATATATATATATATATGTGGGACAAATGATTAACACATATACGATTAGAACTCAAAACTGTTTATTCAAAAGTATTTTATGGATATGTTGTATATTCACAGATGCAGAGTAGTATATAACGCGTCTTTCCTTCGCGAGGGTGTGCAGTCAATGCGCTCTATTTGCCGGTCCGGCACCGCGATGACTCACGCTATGTCGTTTGCGTCTTTGCGCCACGCTCTCGGTCGCAGCTCTCTCTTCGTCTCCACAACTCGGCCGTCCTGAGATTCATCCGACTCGGATGAAGAAGATTCGTATTTCGCCCATCGTTTTATATATTCAGTGCAGCTAGTTGTCGTCTTTGGACCATCATGAATGCCCTGTTTTACTACGTCATACGTGTCGTTCCCTTTGACTTTGACGATCTTATATGGACCCAAGTACTTCGCTTTGATCTTCAAACCCGGTCCAAATTGGGTTCGTTTAACAGCCACGATGTCGCCTTGTTGGTAACGTTGAGGAATCTTTCGGCGTCGATTGTACGTTTTAGCGTTTTCGTGCTGAACTTTGGAAATTTGACGTTTCGCATCTTCTCGATTCTGCACTCGATCATTATGGAATGTTGAAATTATTTCTTCTTCGAGTGCTTTGATAACGTCGGCACTATGTCTGGTACAAATTGGTATACCTACTAGCAATTCAAACGGTGTCATGCCGATGCTTCTATTAAAAGTCGAGTTGATCGCCAGCTGCACATGCGGAACAAACTTGTACCACTTTGTAGGTTCATCCACCGCTAACTTCGCTAAAATAGACGCTATCACGCTATTCATCCGCTCCACCTGACCATTTGCGCGAGGTAATCCAGTCGTTATAAGGAGATGACGTATATTTTCCTTTTCGCAATATTTCTCAAATTCAATGGACGTAAAGGCTGATCCGCGATCTGTGATTATTTGTAACGGATTCCCAAATACGCTTTTCTGTAGATCGAGCCTTGCTATTACTTCAGCTGACGTAGTGGACTTCGTCGGATAGAGCCAAGTGTACTTAGTGAAACTATCTATTATCACCAAGATATGTTTATAGTTTTTATGTGTCGATTCTAGTGGTCCCATATGATCGACATGATAGGTGTACAGCGGTATATTCCCTTTATCCAACGGGTGCAGAAATCCTTCGGACTTACCCGCTTTACGATTTACAAGTATGCAAGGAAAGCAATTTTCTACTACTCTCTTTACTCGTTCTGCCAACTTCGGAATGTAGTAATGTTGCTTAACATCTCGTTCGGTTCTGGCAAGTGAATAGTGACCTTTCTCGTGAATTCGTCGAATAATATCCTTCTGCATGGCTTTCGGTACGACAAACACTTCTTGTCCATCCACAAATTTTAATAGTATTTCACCACGTAATACAAAGTCTTCAAATACTCCATTCCTTAACATTTCCTTGATCGCCCTTATGCCTGCATCTTCGTCTTGTGCTTTCTTCAACTGGGTCTCAATTCCTGCTTCAATCGTCATCACCGGATGTCGACTAAGCGCGTCAACATGTGGAAGTCTCGATCCAGGTCGGTGCTCAAGAGTATATTGAAATTCTTCAATGAACATAGCCCATCGTGCTATTTTTGGTATGATGTCCTTCTTTTTCATGGTCTGTTCAAACGCTAAGCAATCAGTTATACCTTTGAACGGTATACTCAACAAATACACTCTGAATTTGCGGAGTGCATTAACAACGGCTAAAACCTCTAATTCGTACGACGACAGTTTTTCTTCTTGTGGTGTAGTCTTCTTGCTCGTGTAATACGTCGGGTGGAATCGATTGTCTTCTGATGACTTCTGCAGCAATACTGCTCCATATCCATGTTGGCTGGCATCTGTATGAAGCTCCGTCTCAAGGCTGGGGTCGTAAATTTGCAATACGGGTTGTTCCGACAATATCCGCTTCAGTGTGTTGAACGCTTGTTGTTGAAGTTCACCAAACTCGAAGTTCGCGCCGTTTCGAAGCAAGTCGCTAAGCGGTTTAGCAATAATGGAGTACCCAGGGATAAATTTTCGGAAGTATCCTGATAATCCCAAGAAGCTTTGCACGTCCTTAGCATTCTTTAGTTCTGGGTATCGTCTGACAGCTTTTGTTTTCGATGGAGAGGGTGATATGCATCCATTTTCGACAATGTGCCCAAGAAACTCTATTTTTCTTTCCAAAAACTGGCACTTCTTTTTGTTGATAATTAGACCATAACCTTTCGCAACTTCAAGGACGATTTTCAATTTTAGTATTCCCTCTTGTTCGTCTTGCGCGGGGATAATTATATCATCCATGTATGGAAACGCTACCCCTTGATTAGATAGTTCCCAGAAAATACTGTTTATGAAACGTTGGAACACTGACGGAGAGTTGCTCAGCCCAAATGGAACGCGTCTAAACTGATATTGACCTTTATGCGTCACGAACGATGTATATTTTCTGCTGTTTTTCTCTACTTCGACGTGAAAGAAACCATCTTTTAAGTCCAACGTGCTGAAGACATAAGCATTTCGTAGCTTGTCGAGAATGTCTTCTATCAATGGAAACGGAAACCTATCTTTTTCGATGATTTTGTTGATACGCCGATAGTCGATCACTACTCGTGGAGAGCCATCTTTTTTCCAGGCTACTTGCACCTGACTCGAATACTCTGATGATGATGGTTCAGCAATTCCTTTCTGTACCCATTCCGCAACCTGATTATCCACTATTTCTCGTTCTTTCGCTGGAAGTCGTCTTGGAGTGCAAAATATCGGACTAGAATCCTTCACGACTATTATCATTTTCACATTGGTTTCTTTTGTCTTATTAGGAACATAGTTGGCGACAATTTCCTCCGTCACTTTCTTTTCATGGCTTGCTACTGTTTCACCAATATTTAGCTCGTCGTTGTCGTGAACATTGATGTTCATCAAAAACGCTTCGGGAACCAATTTTTTAATATGCATTCCAGTACTGTTCAGAATAAGTGTCGCTTGCTTTAAAAATTCACTGCCAAGTATAACGTCAAATGAGAGAATATCGTCTGATACTACATAAAAGCGCGTAGTGTACTCGTCTTCGTCTAATTTGATGTTCGCCTCGAATGTACCTTTTGGTGACACGTAATTTCGCCCAAAACCCGTTAAAACTAGATCAGTGCTCTGTATGACCGGAATATGAATCGACTTTAACTTCTCTTCGGAAACTATGTTGATTTGGCTTCCCGTGTCGACCAGAGCGTTCACAACTACTCCTTCGAATATAATGTCTTTAGTCATTGTGCTTTTGGCATTACCATTTAAATGGCTTACGTCCTTGCTGTCTGTTTTTTTTATTTTTACACTCAGAAGCGCGGTGACCATACTTTCCGCAACCGAAACATTTCATGCCTTTGGACTTATGAGCACAGTCGACTGATTTGTGCCCAGTGGCTCCGCAATTAAAGCATTGTGATTTTTTGAAATTTGTCACTGCTGTTGCTACTGAGGTTTTCGGTAATCGTTTTGATTCTTCGTATGACTGCTTCTGTTGACATTTTTCATAGTTCAACAACTTCGCTTTAAAATCTTTCAAGCCGATAGCGCCATATAACAACATCTTATTTCAATTACATATTGTATGATTGCTGCTTCTTCAACTTCCCCTCTACTGGCTATTTCCTTCATAATTAGAAAGTACTCCAAGCATGATTCATTACTCTCCCTTTTGCGCTTTGTTAAAAGTTGGTGTAGATCGGCTGAATTAATTTTCTCTCCGAAATCCTCACATAGTGCTCTTTTTAGCATTTGCCATGTTCGTAATGTTCTCTCGCCTTGTACATATATCTTCGCGATACCTTCCAACGATCTTTTCGCCACCACTAGTTTCTCCGTTTCTGACCATCCAAATAACGTTGCAGTTTCTTCAATTTCTTCGGCCCAACATTTCACCGGATAATTATCTTTTCCGTTAAACGGACGAATGTCTATGTCACGAAAACTCAACGCGAATTTTTGACCGATCGCCCTACTACTACAACTCAATCGCGACATTGAATCACTTAAAACACTTAAATTGTCTTCATCACGACACTGTTCATTTTGAATGCTTTCTTTTTCATCACCTTCGTCTTTCTCGTCGTCATTTTCATCATAACTTCTCAACATTGAGAAATCTGAAAGCACATCACAAATCCGCTCTGACATTTCACTCACACTACCCGTGAAATCAACGCATAGTAAATTACAAACGGCGGCTAGGTCTCTCTCACTAAAATGTTCCTTCAGGAAATCGATCTTTTCTCGGTATTCCGATGATCCCGACGCAAATTCGAATCCCGTAAATGCCCGCAGTCGTTTTCTATTCAAACGATCGCCTTCTTCTCCATATACCACTTTGTGGAAAAGTTTTATTGCCTGCAGTGGAGCTGATGTAATATTAGCACTAACACTAGGAATTTGTTGAAGGCACGACATTTTAAATGTTCCCTGTTTATATTTTTGTCTAAAAGGCACACAGATCGTCGTTTGCTAGACAAGTCTTTTCACGTCTTCTTTCGTTTGCAAACCCGGCGCAGCAGCACGTCGCACGTAAAAGTGTTTACCTTTACCTAACAAACACACACGCACACATAACAGATTTCACCTCTCGTCGTCGTCGTTTCTCGAGAAAAATCAAATCTATCGTCGTTTACAAGCCACGTTTTTGTTTCTATCCGTCGTGATGTGGCGTGTTGATCGTCGTAAAACACACTCACAAACTATGGAAATTTCACCATTCGTCGTTTTCGTCGTAATTTCTTTCACCTTCCTACTTATGATTACACTGCACAGCACGTAGCGATTTGTCCCCGTCTTTCGTCTAACTAGGAATAGTTTTCTTTCACAAATTGGATCGTCGCATTTATCCCGTCTTTTACGAAAAACTATCCCGGTTGAGCCCCCAAAATGTGGGACAAATGATTAACACATATACGATTAGAACTCAAAACTGTTTATTCAAAAGTATTTTATGGATATATTGTATATTCACAGATGCAGAGTAGTATATAACGCGTCTTTCCTTCGCGAGGGCTGTGCAGTCAATGCGCTCTATTTGCCGGTCCGGCACCGCGATGACTCACGCTATGTCGTTTGCGTCTTTGCGCCACGCTCTCGGTCGCAGCTCTCTCTTCGTCTCCACATATATATATATTTATTTTATTCATACACCAAAACAAGGTACAAAATCACATATTAAAAAAAAAGGACATCAAATTAAATTAAAATAAAAAAAATTAAAAAATTGAAAAAGTAAAGTAAAGTAAAGGAAAAAGTAAAAACAAACAAGTTAAATAAGTAAAAAACAAACAAATTAAAAAAAGAGTAACAAATAAACTAATAAATAGCAATCAATAAATAAACATTCACATAAAAGCTATAGCTTAAAGTTAAGGGTACGGATGGCATGGAAAAGAGAGGACTTGAAGGATGATTTGGAAATCGTAGGGGAATATAAATTGCTTATTCTGTTGAATTCTCTGCAGCATCTACTTACTGGCTCATTAGCTCCATATGTGGTCGAATGAGAATATTCTTTTAGGAAACGATTGGACCTGGTGTTCCTCACAGGGATATTTATCAAAATTTTATTATTCAGGAATTCTACATTAATAGCGCCTCTAATGACGTCGAATGTGAAGCAGGCCGATATCACCATTCTTCTGGAGGCTAGTGTCGATAGGTTTAAATGACCCAGTCGAAACTCATAAGGGGGTAGGCTATTAAAGTCATAAGGGTTGTATAGCTCTCGCAAGGCGAAAAGTAAAAATTGCTTTTGTATTGACTCGAGCCTGTCACTGTGGGTTTCAAAAGCAGGATTCCAGCTAATGCAAGCGTATTCGAGAATAGGACGTACGAGTGAAGTGTATAAAGATCTTGTGACCCACAGACTACGAAATTCCTTGGCTCGTCTTTTGATGAAGCCAAGTTGTTTGTTTGCACGAGAAAGTATTTTATCGTAGTGTAAAGTGAAGCGGAGTTTTTCATCTAAGATAACACCGAGGTCAGCAATGTTATCAACTCGAGTTAGCACATTATTACCGAGGAAGTACGTATTGTGTGTGACCGTGCATTTTCTGGAAAAACTAATAACCTGGCATTTATTAATGTTGAGAGAGAGCTTGTTTACATTGCACCAATGATCAAGGGAATCAAGTTTGGATTGGAGAAAGAGGGCATCCGATTTGGATTCAATGGTCAGATAAAGTTTGAGGTCGTCTGCATAGAGTAAATGAGGTATGCCTGCTAGGACGTCAGATAGGTCGGAAATAAATATATTGAAGAGAAGTGGACCAAGATGGCTACCTTGGGGTACACCAGAGGTAGCACTAACGTTTTTAGATAAAAATCCTTGAAATTTTACACATTGCGTTCGATCGCAAAGGTATGAAGTCAGCCAGCTGAGTAGAGACCCGGTAATACCGAATTTCTGTAGCTTAAAAATTAAGGTAGAATGGTCAACTCTGTCAAATGCCTTACTGAAGTCTGTGTAGACTGCGTCAATTTGGTAACCTTTTTCCATTTTGCATAGGACGTCTGAGATTAGGATTGTCAAATTCGTGGTAGTTGAGCGACCTTTTCTAAAGCCATGTTGTTGCTCGTTCAGGCGGGAATCAACTAGCGGAGACAAATTGTCGTATACTATCTTTTCGAAAAGTTTCGGAATCGAAGACAAAATGGCAATGCCCCTATAATTTTCAATACAGCGTCGATCACCATTCTTGAATATGGGTGTGACATAAGAAAGCTTCCAACTGGATGGAAAAACTCCTGACGAAAGTGATCTATTAAAAAAAATATGCAAAGGAGTTATAAGCTGCTCTACACACTTGCATAAAAAGATCGGAGGAAGAAGATCGGGCCCAGGACCTTTGTTGCAGTTGAGTTCCAAAATAGTTTTACGTATTTCATCGCGGGAGATTTCTAAATGGTTGACAAAAGCCGTTGGAGTTGAATTGGAGGAAGAAAGGTGTGAGTTTGTTAGGTCTGGTGCACTAAAAACTTTTTGGAAATTATCTGCGAGTAGGTCACATATCTCTTTAGGGGAAGAAGACGTTGTATTATTCAGAAACATTGACGATGGATAGCCAGTAGTTTTTCGCTTCACATTAACAAAATCGAAAAATTTTTTCGGGTCACGGACTATATTTTCGCCGGTTGACCTAATGTAAGTATCATAAGCCTCATGAGACTTTGCTGAAAATTGCTTAGCGACTTGATTATACTCTTCCTGAATAGCAGAACTAACGTCAGTATTTTCTCTAATCCGCTTATATAGTTTGTTTCTACGATTTCGCAAATGCCTAAGGTCTCTATCAAGCCATGGCTCAGACAATTTATTTTTTTTTTTTATCTTTGGTACATATCTTTCAACGGCGTCAAAAATTTTATTGTAAAAAGAGGAAATGGCTGTCTCAAGAACCTGAGTTGAAAGAATATTCGTCCAATCAATAGTATCAAGAACGTGTTTAATGCTTTCATAATCAGCATTACGGAAGTCAAATACAATTGAATTATTGTAAGTTTTTAAGTAGGTGGAATTAGAAGTGGAAAGTTCTACTGACAGTGCTGTATGGTGTATACTGTTGCAAAAAAGATGCTCAGCGTCGTTAGTTGGACTAACCACTACTTCGTCATAAGCATTCGTGAAGACTAGATCTAACCAATTTCCATTTTGGTTGGGGATGTGGGAAACCTGCTGCAAATCATTACCATAAAAGGCACTCGCAAGATTGAAATCTTTGGTGTCTACCAGATTTACGGGGAGAAGGTATGAGTCATTTTCATCTGGAACAAAGCAAAGATTCGGACGATTGAAATCACCCAAAACTATTATTTTATCTTTTTCGCTAAGTGATGTCGCTAATGAAGATATTGTGTCACAAAAATTGCTGTAGATGGATTCTTCAGATCTAGGGGGGATGTAGACAACAGCGATGTAAATTGAGTTGTTATTAGAGGAGATCCGAACAATTATACATTGGAAAAAAAAAAAAAAATATATATATATATATATATATATATATATATATATATATATATATATATATATATATATATAAATATATATATATATATATATATATATATATATATATATATATATATATAATATATATATATATATATATATATATATATATATATATATATATATATATATATATATATATATATATATATATATATATATATATATATATCATCAAAAAATTTCAGTGAGATAATCTCGGGAACGCGCCATCAGATTGAGCTGAAACTTTCAGGATACATTGGTGTATATGCAGAATAGGTCCAGGTCTCATTAAATGTCAGTTATTGTTAACCTTTTGGCGCCGGCGGCCATTTAAGTGATATTTTTAATATACCTATTATTTCGTACACAAATAATGTTCGCAAAAATAAAGTTGACGAAATAAATTTCGAACGTGTTTTATATGTGAATCGGATAATGTTTTGGAATTTTTTAACCCCATGTGTGCGCTGGGTGCCTAAAAAGAGAACGGGAAAACATGAACATTTTTAAATTGCGATAACTTTTGACACAGCTATTCAATCATCACGAAATTTTCAGGACATATTTGTATTATTTAATTGTAAATTTGTGTAGCTTTTAATGAGCGTGCTGGCAACCCTGTAGCTAGGGGAGGCACTGAAACTGAAAACCTCCAAATCATCGTCTCTCTTGAAAAAATGCCGCTTCTTCAAAAAAAAGCCACTCATATGTAAATTTTATGCTTTGATTACATAAACAATAAAAAAAATTTGATATGGTATAACGGGCACGCCTGGTAACCCTTACCCAATTTACCTATATTTTTAGCATCAAAAACTTCTGTTCACGGAAACTCACGATCCGATGAGCAGAATTAATTGAAATTCACAGAATGTATTGATCTTAAATAGGACCAGGTCTGATAGAAGTGATTTTGAAATGCAGGCAATTCTGCGCCAGTGGTGCCATCTTGAAAAATCACTAAAAAAAAGATAACTGCTTTTAGCCCTATAAATTTTGATTGAATCGTTCAATTCACACAGTAGTTGGACCTTACTTCAACCCACGTTTGGTACAAATTTGGTTGAAAAATTCGGTTGGAGCTGCCAGCTATGATAATTTTGGTGTCTTAAATGTGAAAAAATAAAAATTTGGAAGTGAAAACATGCAAACCATCGGATATCCTTAAAAATGTCCGTTTCTTACAATAAAACCAATCTGTATACAAATCTTATGCTTTATCTACACGTTCAAAGTAAAACTTTGGAAATTTCATGTCGGACAGGAACGGTTACCCTTTCCCAGTTAACCTATATTTTTAGCATCAAAAACTTCTGTTCACGGGAACTCACGAACCAATAATCAGATATAGCTGAAATTTACAGAATGCATTGGCCTTAAATAGGACCACGTCCTATAGAAGCGATTTTTTTTTTGAATTGTGGGCAACTCTGTGCCAATGGTGCCATCTTGAAAAATTACAAAGAAAAAAAACTGCTTTTTGCCCTATGAAATGTGAATAAATTACCAGATTTTCATGAAATTGACACAGTAGCTAAACCTTACTTTAAACCTTGCTTGGTAGAAACTGGCTGAAAAATTCGATTGGTGCTGCCAGCTATGGTAATTTTTGTGTCTTTGGTTTTGAAAATTCGCTCAGGAAAATAAAACTTTTTGCCCTATAGCTTCCAGTGCAGTCATGAAATCAATACAATTAATGGAACCTATTATAAACATTATTCAGGCCAAATTTGGTTAAAAAGCCACCATATGGCTGCCAGCTATTGTTGGTTTTGTGTTTAATTGCAATATCTTTATTAATTGATTTTATCGTACAATTTTCAAATGGTAATGATATTGTAGTGACAATAAACAGAAAATATTAAGTTTTCGATTATTTGAAAAAACTCGCTGCAGGTAACCCTAAATTTCTTTATACTCCTATAACTTCGAATGTAATATAACAACGTGAAGCAGATGTGATATATTCTTGGCTTTGATACTGGCAGAAGGTTGCCCGCACGAGTCGGTTGTGCTACTTTTGTATCAATAAATGCTCATAGTTAGTATTCATACCGGAACATTTACAATGAAAATAAATAACCAATGTTTCAATTCCCAAAGTTCTGCAAATTTTTCGGATCGCAGCCCCAAACACCAACTTCAGTTACAGGGCTGCAGGCACTTAGCATTTTCTTCATTGATGTTATATGAGGTGCTGCTTTCAAAATTTTGTGAAATAAGCAACTGATAACGAATATAATTAACCCGTGTTTTGCTCTCATAAACGTTGAAATTCATGCCAGTCGTAATATCTGAAACCTTCTACCATATGAGTTATAATACATTCAGACCAAAGTAATGCGTGGCATTTGAAATAGTTTGGCCGTAATAAGCAGCTCATGTGGTGGAATATGCACTCAAAACCTGCACGATTCTTCTACTGTTCTTCGAACATTAGTGTTTCTAGCGGTTCAGGTGCGCTAGAGTTTTTTTTTGCTTTTGTATTTATTTTCGTATCTAATTCTTCATAGGTTTTTATATCTAATGTTAAGAGTTAAGTTTTGACCGCTGTTTCTAATTTCACATTTTTGGTAAAATTCAATAAATTGTTTATTCCATAATCGTTAAGATTTTCGTTTAGTAAGCTAATTATTGTAAGGAACGCTTCTAGTTCTTTGGGGTTACCGTTAAAAATTGGTATGGGTTTTAAGGCTAGCTCAATATTAAAGTTACTCTTTTTGCTGTCTATTGAACTGTCTAAATTTTCTAATAATAGTTCTTTTGCTTCTTTGTATTTCTGTAGCAATGTACCTATTAACTTCTGAGTATCTTCTGTGTTAATTGCTTCTTTTTGAATTTCTTCTATTGTATCTAATTTTTCTTGAAGATATTCTCTTCTGTTAGTTCTGTTCGGGGGTTTCTTTAGGTTGACTATTATTTTCGAAAGCATATTAATATTTTCTTCCATTTATACGGAATTATCATGGAACATATGAAATGTTTCCGGTAAAACGCGACTTGATGTACCACACAGCTGTTACATGAATTTTGCCGATAGATGTCAGGCTACAATGTTTGTTTTTTTGTGGCTATGTGTTTGCCTTTGCGGTTTTTTTGTTTGTTTGTTTGTTTTTCTTAATTGTATTGCCTTCTCACGTATTTTTTGCGTAATTTTGAGTTTTTTTCTGCAATTTTCAACCCCTGCTACCACCTATTCGCCCTCTGGTGGTAGGATTTCCCGGGTGTGGAACATCAAATCAAGTTTACTTGTAAAATTTTTTGGAAATACAAGTTTTTTTTATATTTTTTATTTAAGTGCATTCATGAAATTCGTAATGTACAATGTTTTTATTCTAGATAAATTCGTTTAAATTCTTAATAAATTCATCCATTCGTTCGTACATGCGCTGCTATAGCTCCCATTGTAAAGGATTCTCTTGGCCTGTCGCAATTTGTTTCAGGGATGCGATTTCTTTCCTCAAACGAACTTGTCTGCCATCGCGTGTTTTTCGTATTGTACTCAATTTTAATGTGTCCAGTTTGTGGTTCTCTATTGTTGTCGGATGGGTTGTTGGTTGTGTTCTATGCTGTTTAATTTGGTTTGCTAATTCCTCGACCTACTGGTACATTTGTTGTTGTTTCGCCCATGGTGGAGTATTATCGCTGCCCGTTGCAATGCGTTTGAGTGCTGCTATTTTTTCCGTAAGTAAACCAGGCTGCGACCGCGTTTCTTTCGTTTGGTGTCTACTTTCGGTATAGCTGTCCTCAACGCCTCCTGTTTGCGGGCTTCTATTATTCCCAGGTGGATCCTTGGTTGTAGTCCACCTTCCTTTAACAAGTTCAGCTTTGTAGGGGGCAGGATCGCCTTGAGATTGGTTAATAAGAATGATATTATTTCGTTAGTTACTTTACCACAATGCAGGCTTCGCGTATTTAACCGCCGTTTTGCTGGCTTGGGACAAGTGTACCATAGAAATTCAAATCAAGAAAAAAGCAATAAAATATTTGTTGCTTGAATGTGTCTGAATGGTCACCGAGCGAATTGGCTTACCAGAAACAGACTGTATTTATTCAATCCCCGATCTTTTATATATAGTGAGACATTTTGTAGATTTTGATTGTAGAGTATATGGATTGGTTTCAATTCAAAAAATACGAATTTTATAATTACTTTTATTCGGCTTCGCGTTTTAGCCGCTTAGGAGGGCTGTCGCTGCTATCGACAAGTACAGCTGATAGCTGACATTGTCAATTTGACGTTTGTCATACGTTGTAGACAGCAATAAAAATAAAATGAATTTATATTAATTGAAACCTCCGGCCGTATTATTGTGCGAAAGCCCGTAAGGACTTTTCTCTTCGGATTCTCAGGGTTGACGATGGCCCAGCTGGTCTATATTTGATTGATGTAAAATATATATTTTTTCAAGGGAGGGACTTCGGCCACTTTCTCTTTTGGTTTTGTGTGTTTTTCGGCGGAATTCAGTGAGTGGAGTGACCCCGCAACATCTGGGGTCATGGCCCCAATAACAGCAAGGGCCTGAAGCTGTCTGCCTCTCCTCAGGAATGCTAAATGAAAACATATTTCCCTAATTTGAGGTTCTTTCTCTTTTTTAGCCTCTTTGCTAGCAACGTGCTTTGACACATTTTGGCTGGGTGTTGCTCGCCCGTGCATGTCTGAGAGGTACTGCTGGTCCTGTACGGAAAAAGATCCTTTCTTTTCTCTTGTAATATTGCGGCTAGTATAATTTCATTGACGGATGAATTATACGTATCGTCCTACCTTTTCTTGGAGCACATCCGCCCCATGTTTAAAGACCCACCCCCACCGCGTAGAGCTAGCAAAGCGGCCAACCAGCATCCGTCGGGGTCGGATTAAAGGGTGCTTTGCTAATTAGGACGAGGGGCCTTCACGGCCATTTCTAGGGTATCCTGCTCCCAGCGCAATTTTTTAATTTGCCTCTTGTTGGTTAGCCATCACCCACGCTGCGTTTCGGCCTTGACCGGACTTCGGTCTGGCTAAGTGCTGGCTCCGGTCTTTCCACTTCTTTCTAAAATCGCTACAGAGTCCCCGGAAACGGATGCCGTCTCTTCCATTCTAGTTTGAGCCGGCGTTCCTTGTTTGGTGAGCACGGTCGTCGATTTTCTCCATATTTTACACTCTCTTTAAAATTGAATTGCTTGCTCGAAGATAGTTCTTGCAATTTATGCTTATGAGTATCTGAACTCATTACGTTTCATTGGACTACTCTCATTAATGACCTAATTACAAATTCCTCGAACTTAATGACCTACCTTCGTATGCTCACGTAACTGGCTCAAGCAAAACTAACTTTTCCTTGTTCAGAATTTCGATCTCTTTATTTGCTTGGACACGAAAAGAAAGAAATTTTACAAAACTTAATTTCCTTAAAGTGTGACTCTAGAAGAAATAATACTTAAGCAATAACAAGTTTTATATACATTCAAATAGTGAGAGCAAACGCTTGTGAAAAATTCAACGACAATGCAGCACAGCAAAATCCAACGCAGATGATAATTGTTGTTTAGCACTTTAATTTACTTATTAAATTTTTATTATTGAATTCAAATTTATTTCAGTTTTCTAACACCATAAATTATTATTATTGAATTCAAATTTATTTCAGTTTTCTAAAACCCTAAATATAGTGCTGAGTCATATTTAAAAAAAATTTTTTATCAATTTCATCAATTTTATTCATCTCAATTTCCCATTTCAGGTACATAACTGGCGCATTATACCCCGCTTAAATCCAGCCAGTGATTATCCTAGTGATTTCGATGTGATACTCTTAGAAGAAGATTCCAGCCTGTCCGGTCTAGAAGCACTGAAGGTGCATCCCCTAGTTAAAAGTGTGACTCCTCAACGTATGGTACATCGTACGCTAAAATACATTCCGGTCTCGAACGATGAAATCGAAGCAGATCAGCCTGAAAACGATAATAGCATTGATGATACCGATAGCTTTCCGCAAGAAGATGAAAATCTATTGCGTGAATTAATTGAGTTTTTGAACAAAGAAGACTCACTCAAGTCGGAAGATGATCATGTAGCCCATCAACGTAAGCTCCAATCCTTAAAAGAAGCGAATTTGAATCATACAGCCAAAGAGAATACGAGTAATAGTCAACAGAGTCCTGCCTTTCCAACCGGAGCCAACAATCGTCACACAAATCGTAGGCTACTTCGTGCGATTTCCAGGCAAATCACTTCATTGCTAAGAGCTGATGTTCTGTGGGGCTTAGGAGTGACTGGAAAAGGGATAAAAGTAGCAGTATTTGATACAGGTTTATCGAAAAAGCATCCGCATTTCAAGCGAATCAAAGAACGAACGAACTGGACGAATGAGAAATCGTTAGATGATGGCGTGAGTCATGGAACGTTTGTAGCAGGGGTATAAAAGCGATCAATTTAGTTTATTACAAATGTTACTATGCTTCTATTTTATATATCAGGTGATCGCTTCAGCCAAAGAATGTCTGGGTTTCGCACCAGATGCAGAACTACATATATACAGGGTTTTTACAAACAATCAGGTAATTTAAATAAAACTTAAAATCATGCTTCCAAGAGGCTGAAATGAGAATCTTTTACCTTTTAGACGAAAATTTAGAAAACATTTAATCTGCCAAAAACTAACACGCTTGCCATTTATAGTGAAATACTATAGTCATTTAGGAGTTGATTAACATTGTATTGATTGATTATAACACTAATTTAACCTATCTCAAGCCTTCCACTTTAATAAAAAAAAAAATCGAATGCTAGCTCAATAAATTTGAAATTACAAGCTAATTAACACAAAAACAAAAATCCTCCTCGACGATTTATCATCTAATAATATGAATATTGGCTTCCAATTTCCATAGGTCTCCTACACATCATGGTTTCTCGATGCCTTCAACTATGCAATACTCAAAAAAATCAACGTCCTAAATCTAAGTATTGGTGGACCGGATTTTCTAGATCACCCGTTTGTGGATAAAGTCCTTGAATTGACCGCAAACAAAGTCATTATGATTTCGGCAATTGGAAACGATGGCCCATTGTATGGAACGTTGAACAATCCTGGAGATCAGAGCGATGTTATCGGAGTCGGTGGCATGAATTTCGAAGAGAATATCGCAAAATTTAGCTCGCGTGGTATGACAACATGGGAATTACCACAGGTATGCAACATTCAATTGTATTTGTTTTTGTTTTACTGCAGCTAAACGGTCTATAAATTTCAGGGATATGGTCGCCTTAAACCCGACATAGTCACTTATGGAAGTCAAGTGAAAGGCAGTAATATTCGTGGTGGTTGTCGATCACTATCTGGCACTTCAGTTGCATCACCTGTAGTAGCTGGTGCTGTGACGCTCATCGCAAGCGGTGTCCTGAATAAACTAGACATGATTAACCCCTCTTCAATGAAACAAGCTCTGATCGAAGGAGCAACTCGTCTGACCGATAACAATATGTTCGAACAGGGGCACGGCAAATTAAATATTTTGAAAAGCATGAAAATTCTATCGTCATATACACCAAAAGTGACCTTAAGCCCGTCCTATTTAGATTTCACATCGGACTATATGTGGCCGTACAGTAGTCAATCGTTGTTCTATACAAGTGCACCGGCTATTGTGAATGTCACAATACTGAATGGAATGGGTGTGACGGGAAAAGTGATAAATAAACCGACATGGCATCCGTATGTTAAGCATAATGGTAATTTGCTGAACGTATCCGTATCTTATTCAGAGGTTTTATGGCCATGGTCTGGATGGATGGCTGTGCATATTGGTGAGTATGAATGTGCGTGGTAAGTAAAATATATAGAGTAAAATGCAACAGATATGTCCATGGGCTACCGTTCCTTGTTCCAAAATTCAAATATAGCAAGAATATATATTATGGTTGGAAAGTTTAGAATAATCTATTACGATCTGGTTTTAGTCGCAGCAGAATTTAAAATAATGCGCTTTGAAGATTTTCTATGACGAAATTTTTTAATTATCAAATTAATCTAACAGCGAGATGAAGTCATTGTGGTATTATTTCGCGATAACTTCGTGCCCAACGTGATAACTTATCAATAAATTACTGCAAAGTATAGTATGCGCAGTAAGATATGGCTTTAACGGGTGTTTTCGAGAACGAATCCAGGCAATAGTAAAATCAAAAAAGTCAGTTAAACTAAAGAATTTACAAGAAAATGTCTTAAAAATCAGCGAAGCTTTTGAAAGTTTTTCAACTGCTTTTCTTTGACGTTCTTTACCAGTTTTAAAAGCTTTACAAATCAATTTCCTGAATCAATTTTATATAGCTTTGTAATGGTCTACGAAAACTTTTGTCCAGAACTTTAATGGTACTACTACTTTAATGGTATTTTGCCTTCTGCATCCGTTCTTCTACGTGGGGACTTAAATATCCCTACCTCATGGTTAGGACGTGAGTTATTCGAGAATCTTATCTGAAGTAACACATCGCTTGCTAAACCTTCCTTTCCCTTTGTTTATTCTCCAAACTCAACAACTTACCCAAAGCTAATAATAAAATTGTTTACCTCATCCTCACTAATATTCCGGTCTTTCATTTGTTTGAGTACTTCCCTTTCTCCCTATGTGCGTCCTAATGCTCACCATCCCCCTCTCTTTACGGAATTAACTATGTGCCGTGGTACTGAGAAACAATCTACTTCCTCTCTCCGAGTTCGTTTGAAAAAAGCTTATTACACTCTTTGGAGAAAAGAAGCTGGAGTAGCCTGGTTAGCAGAGCACATGCTTCTTGTGTGTGGAGTCCCTGGATCGAATCCAGGTTCGGGTGAGGGGCCGCACACCGAGGTTTGAGTTCACCTACATCTGAATAGGTACCTGAGTTAATCAGGGGTAGAGTGAGTCGCAGAACTAATCACTCCACTCTTGTATTCACAATGATTGTAAATTTGTGATGAAGCTCTCTACCAGCTTCAACCCCTAGACTCAGCAAGGGTTTTCGTGGGATCATTTTTTTACACTTTTCTGAGCAATGAGATAAATTAAACTAATTGGTATTATTTCTTCAGATGGCTAAGTATGGATTATGACTTCAATAAATTTTATTACGTCCTTTTCAAATTAATCTCACGTCACTCTTGTTCTTATCGCTGTAAAAGAAGTTCGGATCATCTGTTCCCCGTCAATGTTGCGATTACTGTTAGAACGACAAATGCGATGCGTAAGAAATACAGTAGGTCAGACTTAAATTAACTTCTTCACCCAGTTGTACTCTGCCTTCATTTTGTACAAATCCGTTAGAAAACGATTGCTTGATGAGCAAACACTGGTTTCAGTGTTGATGGCATTCCAAATCCTTCGCCAAAACACTTTTCTCTTCCCTGTATGTTCCTCTGTAACTAATTTTCAATCTTACTTTTTCATTCGATACTTTTCATTCACTTAGGAAAGCATATTCCCCACCCACAAAGTTGACGGTATTTCTTGCATCTCTAGTTACCGTCCCATATTCCTTTTGCTCTTATTACTGAATTTTCGAAGAAAATTTTCTGACGACATAGTTGCATATAGTGGGTAGGTCCACGACTTGCTAGAATTCAGATATCTTTAACCGGTCGGCGGGCATTTTAGTGAATTTTCAAATACTCCTATATTTCCAAGCAGTGTAAATTTTTGTCAAAAAAGAGTATTGGAAATGAAAACTTATTATGTTTTTAGTTTGCTTATGATAAAGAATTGGAAGTTTTGAGCCGTGTGTTTGTGCTGAGTGCCTAAAAGTAGGCAAGGATTTTTTTTTCAAAATTTGATTTGTCATAACATCTGACAGAAACATTAGATTATTGTGAAAATTGCAGAGCGTATTGATGTTGACTAATATTTAACACGTATGGATTTTCAAGACATTGCAGGTAACCCTGTAGCTCCGGCAGGCTACTGAAAAAAATCCTTCAAATTAACGACCCTCCTGAAAAATGTTTGCTAAAAAACTGCTTTTTGTCCTATAACTTCTGATTCAGCTATTACATTTTAATAAATTCACACAATATTTGGATCTTACTCTAGACAACATTTGCTGAAAATTTGGTTGAAAAATTAGAATAGAGTTGCCAGCTATGGTAATTTTTGTCTCCTAAATCTTACAAATTCGCTCAGCAAGATAAAGCTTTTTCCCCTATAACTTCCTGTCCAGTCATTAAATCTAAACGAAGTTCATGCAGTAAATGGACCTTAATGTAAACCAAATGTCGTAGGAAATTCGTAAAAAAAATCGTAAAGGGCTGCCAGGTATGACCACTTTTTTTAATTTTTTTGGAATATCTTTACTAAGCAGTTATGTCATTAGATTCGCAAATAGGAATGATCCTGCAAAGAAAATTAACAACAAATATTAACGTTTTAAAAATTTGAAAAGTATTCAGGGTGGTAACCCTAAAAAATTTTTCACCCGTATAACTTCCAGCGCAGTGATTCAGTTGAAACGAAATTCACAGAGTGGGTTTAACTTAACGTGAAGCAGATTTTTTGCTATACGATTATTTTGCTTTGCTGCTAACACAGGGTAACCAGCATAAAACATGTTCGTAAATATTGCACCAACAGATGCTTCAAATTTCATACTCAAATGTAAAGTATTTGCAATAAAAATAAGAAACCAATTTCTAAATTTTCCCAGTTTCGAAAATTGTTCGGATGGCAGCCTCAAACAACGTTTAATTCAAATTTAAATCCTGCGATGAGAACGAAATTCAAAGGATAAGTTGATTTAAGTATGAGCTTGGTATGATAAACATATTGCTGCTTCGTTGGAAAAGTGTTGCCAGCACTGAACATATTCATCATCTATGTTATAGTTGGGTTCTGCTTTGGATAAAGAATCGTTGATATGATACTATAAAAAAGTGTATAACGTCTTTCCACATTTTTCTGTCACTTAAAGACAATTTCTTCGCAATTCAGTTTTCTAGCGGTTCTGATGCGCTAGAGTTTTTTAATAATTAGCTTCTCCAAAAAGTAGTTCAAAATGAATTAACTATTTTTGTCGAGTCATTTTTATTTATTTATTTATTTACATATTCAACAGATAAAATTCAACCCTCTTTTCCACCTCACGAATTCCGCAAGAATTCATTTTTGGTCCTTTATTGGTCCTTAATTAATGATGTTACACCACTCCTTAGCTCACCGTGCTTTCTGTATGCTGACCTAAAAATTTTGAGAGTGACAGAATCCGTTGACGACTGTTCCCTATTACAAAGTGTTTTTAGTTAACTGGAGCGCTGCGGATTCTCTTACTCTGAATGTTATGAAATGTCATCAAATGGCCTTTACCTACAAAACATTTTCCCTGCTGTTATCCTATTTTGTCTCGGCTCTCTTCTCAAAGTTGTTAGGGTTTCAAAAACCTTGGCGTGATCTTCGACTTTAAGCTGAAATTTGACAAGTATGCATTCGTTATCACTCGTTTTTTCCGGGTACATCAGAAGATCCTCAAAACTCTTTGTAAACCTTTCAAACTCTTTATATTTGTTTTTCTCCTTCGCCCTGGGTGTCCAGGAAGATTGTGTTAAATTTGGTGTCCTTACTTTAGGTGATTGGTTAATGCGGTTGAGTTGGTAAAACCCAGATTCAGTCGTTCCCTATTGTTGAAATTTAATTATCATTATTTTGGCTGCAGTATGTGTGTCTCCATCCAGCAAATCACTTCCTTGAGTCATGATGAGCGTTCATCGACAAATTCCTCCAATTTAAAGTATATAACGGCTTTATATCGGCTGACCTCAGCGTTCATTTCTCTACTATGGATTCAAGCCGCCTTAATATAGATTTTTTATTTGCTTTTTCAATTAGCTATCTTTTTTCTCAGTTTTATTCCAGTTATTTTTTTGTCTGGTCTATAATTGGTTTCGTTTCTGTTCAGTAGACAATAAATAAATGACTAACACAAATGAAACCTACTGCAGTTGTGTGGTCAGCATATTGTATTGCCCAAATTCAAACTTGATTCGATTTTACCTATCCAGTATTTACTATGTAGAGCAATAACAATCCTTCACATTGACCAAAGCAATTCGCCCCTTATATAATTTTTATATTTCCAGCGATCAATGAGCACGGTACCAATTTCGAAGGCCTAGCACAGGGTCACGTAACTTTAACTGTACAAAGTTCAGCTGGCCCAGATGAATCCGAAGCACGCAACAGTACAGTTAGCTTCCCCATACGCGTCAAAGTTATCCCGAAACCACCGCGACACAAACGTATCCTCTGGGACCAATATCACAGCCTACGCTATCCTCCCGGCTATCTACCGCGCGATAACCTGAAAATCAAATCCGATCCGCTTGATTGGCGAGCTGACCATATCCACACAAACTTTCGTGATATGTACACTCATCTTCGGAATGCTGGCTACTACGTCGAAGTTCTCGGCAAGCCCTATACCTGCTTCAATGCAACAAATTATGGAACCCTGTTGGTTGTCGACCCCGAGGAAGAGTTTTTCGATGAGGAGATTTCCAAACTAAAAAGCGATGTGTACAACCATGATTTGAGCGTTATAGTTTTTGCGGATTGGTACAACACAAGCGTTATGCGAAAAATCAAATTTTTCGATGAAAATACGCGACAATGGTGGATGCCAGATACCGGAGGATCGAATATTCCAGCATTGAATGAGCTGCTGGGCGAGTTCGGTATCGCATTTGGAGATGTTGTGGCTGAAGGTTATTATTCACTAGGAGATCATGGCATGTATTATGCTAGTGGGACGACAATTATACGTTTTCCAAAAACAAATAGCAGTATTTTGATTCAGGCGGATCTGCACGATCAAGGAGTGGAGGTAAGTCTTTTATACCATCGCCAACTTCTTTTTTGAAAACTTTTATCGCCTCTTCAGATCCTCAAAACGCCTGATCGCAATCCAAAAGATCGCCACAGTGTCCCAATTCTCGGCATGGTACAGCTGGATAAACACATCGAAAAAGTACAAACCAAATATCCATCGGACTACCACCAATCGAAATATGAAGAAAACGCCATCGATCAGCCTCCAGTCTCGGATAACGAAATTCGTGACGATTTCGAACCGCAAACTAATTTCGAACAACAAATGGATAAGAACCCGATTTTAAATAAACGAATCCTATTGGAAGATACTGCACCTTTCGATCGAACCAGCGAAAACAAAACCAACAAGGACCATCGTAAGCTGAAATTTGACAACAACGAGATCATCAAAAATTTGGAAAAGTTCGATGATCTAACCAATGATCTGGAAGCAAACAATTTGGATGTTGGCGGTGAAGATGATGCTCGTGGAGCCGGCGGCGATAATGACTTCCATGAAGTTCCGAGTAAAATCAATGACTCGGATAAGATTTTCGACTTGGAACTGAAAGTATTAAAAAAGGCTCCAACGCCAACCGAACCCGATCATCATCGTCGCGAGGGTCGTCTGGCCGTTTTCGGCGACTCAAATTGCCTGGACTCCACTCACTTAGAAAAACCATGTTTCTGGCTCCTTGACGCTCTCCTGGAGTACACAATGACTAGTCATGTATCGAATTTACTACGCGATTTGAACAAAGCAAAGCACCTAATCTTGCCAAACGGTAATATCATAGCAGGCAAGTCAGATTCGAATCGCAAAAACCCAGCCGGTGGAGGAGGTGGATCTAAATCATCGTCGCCGACACTTATCTTACCGTCTCGTATAACGGGTAGTAATTTAAATCAATACTCAAAAGTCCTAGATCCGAACAATGCACAAAGGAAACGCTTGTTGCCCTCATGTCCAAGTTTGCATTGGGAATCGCCAGTGTTTTTGAATCTAACAGCACCGCCGGATTTAAAGCAACTTACGAATAATGACGGGCGAGCGAGAGGAAGTCACGGTGGACCGAAAGTGCATGAGGATGGCGAGAACAATTCGAATTTGTTACGGAAATTGGAAAGTCAAAAAGGTGAGGTACGTAGTGGATCAGGGTTTTCTTTATCTTCGATTTATTTGGGTTTGGTTTGATTTGTGCATGCTTTCGAAAAGTTTTTTATTTGTGCTTGCAATCACGAATGCAAATCGGTGAATCATCAAAGCAAAGGGAAACAAAAAAACTGCTTATTACTTACTACTATGCCTATTTTGAAATTTCCTAAAATATAAATTCACCTTTGTCTGCTCTTCATCTGTTCTCTAATCCTAGTTATTTTTCGTTGATTTAATAGCATGACATATCACCTGACCACTACTTCGAATTAATTTTAGCCTAAGCACATTGTGATACCTTCTAATTGGTACTGATTTGAAAAGCTTAATCAAAGCTATGAAAATTGCATTTGTTGCTTAAGAAAAACCATCAAAACTAACAATAATGTGGCATTTTTCCTCTTTCTTCCCATCTACTTATAGCCGTCCTAGCAGTCGACGATGCGGAAACGGCTGGCCTATCAAACTGGCGTAGCAAAAAACCACCAGATGTTGGGGGCGGTGCTAGTGTCGCGGGAGTAGGAGCAGTAGGATTAGCTGGAATTCCAGCAGCAGCTGGTCCAAATGCTGACGACGATAGTAATATTGAAACGTATCTTAAACATAATCTACAAATTCAAAAACTTTTAGGCGGTGGTGTAGGTAGTGATATTGGCACTGCTAGTCCGCATGCTGCAGTAGCTGGCGGCAGCGGTGGTTTGTATGGTAGAGTTGGCGATATGGCTAGTGCAATTGCATCCGCTAATTCAAAAAATCATAATAGTGATGAAGAGACTCTTAGTTATTCAATCGTAATATTATTTTTACTAACTCTTCTAGTTTTTATTATATTTATAAATTGGTTTAAACGACGAAGAATAAGTCGAACACGTGGAAATTATTCATTACTTAATTATCTTTGGTCGTAGTAATGATGTCTATAGTTAGGAATATTTTCGAAAAGCTTTTGAAGAAAAGTCAGTCATCGATAGCTATATAAGTATAGCAAAAGGGAACAAAACATTTTGTGGAAGCTTTTTACGTAATCTGACTGTTGGTCATTATTTATTGTTACCTTTTTCAACGCATTTCAAAATTGTGTTTACACAATTTGACTATGAAAATAGTTTCCACTTTGTCTCTGCCATGTGAGCAGAAAATAAGTTTATGGTTTTTTCATGTGGCCCAACCATTGAAAAGCTTTTCGTTAAATTATTTCGTCGAAATTTCTATAAATTGTCTATTATGAATATTCTAATTTAGAGTCCATACAATGCATTTTTTGAAAAAATCCAATATCAACATTTTTGAGGAAAATGAGATTTTTACGAACGGTAACGATAATCATCCTGCAATCCATTTATACCATCGTTTCCTTCATCTAATTTTGCATCATCCATTTGAAATATTTTTTACTACTTATCTGAACAATACCATTAGTGCTTTGACATAGAACATGCATAAATATTTATGTATGAAAAAGAGTTTAGTTAATGTGATCATTAGTTCAATTTTATGATAGATTTATACGTTACTCCTAGCTACTTTTACTATTTACTACAAGAACAGTAATCGAACGGAAAATCAAAATATATGAAATACTTGATTAATATTTGCTAAGTTTATTTAGCAATAAATTTTTTCCGACTTTGTAGATGTTTCGAAAATTATTGTATTTAATAGTGTGGTCCTTTTTCTGTAAGTATGTGTAAAAACTGGTAGAAAACAGTGCAAATTATTGTACTTTTAAAAAGTGGCGATAAATATAAAATGATAATAAAAATATATTTTGAATAAAAATTGCTTGTTTTTTTTCAATGTTATTTTATAGTGTGGATTTGGGTTACATAAATTATGAAAAGTTACAAACGGTATGATTTAATTCCTGAATTTGAATGTTGATCTTCCATCCATATTCAATCCGCCGTTTGAATAATGGATTGTATAGTTAACTTTTTATTCTGAGAATTATAGATTTCACAGCTCAGTTTTTTTGACAGTTCCGATTCATGGATTGTTTTCTGTAAAACTCCTTGACGCTTCCCTATATCCTTTAGGGGGGGAAATGCCCAATCCCTGTAGGAACCATTCGCTAACGAGATCCCTTAAATACAACGTTTTCGATTAAGGTCTGTCATATTTTAAAGGTAAGAGTGATAAAGACATATAAGGCGTTTTAGATTATATAGGATGTGATTGTATAGAAAACTATGTTGTAACAGGAAAGGGACTTTGCAGATTTTATTTCGTTGCAGTTTATTTTGTTTCGTCTACCACAAAGAAATTATTGCTTTCAAGATAATATTGGTTGAATTATCAAATCTTAAGCATAGTACTGAGTACAATTTCACGTGAAATTTTCATACAAAATTTCGCGCTTAATCTGTTTCGGCGAAAATTTCGCTTGAAAATAAGCAAGTTTGGTACTGTGTTCTTAGCGTGAAAAGTTACTTCGATGTTGCTTTCGCTTTGAAAATATAGATGGCATTGACACATGTCTCCAATCATTTCACGCCTAAAGAGTATGTGCAGTTCATTCTTTTCGGGCGTAAAAGTGACATTCGATGTCAAAAATCCCCTACAAATCGGAAAAATGCGAAATGTTTATCAGTTGGTGTTAGGTTAAGGCTGGTACTGAGTTCGAGTTCACGTGAAATTTTGACATGTTTCCATTATCTGGTCATTCTTTCGAGCGAAAATTTTGACAACGGAGAAAAGCAGAGACACTGCTCATTCTTGACGGATAAAATGTCAAGAATTTCACTTTTCGATCGATTTACTTATTGGAAAGTCATTTGCACTGCTCAATTTTCAAATTGAAACACTAAATGTCACTTTTTCGCTCGAAAGAATGAACTGCACAAACTAAATTGGCGTGAAATGATTGACAACATGTTTCAGTGCCATCTATGTTTTCGAAGCGAAAGCAACTTCAAAGCAACTTTTCATGCTAAGAACACAGTACAAAACTTGCTTATTTTCAAGCTAAATTTTCGCCGAAATAGATTTCACGTGAAATTTTGTATGAAAATTTCACGTGAAATCGAACTCAGTACTATGCTTTAGTGATGTGATGTGAAAGAATCAATCTGATACGATCCGAAATGGATGGTTTCCATGAAAACGAAGGAGTCATTGTTTTAGGAGCAACAAACCGACGAGATGATTTAGACCAAGCCCTGTTAAGACCCGGTCGCTTCGACGTTCAGGTAAATCGCAAAAGTCGGTTTTCAGTGCAGTTTGTCATGGATGTTTTGTTTTGTCATGGATGTTTTCATTGACATTGATATGTTGGCGAGGGGAACTACTGGCTTCACAGGAGCTGACTTGCAAAACATTGTCAATCAGGCCGCTCTTAGGTAATGTAATACATTTTTTTTAAATACATACATTTAATATATACGTATATTAAATATATGTAAACATTAAATATATGTAAAGAGCTGCAATCGATGGAACGGACAATGTCACAATGAAGCATTTAGAAGCAGCAAGAGATAAAGTACTGATTAGACCTGAAAGAAAGTCTCGTTTACCGGACGAAGAAGCAATGAAGGTGGACATGCTATCGTGTCATATTTTACGAAAGAGGCACATTCACTGCACAAAGTGACAATCATGCCAAGAGGCCCGTCTCTCGGTCATACTGCATATATTCCTGAAAAGGAACGATATCATGTGACAAAGGCACAGCTTCTGGCTATGATGGATACAATGATGGGTGGACGTGCAGCAGAAGAACTTATTTTCGGAACTGAAAAAATTACATCGGGTATGTTGATTTATTTATCACGTAAAATAGTTATTACGTTTACCTTTGATTTGATCACCAGGTGCAAGCAGTGACATAAAACAAGCAACATCCATCGCTTCACATATGGTTAAAGACTGGGGCATGTTAAAACGTGCTGGCTTGCGGACTATAGAAGGAGCAAAAGGCCTGATGCCAAGCGAAAATTTAGGACCAAATACGATTGAAGTTGTCGATGTAGAAATTAAGAAAATTCTTAGTGATATTTACGAACGAGCCAAGGCGATTTTAAAAGCTCACTCAAAAGAACACAAAACATTAGCAGAGCAATAATGTCCGGGGACAGAAAATCTAGTGATGCATAATAATATTGTAAACAGATTGCAAAAGTTTCGAAATAACTTTGTGCAAAACAAGATATCCGAAATCAGATAAATTGGAAGTAAAATAAAAATGGAAATAACTATTGCATACATCTGCTACAAAAAAAAATATTTTTTATTAAATGAAGAATCTAAAAGGAATATGTACATTCATATATATTTTGTAGATAATTTATTGCTATATCATAAATAAATAATATCAAGCAAAGCTTCTGTTAAATTTTATATTGCATACTTATGTTTTTTAATAATAAAAATGGGGTCAGTTTCATTGCAGAGTCTCTTCTTCATAGCAGTTGTAATCCGCTTAGTCAAGAAACAAGCTATTAAATATTCATCATCCCCCGAAAGAAAATAAGATAGGAAAAAAATTAAAAAAAATTACATACATAACTTCAGGCTAAAGCATTGCTTAAAATTAATTTTACATAATTCATTTGTTTCAACTTCAAATATCAATAATATATAAATATACATAAAACTATTATAAAAAAAAGCTGCGGAAATCGATTTCCCTTGTTGCCGCCAATTGATCTTCTTCGATGGAATTGAAACGATTCTAATTAAAGTAATAAATAATAACTATTTCATTAAAGCAAGAAAGCGGTATACCTTTTTATTGTACTCCTTGAACCGCCTTCAACTTGCGCCGCTGGGCTCGGTCAGTCAAGCAGTAAAACCCATCATTCAAATTTTTAGTATAGTTATTTAAGCAAATGTTTGCCCAGATTAACGCTATTTTTTTTGCTAAGCTTATTGAATTCTATCCGCACGGACAATATCTAATTTCATTTAAAGTACATTCGACATATTTAAAAATTAACGAGAACAGGAACTGCTTATGGTGGTTTTGCTTTAAAAACAAATGTTCGAAATCTTTTGAAATTAAAGTTTCGAATAGCTGAAATGCAGCACCGCCCATATTTAATGAAAAATGTGTTGGAAATTCTAAACCACCACGATTAAGATTACAAAGGTAATCAGTATTACTGGAAAATGTGACACATATGTCTATATCAGATAAAAAAAAATTTGTGCAATCGATGCATTTTACTGCTTCACTGACTTTCCTGCCCACGTATCCGGCAATAAAAACGATTATGAACTGTATATTTTCGTCGATTTCAACGATGTCACACGAAGACAGAATGTCATTAATCAATGTTGCGTCAATTAAATTAATATTGAACGTGTCATCGTCGACGAAAATGTCTTTAATTTTTATATCACCCCAGCTATGTGAATGCAATTTTAACAAGCTTATAACGCGTAATTTTTTTTCTGATTTAAGGATTTGCTGAAAAGACACATTATAGTTGCAACCGCTCATTCTTCGATATTTTCCAAATCTTTCTTTGAGAGGAATCTGTTTGGAATTTTCCTAGCAAAACGTATCGGAAATTTAAATCATTTAGGAAATAATTGCAAAGATGAAGTAATGACGCCGTTGTGTGAATGATTGCTGAATGTGTTTCGGTAGAAAATTTACCTTTTATGCTGCGCTCATTAAAATTGTCCCATGAAATTAGCCAATGCAAGCAAGAAACAAGGAAAACATAATTATCGCCAGTAGAACTTGTAATGGGCTCCGCATATTTTTGCCTTGAATTATGTCCTTTTTTTGGGGCCTTAACATTGACAATTGTCCACCAAGTAAATATATTCTCTAGAAACTCAATTGTCCCAGTGGATTTGGGGAAAAAAGTTTTAACAGCCTCAATGGTTTTCTCATTGAAAATTCTCATGACAAGGGAAACATTTTGCCGTTCAAAGCTATTAGGATTAAGTGTCTTATATGATAAGGAAGGAGCTAATTTTAATGTTGAAAACTTTTCCTGGTCATGAATTTTTTTTAAACATGAGAAATCGGCGTCAGCGATTTCATTGGCATCTTCGATTGAAGGAAACTTAAGACTTTGCGATTTTTCATTTATCCAATTGTTTCTTACACATTTGAATATATGAACGGTATCGAAAGCGAAAATTTTTTTTTCCCAGGAATAAATGGAGAATTAATAAAAGGCTGTAATTCTTTGTGGGGAGAAAATTGTTTAAAAACTTTTCTATTTACTTGATAATTGTCAGCTAGCACACACACTACCTCATAGCCGATTTCGTGCAAAATTTTCAAAATAGTTTGAGTAATTTCGAAGAAAAATGAAGCACTTATGTCTTTAACTGGATATAGGCCTACTACATCCTTATATTTGGATAAAAGTGAAGTTAACATATATGCCTGGACAGTTGTAGCAGGGCGCAGATCTGCAATGTCATTTTGCGTGTTATGAGCGATTCCTTCTACTTTGCCCCCTATAAAACAAATAACCGGCTTTACATATATTTCATCGAGTAAAAGATTAACATATTTCTCGTGGGTTTCCAGCATTTTAAACTTATCTGTGAGATATTTTGTGGCAACGCCTGAATATAAATTTCCTGTTGCAAATGTTTTTAAATAATTATGATGGGACATTACCAATAATTTCATTTCCCGCACATATTTATACGCGGCAGGGAAAGTGAAAAAAAAATAGACTGAAAGATATATCATCTGAAGAGTACAGTTTTCGCGATGCAAAATTTAATTTAAGTTGTCTGGAGAGGAAACACAAAGTAATTTTATCTTCCTCGGATATTTGCTCATATTGAGCTAAATCATCTATTTGTCCAACAATATCATTTACGCGGTCTGTAACATTTATTATGTTCAAATCAATATTATTCACGAAATTTAAAATATTGTTAATTTTTGAATATAGGTCACATTTTAAACTGCTACCCAATATGTGTTTAAAAGGTTGTAAACGAATTTCTTTGTCTTTTAAAAATAATCGCACTTGAAAAACTTCATTAATTGAGAAAGATTTTTCAATGTGCGGTACTCTTTCTTTAAAATTTATTTTATAGAAGTAAATTGTACAATCCTCCACTGATGTATGCCAATCTTTTAAGGACAATTTATCTAAATTATAAACATATTATTGATTGACAAAATGCTATCCTGTTGAAGCCATTTTATATGTGCTTCTTCATTAAGCAGCAAAGCTCGATTTATAGTCGGATCGTTTCGAGGAGTTGAAAATGAGCAAAGATACGTTGGTAGCCCCGGGAAAAGTGTAGGGATAGCATCTTTACGTAATTGACATCTCCCTCTTAATACTTGTAGCGAATATTGAGGATGGGAGTGGCCTTAGCACAACTTAGAACCAGACCGAAGTCCAGAACCAAGAGTGCTAAGGTCAAACAGTGGAATGGCTGATGCCATTCAAGAGGCAAAACAAAAAAAAAGAATTGCCCCGAGAGCAGGGTGCCCTAGAAATGGCCGTGAAGGCCCCTCGTCCGCATTAGCGGAGCACCCTTTAACCAACCCCGACGGATGCTGGGGTGCCGCTTTGCTAGCTCGCTGCGGCTGGGGTGGGTTCTTGACAAAATGGGGTTAGTTTGCTCTCAAAGAAAACGGGATGCTACGTATTATTCATCCGTCATGAATTTCGTAGCCGCAAACTGGTATGTAAAATACCCAGGGACCAAAAGGGGGCATAGCTCCGTAAAGGAAACCACCCAGGCTCTGCAACATGGGCTGACTAAGCAGACCCAGTGCTCGTGACAACGCACGGAGCCAAACATTGAAAAATCTAAAAACGGGAAAAATAGGGAAAAGTGCTACCTCTCTTTACAAGGAACCCGGGTGAGGCAGACAGCCCCGGGCCCCCGATGGCAGTGGAGCCCTGACCCCGATGGTCTGGGGTCCTCCACCCTCTGATGCTGGCCATATCAATCCAAAATTTACGAATTCAAAAAGAAATTTAATCAAAAAACCAAAATTTACATCAAAGCGGAAACTACTTATGTGTGGCCAGCATCCCTCCCTTAAAAGAGCTGAAAAATTCACGATCATTTACGAAACACTATCCATCGGCCAGCCAGGCCTCGCGAACCTGAAAAGAAGAGGACTTCACGGGCTTCCGCCCAATAAGAAGGCCACAGTTTTCAAATTAACCAAACATTATTATTTCTGAATTCATTTCCAAATTACCCAAAATTTACATTCCTCTATTAACAAGTAATAATTCCTTTCTTTTGCGTTCTTTTATCGTTTACTTATCACGTAAATAGCTCTCCTATAGGTTTTTTTTTTTTTTTTTTCTTTACAAAATTTCGAGTTCTTTTGTATGCTTTAATTAATAGAAAGAAAATGTAACAAAAGAAGAAAGGTTGAGGGAAAAGAAACAAAAAAAAATTATCTCCAATTATTCTTTTTCCGTTCCACGCCAACAAAAGAAAGAAAAGAGCTCTTTTTTTCCTCGTAGAAATAGTAACCTGTAAACGTAGTCGCATAGAATTCAAATTCTATACCTTTCTTCTTTTCTCTATATATTTTTTTTTTTTCTTCTTTTCTCAAATAAATTTTACGTGGGCTGCTGTTAATAGAAAAATATGAGCCCTGACCTAGATCTTGAAGAAAAAAAAATCTCAAAATATTCAAATAATTAATTTCTAATGCTAGTAATGATTTCCAAATTCTAATTCAATGACTGTTTGAATAGCTACAATGAGTTTTGTAAATTCTAAACAAACGTTTTCAACGCTAACTTCAGCGTAGTAATTATTTTTACGTACTTTTACAAACATTGCTTCAATGAAAAATTAAATTTTTTCTGTAGTGTGACACCACCAGCTTTCTAGGCAATAGTTATTTTTCGTTACATATAAACTATTTAATATTTTTGAATGAATTGAATGATTTTGAGCCGTCCCCATGCCAGTTCAATTTCGGTTTCAAAATGCTAATATGTTATACAACTTATAAAACTTGTAATAATACGTGTTTAATACTTATACGTTGTATTTCATCGAACGCTGGCGATCATTGATAATATAGAGGCCGCAGTAATAGGGCTTAGATTCAAAAATTTAGCCTATTGGTATTTATATCTGAAAATATTTTTTTCCGATATAAAAAAAACTTATGAAATTACTTGACCATGACAGTCACGTATAGTTGAGATAAATTTTAGATTTTCCTACTAGAAATTAGAATCAACCAAGAACATGTTACGTAAGTAATTATTTAGCTTATTTCATCAGCATGTTTTCACAAGAAAAAACTAAGAAGATATCAGTTGTATGATTTACTTTTAGGTTATCTGGAAGAAAATGCACTGATTTCAACAGAGTACAAGAACTTCTTGATTATCTATGTTTTCCCGCAACGACTATGTTTATATTTTGGGGTTGCCACAAAACTTTAATCACTGCAACTAGTTTTGTCTTCGTATACGCCGTATCAAAACCGATGTACGAAGCAGAATGAATTACGAGATACGTGCAGTTTATTTTTTTTTTCTTAATACATGCCTAATGGGAATCAATGAAACCAGCTGCCATGATAGGTGGTGTTATCACAACAATACTTCAGTCCTAGAGGCAGTAATAACGTGATAAAATTTAAAGATATGTTAGAATTTTCTTTCTGAACTGATCGATTTAGATAAAAATTAATTGCCGGAGCGATATCTTCCCATAAGGAAAATTTAAATCGTTGCTTAAAATTAGATAGATTATACTTTTTTGCAATTATATATCCGTTGATCCTTTTTTGCAATTATATATCCGTTGATCCAATAGGTATATTTCACACGAGTACACGTGCTGTACTTGAGTATCTGTACTATTGTAATTCATCAAAAATCTTCGGAATTCAGGTTTTGTCTGAGTGGCCGGGTCTTGTTATGTCATACAGTCATTAATTGGTGTCGCCACAGCGACAGTAGCAAGCAATAGTGAACTCTCGAGGTACCGGGGACCGCCGATATCATGGCCATCCTGTATTACACATGCATCGGGTGATGACAAAGCGCAGCACTGCGTCGGCGATAAATTGATAGTGAACGATCGATCCGCCGCGCCAATTCAAATGAGCTCACACTGCGAATGCTTGTGATTTGCGGTGAGATGAACTTACTTCACTATAGCTATGCAGAGCGTCGAACTTATTTACGTTCTGGGTAAAATGCCGGCTACAGTCGCCTCCGCCAGGTAAAATTTACATACTCACGGTTTTTATTGCTTGCTAAAACGTGTTCACCACTTGCGTGGAAAAAGTTGTATGAAGCGCCCACACCGCGATGAACTTGTTTATCTGAATCGTCTTCTTTCACAGCTGTCAACATATTGCACGAGATTTGTCTAACATCTTTTGCCACTCGTCACAATTTGCATCACAACTTCGAGATAAACATTTCTGCTAAGTTTTCGTCTGCTCTTCAACTTCACTGAATCCAGATTTAGGCACTATTTAGTACGACATAAATGCACAAAACAAATTTCAAAGCCGAACACTAGCACGATTATCCTGAATCTTCGCCCACATACCGTCCATTTGAGTAAAATGTGCCCGATTTATCAAACTTACATAGATGTCTATTTGTGGCCCACAATTTTTGGACATCTCCCCGACAAGCCCGATTTTAACTTCCTTTCTACTGCACCTGACTGTTCCCTGTTCCTTGCTTTTGGATTCCAATCGTTCCCGACAAATAGGACTCAACTACAATCACCCGGGAAATTAGATCCGGCATTCTTTCATTCGAATAAATATTCCTAAATTTTCACCGGCACTGAAGCGATTTTCGCGAGGTCACACCGAATTTCGGGAACACGTGCGTAATGACGCCATTCGGCCGCCGTATCGAGTTGATTTTCACCCAATTCACTTGCATTAGCGCCGATAATATCTATAGAAGAATATACACGTTTCGCGCTTCGAGGGCACACCAATTGTTCCTCACAACAACTCCTCCGATCACAATTTCACAATCCCCAAAAATCTCATCGCGAAAATCTCCTAAAATGAATTGCGAATCCGAATTTTCTATCACCCACAGCCACGCGCTCCCCGCCGCTTCGACTGTCTCACTCCGACCCTTCGCTACCGCGACCATCTAACGACTGCCACGAGCTTATCAGCTCCAGCTCGCAAATGCCACTTGCACAGCCACGAAGATCTAACGGGATTTTCTTTTGGCTGTGCAAAACAACAATAAGGTCACCCGGGGGACTTGCGGGATTTTGTTTTCGTGCAATTGAAATGTAGTTTCAAATTGCAAAATGTTGTAGCGTCTCCGATCCATACAGTGTGGGTCGGAGATGTGTGACCAGTAATTTTTAAATGAAAAAATATAAAAATTACTGGATGCTACAACACAGGTCTTTCCACAAGGGCAAGTGCGTGGAAAGAGCTGAAGGATGGATGTAATAATGGAAATATAATGACGTGAACAGGTGATCATGTCAGTTATTATCCAATCCTTTTAAGAAAATCGTGAAGAATGTGAACAGAACTAAAAGGGGTAATTTTTAATGAAGGAAATATCGTGAACAACGTATACTGACTTAATAATGGAAGTATCTTTGGTAGAGGAAATGGTGAACGAGGTGAACATCTCTAGATACTTTTCAATTGAAGCAGGAGTGACACCTGAAATAGGCGCAAATGGACGATCTTCCAAATTAAATTTGGAAATAATTCGTGAACTGGTGAACTCAGTGGGTGTATCACTTAGTGATGTCTTTCGCATGAAAGACGCCCACTGATCGTCCATTTTGATCGGCCAGCTGGTAATAAGCACCGCCGATCTTCTTAATTACCTTACTAGGTAAGAACTTCCGGTCCAGCTTTGCATTGTAGTGCGCGGCTGCGTCACTTTGTCGGAAGTTGCGCCTGTAGACCACTTCGCCAGGCTGGTATGTAACCATTCTGGAACGAAGATTATAGGCCTTGGCATTGCGAGACTGGGCTTTGGTGGTGAGATCGCGGATGGTCTGGCGTAGAAGAGCCAGGTGGTCAGGAGGGGGCAGAGTGGTCTCGGGGTCATCCAGAAGATGGAGTTGCCGCAAAAGTTGGTAAGTGCGGCCATGGGTGACCATAGGTTGCCCGAAGACTGCCTGATAGGGCGAAGTCCCTATGGTTGCGTGGGGTGCAGAACGTAGGGCACTAGTAATATCCGATAGTTTGTCGTCCCAAGTGGTCTGTGCGGGATCGATGTAGGCTCTAATGGCAGCGAGGATTGAGCGGTTTAGACGCTCTGAAGCATTTGCCTGTGGCGAATACACAGCTGTAAACGTGTGAGCGATTCCGAATTCCTGCAATACATCCTGAAAGATGTGTGACCGAAACTGCACGCCATTGTCCGACACGATGGTTTCTGGTACCCCGACAAGGTGGAAGATCCTCTTCTTTAAGATGTCCACTACTGCCTTCGCAGTGAATTTTCGAAGCGGCTCGATAAATGGGAACCGCGAAAGATGGTCTAGGATGACGAGGGCTCCTATGTTGCCAGATTTGGACCTAGGGTAGGGGCCTATAATGTCGATATATAAGCGTTGGAACATGCGCTCGGGTACGGACTGAAGCGTCATTGGTGGTCGAAGGGTGTGTGAAGGAGCTTTGGTGGTTTTGCAGATGAGGCATGATCCCACATATTCACTGACTTGAGCGGCCATTCGTGGCCAATAAAACCATTGCCGTAATCGGCCGAGGGTTTTGGCCACGCCACCATGCGCGCTCAAGGGTGGGTCATGAGCTCTCTTCACTAACTCTGCCGTCATTTCTGACGGCACCCACAACTTCCAAGCCAACTGGTCTTGAAGTCCGTTTCCGGTCGCATGTTCGGTTCGCTTGTATATGAACCCGTCTACTAATTTTAGGTCCGGCAGTTGGTGTTGTTCTGCCTGGACTTTCGCCGCTAGCTCCAAATAAGAAGCACTTTTGAAATGCGGCGAAGTCAAATCTAGCTCCATTGGAGTCTCCTCGCCTTCCGCCGGCGTCAACGCTTCGGCAGAGAACATGCGCGACAAAGAGTCCGGCACTACGTTTTGGCTTCCCTTTCGGTGGGTGATGGTGAAATTAAACCCTTGAAGTTTAAGGGCCCACCGGGCTAAGCGACCATTTAGATCTGGTTGGTGCATTAGCCATTTTAGGGAAGCATGGTCGGTCACGATTTCAAATTCGTGACCTTCCACGTAGGCACGGAACTTTTTGATTGCCAACACCGCTGCCAGACATTCTTGCTCAGTGACGGTGTAATTTCTCTGAGCGGGATTCAATTTGTGGGACATATAAGCGACGGGGGCTTCGTCTCCTTCTTCCGTCCGTTGCACTAGCACGGCACCTACTCCATGTTGACTCGCGTCACATTGGATGGAGAAGGGCTTGTTGAAGTCAGGGCTGTGCAACACTGGAGCCGAAGCAAGGCTCACTTTCAATTGCTTGAAAGCATTTAGCCTCTCGTCGGTCCACACAAATTGAGTCCTCTTCGAAAGCATGTCTGTCAGTGGCGTTGACAAAGACGCATATTCTCTGACGAAGCGCCGATACCAGCCGCAGATTCCCAAAAATCTCCGCAGCTGCTTCGTGGTCGTCGGAAGAGGGAAATCCATAATGGATCTCACCTTGTCAGGGTCTGTCCGGATCGTTCCGTTACCAACAATGTGGCCAAGATATTTTACCTCGCGCAAGAGGAACTTGCTCTTCTCCACATTGATGGTAAGGCCAGCTTGTCGCAGATGGAATGCGACCTGGTGCAGTACCTTCAGGTGTTCGTCGAAGGCCTCGGTTATCACCAACAAGTCGTCCAAGTACACGAATACTTGGTGCTTAAGATGCGGAGGTATCACTTTGTCCATGAGTCGGGACATCGTTTGGGGTGCATTGCACAAACCAAACGGCATCACGACGAAGTGATACAAGGGTCGCCCGGGCACAGTGAAAGCCGTCTTCTCCCTTGACCGTTCCTCCAAAGGAATCTGCCAGAAGGCATCTTTTAGATCCAGGCTCGTAATAAATGTGGCCTTAGGGAGTCTGCTTAAGATGCCGTCTATCAATGGTAAGGGATAGGCGTCTTTCACTGTGACCGAGTTCACCTTTCGCGCATCCAAGCACAGGCGTACCTTGGAGGGCTTGACCACTAGGGTCACTGGCGAGGACCACGCACTCTTGGACTCTTCGATCACGCCCAGCGCGAGCATACGATCAATCTCTTTGTATAAGAGCTTTTCGACAGCTGGCGAAACAGAGAAGTGTCTCTGTTTAATCGGTTTCTGATCGCCAGTGTCGATTTCGTGCTCGATCAGCGCTGTTTTTCCCAAACCCTCTACGGCGAACGACGGGAAGCTGGCAATCACAGACGTAAGTCTGTGACGCTGCCCCGGTGAGAGAGGGTGGGCGTGATCGTCGAGTTGTTCGAGGCTACTAGTGGTGTTGACATGTTGGGATGGCGCAAACAGGTCTGCTGCTAAGGCGAACTGACGCACGAAATCCACTCCTAGATATAAATTTTGGCTAAGAGTGGGAATTATCCAGAACGTCAGGGACTTGGTAACTCCCCTGAACGTGATGTCAGCTGACACTCGGCCTACAGCTTGATGTTGGGTGCCGTCTGCAGTCTTCAACCCGAGAGAAGCTCTTTTCCAATGAAAAGCGTTCCTCTCGAGGAAGGACTTTGCCAAGTCAGCCGCCATCACGCTCACGGAAGCTCCCGTGTCGATCAAGCCTGCAATTGGTTGGTCAAACAGCAGAACCTGTGCGTATGGACGGACGTCACCTGAAGGCACGTCCATCAGAGTGGCACAGTTGAGCTGGTAACGCCAACGCCGAAAGCGAGAATAGAACGCTCTCATTCTCAGCGTTGAGCGCTTTGTTTTGGAACGAATAGGTTTTGGTCGTGAAATTTCGGAATTAAAAATTCGGTCTCGGACCGCCGTGTACTTCATCACCCGCTGATGGTATGGCAAAAAGGCCAACGGTGTGGGAAATGATGAGTAAGTCAAAGGTAGGTCAGGTAATGGCAAACCTCCAGGGTGTTCTACATTCGGGGTCCTGCCTTGTAGAATGTCGACCGCGACATTCCCACCTACCTGCTGAAACGAGGTGGATGTGTTTGCCTCTTTGGGAGGCTCGTGGTGGAATTCGGCACTCCCGTGGGCGTGTTTTTTGCTTGACATACTGGGCAGTGCGGTTTATAGGTGTTTTCCTTGCCACACCCGTAGCAGAACACGCGCCTCTCTTCTAGGCAATCGTCAAACTTATGTCCTACCTTCCTGCAGTTCCAACAGGTAGGCAGGACTGTCGCAGCGCACACTTCAGTATCTAAGGGGTCGTCCTCCAAGACGTTTTGAGGCTCCTCCTCCAGGGCTTCGTGATAATGCCTTCCTGGCGCAGGCCGGCGGCGGCTTCTGAGCTCCAGCTCGAAGTTCTCCACTCGGAGAACGGCCTGACGGAGCATCCGGACAGTAGGCAAATGACTCTGCAATAGACCGCGGCGAATTTCTGGTAACAAATTTCGCTGAAGGACCTCCGCTAACTCTCCATCGCTGATGGGGTATTGCAAGCGGTCCGCTAAGCGGTGTACTTCCGCGCTAAAGTCATCGAAAGTCTCATTGGTTCTTTGCCTTCGTCCTCGGATGATTTCCATCAGGTCGCCGTCCGAGTAGCGACCTCCGAACTGATCAATCAGCGCCGCTTCCAGGTCTCGCCATTGGACTCCACGCCTGGTGCGGTGGAACCGCCAATACCAATCAGCAGCGGCTCCGGTGAATAATAAGTATAAGTGTTGACAAAGCCAATCAAAACGACCAGAAAGTGTTTGCCTGGTGAGCGACCTGACCCTGTAGGTGAACACTTCCACGGGCAAGGTGTTATCCCTTCCAGAAAACTTAAGGTTCCACCTCTCCATGATACTGGCCACCCTATCAGGTGCCAGCTGGCCTACATCATCCCGAAGGGGCTGTGAATTGTAAGATCTCGGAGGGGGAACATAAACTGGTGCCCTGGGGTTCAGTGGCACAGGAATTTCAGCTTCCGGCTGGGTCGGCCGTCTCAGATCAGCCAACTGTTCCATTATCAAGCGCATGCTGTCTTGCAAGGCGCCTATTTGATTCTGAACGCCACTCAGCTCCGTCTGGAGTGAGGGGTGGCGACTTGCTTCGTCTGTTGGGCTCGTCGTCAGCAGCGATCCTTTAGGATCAGGTGGCCGGTCTGAGACGCCCGATCCATTCGGATCTTGTAAGTTAAATTCTACTATGGCTTGCTCTTGCCTTCCTTTTCCCCTAGTGGTTACTCCAGATTTCACCGGTTTTGGCCGGGTCCCGCCCGTCGAGGGGACTTGACCGCCGCCGAGGGGAAGCCTCAGTGGTCCACGGCACAAGGGACAGTCAGAATTATCTTGCAACCATTGCTCCAAGCAATTCCGATGGAAAATATGGTTGCATTTGGTTGTATACGTGACTTGAAAACTGGTGTATACTTGTTGGCAGATGGAGCACTGAGCCTCCACCTCCACGCCTGCCAAGTCCTCTCTGCTATGCCTTAGTGGCATTATTCCAAGAATGATTGACCTCAAAATTCCAGATAATAAGTAAACTTGCACGCTAGCGTGACTAACCGAATGAATACACTTATACTAAATGTGGCCAACGTGCCAAAAATTCAAAATTAACAAAACTTATCCTAAGCCGATATGGCTACTATCAAAACTTAGTAACTATTTGGCCAAAGTGCCAAAATTTCCAAAAGGTGCACACCAAGGGGTGTGTCTAACTCTCTGCGCAATTCAAGTATTATTAACTTCCAAGTGGAACAAAACCTCCAGAAACTACTAATTTCAAAAGAGGTTACACGTATAAATACGGAGTAGGTTTTCCAAAAATATCTAAAGTTTATATTTTTCCAAAGCAAGTTCAGAACTTACTCGTAATTATCAAAAAATTTAATTTTTTAAAGATCGGCCTTCTTATTGAACGAATCCCGGTCTGCTCTCCCCAATTTCAGGTCCGCTGGCTGGCTGGCTTTTGATTTTAAAAAACGCAAGGAAATGAAATTCTAATTATGAAATGTTAGACTGGAACAATGTGAAAAATGGTAGAAAATTGTCAAAGTGAAAAATATTGAAAATTGTAAGTACAAAATTTAACTCGGGTCGGTTCCTGAGGGGTACCGCCCAGTATGGGGGACTGTTTTTCCCACCCGAAATCCCTCGAAAAGAGAGGAGCAAGGGACCAAAAAAACAACTATGTTGCTGCTTGACTCAGCTTCAGCAAATGGTTCAAGTTTGGCCAAGCTGCAGGGACGTGTAGGCGGCACCACGCCAACCCCACGTAATCCACTACAGCCTGAACCAAACCCAAGCCAAAAGCCGAAGCTGGATCAAGACAGCAAGGATATAAAAATTTGGGACAGCTTCCCAACATAAAGTGGGGCAGGGGCCCTTCGGTTGACCGGGACAGGAGCGGCGGTAAACCACCACAACCTGTTATCCGCGGCCAACCTCCAGGTTGCACCCAGAGTCAAAAAAACTCAAAAGGACAACACAACAGGAAGCTGCCCAAGAGGTAAGCTAACTAGGAAATGATTTTAAAAGGAAAGGATTGGGAAGGATGTTTGCGGCTAGTAAGGAAAGAGCGAGCAATGCAGGTCTTAATTCAAGGGGTTTTGTTCTCTCGAACGAAATATATCGAATCGCAAAGGAGGCGATTCTAAGACCTGCTAGTGAGAATGGAGTTTTAAGGTTTGAAGACGTAAAGTCTTAAGGGGAGTATGAGTCGAAACTCATAAGTATTTTCTCACTGTGGTGTGGGTTGCCCAAAACAAGTTTCGGGCCCCACGTTGGGCGCCATTTGTAGCGAATATTGAGGATGGGAGTGGCCTTAGCACAACTTAGAACCAGACCGAAGTCCAGAACCAAGAGTGCTAAGGTCAAACAGTGGAATGGCTGATGCCATTCAAGAGGCAAAACAAAAAAAAAGAATTGCCCCGAGAGCAGGGTGCCCTAGAAATGGCCGTGAAGGCCCCTCGTCCGCATTAGCGGAGCACCCTTTAACCAACCCCGACGGATGCTGGGGTGCCGCTTTGCTAGCTCGCTGCGGCTGGGGTGGGTTCTTGACAAAATGGGGTTAGTTTGCTCTCAAAGAAAACGGGATGCTACGTATTATTCATCCGTCATGAATTTCGTAGCCGCAAACTGGTATGTAAAATACCCAGGGACCAAAAGGGGGCATAGCTCCGTAAAGGAAACCACCCAGGCTCTGCAACATGGGCTGACTAAGCAGACCCAGTGCTCGTGACAACGCACGGAGCCAAACATTGAAAAATCTAAAAACGGGAAAAATAGGGAAAAGTGCTACCTCTCTTTACAAGGAACCCGGGTGAGGCAGACAGCCCCGGGCCCCCGATGGCAGTGGAGCCCTGACCCCGATGGTCTGGGGTCCTCCACCCTCTGATGCTGGCCATATCAATCCAAAATTTACGAATTCAAAAAGAAATTTAATCAAAAAACCAAAATTTACATCAAAGCGGAAACTACTTATGTGTGGCCAGCATCCCTCCCTTAAAAGAGCTGAAAAATTCACGATCATTTACGAAACACTATCCATCGGCCAGCCAGGCCTCGCGAACCTGAAAAGAAGAGGACTTCACGGGCTTCCGCCCAATAAGAAGGCCACAGTTTTCAAATTAACCAAACATTATTATTTCTGAATTCATTTCCAAATTACCCAAAATTTACATTCCTCTATTAACAAGTAATAATTCCTTTCTTTTGCGTTCTTTTATCGTTTACTTATCACGTAAATAGCTCTCCTATAGGTTTTTTTTTTTTTTTTCTTTACAAAATTTCGAGTTCTTTTGTATGCTTTAATTAATAGAAAGAAAATGTAACAAAAGAAGAAAGGTTGAGGGAAAAGAAACAAAAAAAAATTATCTCCAATTATTCTTTTTCCGTTCCACGCCAACAAAAGAAAGAAAAGAGCTCTTTTTTTCCTCGTAGAAATAGTAACCTGTAAACGTAGTCGCATAGAATTCAAATTCTATACCTTTCTTCTTTTCTCTATATATTTTTTTTTTTTCTTCTTTTCTCAAATAAATTTTACGTGGGCTGCTGTTAATAGAAAAATATGAGCCCTGACCTAGATCTTGAAGAAAAAAAAATCTCAAAATATTCAAATAATTAATTTCTAATGCTAGTAATGATTTCCAAATTCTAATTCAATGACTGTTTGAATAGCTACAATGAGTTTTGTAAATTCTAAACAAACGTTTTCAACGCTAACTTCAGCGTAGTAATTATTTTTACGTACTTTTACAAACATTGCTTCAATGAAAAATTAAATTTTTTCTGTAGTGTGACACCACCAGCTTTCTAGGCAATAGTTATTTTTCGTTACATATAAACTATTTAATATTTTTGAATGAATTGAATGATTTTGAGCCGTCCCCATGCCAGTTCAATTTCGGTTTCAAAATGCTAATATGTTATACAACTTATAAAACTTGTAATAATACGTGTTTAATACTTATACGTTGTATTTCATCGAACGCTGGCGATCATTGATAATATAGAGGCCGCAGTAATAGGGCTTAGATTCAAAAATTTAGCCTATTGGTATTTATATCTGAAAATATTTTTTTCCGATATAAAAAAAACTTATGAAATTACTTGACCATGACAGTCACGTATAGTTGAGATAAATTTTAGATTTTCCTACTAGAAATTAGAATCAACCAAGAACATGTTACGTAAGTAATTATTTAGCTTATTTCATCAGCATGTTTTCACAAGAAAAAACTAAGAAGATATCAGTTGTATGATTTACTTTTAGGTTATCTGGAAGAAAATGCACTGATTTCAACAGAGTACAAGAACTTCTTGATTATCTATGTTTTCCCGCAACGACTATGTTTATATTTTGGGGTTGCCACAAAACTTTAATCACTGCAACTAGTTTTGTCTTCGTATACGCCGTATCAAAACCGATGTACGAAGCAGAATGAATTACGAGATACGTGCAGTTTATTTTTTTTTTCTTAATACATGCCTAATGGGAATCAATGAAACCAGCTGCCATGATAGGTGGTGTTATCACAACAATACTTCAGTCCTAGAGGCAGTAATAACGTGATAAAATTTAAAGATATGTTAGAATTTTCTTTCTGAACTGATCGATTTAGATAAAAATTAATTGCCGGAGCGATATCTTCCCATAAGGAAAATTTAAATCGTTGCTTAAAATTAGATAGATTATACTTATTATTTGCAATTATATATCCGTTGATCCAATAGGTATATTTCACACGAGTACACGTGCTGTACTTGAGTATCTGTACTATTGTAATTCATCAAAAATCTTCGGAATTCAGGTTTTGTCTGAGTGGCCGGGTCTTGTTATGTCATACAGTCATTAATTGGTGTCGCCACAGCGACAGTAGCAAGCAATAGTGAACTATCGAGGTACCGGGGACCGCCGATATCATGGCCATCCTGTATTACACATGCATCGGGTGATGACAAAGCGCAGCACTGCGTCGGCGATAAATTGATAGTGAACGATCGATCCGCCGCGCCAATTCAAATGAGCTCACACTGCGAATGCTTGTGATTTGCGGTGAGATGAACTTACTTCACTATAGCTATGCAGAGCGTCGAACTTATTTACGTTCTGGGTAAAATGCCGGCTACAGTCGCCTCCGCCAGGTAAAATTTACATACTCACGGTTTTTATTGCTTGCTAAAACGTGTTCACCACTTGCGTGGAAAAAGTTGTATGAAGCGCCCACACCGCGATGAACTTGTTTATCTGAATCGTCTTCTTTCACAGCTGTCAACATATTGCACGAGATTTGTCTAACATCTTTTGCCACTCGTCACAATTTGCATCACAACTTCGAGATAAACATTTCTGCTAAGTTTTCGTCTGCTCTTCAACTTCACTGAATCCAGATTTAGGCACTATTTAGTACGACATAAATGCACAAAACAAATTTCAAAGCCGAACACTAGCACGATTATCCTGAATCTTCGCCCACATACCGTCCATTTGAGTAAAATGTGCCCGATTTATCAAACTTACATAGATGTCTATTTGTGGCAAACAATTTTTGGACATCTCCCCGACAAGCCCGATTTTAACTTCCTTTCTACTGCACCTGACTGTTCCCTGTTCCTTGCTTTTGGATTCCAATCGTTCCCGACAAATAGGACTCAACTACAATCACCCGGGAAATTAGATCCGGCATTCTTTCATTCGAATAAATATTCCTAAATTTTCACCGGCACTGAAGCGATTTTCGCGAGGTCACACCGAATTTCGGGAACACGTGCGTAATGACGCCATTCGGCCGCCGTATCGAGTTGATTTTCACCCAATTCACTTGCATTAGCGCCGATAATATCTATAGAAGAATATACACGTTTCGCGCTTCGAGGGCACACCAATTGTTCCTCACAACAACTCCTCCGATCACAATTTCACAATCCCCAAAAATCTCATCGCGAAAATCTCCTAAAATGAATTGCGAATCCGAATTTTCTATCACCCACAGCCACGCGCTCCCCGCCGCTTCGACTGTCTCACTCCGACCCTTCGCTACCGCGACCATCTAACGACTGCCACGAGCTTATCAGCTCCAGCTCGCAAATGCCACTTGCACAGCCACGAAGATCTAACGGGATTTTCTTTTGGCTGTGCAAAACAACAATAAGGTCACCCGGGGGACTTGCGGGATTTTGTTTTCGTGCAATTGAAATGTAGTTTCAAATTGCAAAATGTTGTAGCGTCTCCGATCCATACAGTGTGGGTCGGAGATGTGTGACCAGTAATTTTTAAATGAAAAAATATAAAAATTACTGGATGCTACATACTGGCAAACCATCTTTTTGAAGCGTATCTTCACGGATGATTTGCCAGCCTTCGAAATGCACGTCGCATATCACTGTATATTTCCCAACTTTAAGGTCTTTCCTAGGGCTTTTAGCTAGCCACCTCTTTGTGGCGTTAGTGTCCCTAGGAAAGCTAAAAATACTGTTGGTCTTATAAGTAGACCGACAGTTTGGAACGCAGCAGGAAGAAGGCATTTCTGAAATTATATATTGTTTTTTTGTGAAATCGGAAACAAAAGTTTACAAATAAGTTTGATTAAAAGTAATTTTATTTCAATGCCTGCTGTAGAATATGATTATCTGGCAACACACCTTCGTACATTGAAATCTGACAGATGAGTGTCAGTGTGTTTTGTGACAGGCCTTCTGCCTCATGTTTTTGCGTTTCCGGTTTTTGTACTATCGAATTAGAACCATAAGAGTTAACACTGTACTGTCTAGTTATTTGAAATACATCCTTATTTGAAATACATCCGAAAGCATTTAACAGTTGGCGACGAGGACATGGATGCAGCTCAGTTGAAATCTGTGTTGGATTTATTTCAACACCAAAATATAGAATTAATTTCTTCCTTGCTGAAGCAGAACCGCGAGTCGCTGGAGGCGTTAACTCCTGCATCAGTGCATAGTGGCGGTGTTCCCAGCTTCCATAAATTCGACAAGGCCGTGGAAAGTTGGATCATATACAAGCAGCAGCGGGAACAACATTTTGTAGCAAACAACGTGTCAGCAGACGCTATCAAACGCGCATCACTGCTGTCATGGATTGGTGCGGAGCCATTCGAATTGCTGCAAAAGTTGTGCGACGGAGACATTAGTAGCAAGGAATATACGACCCTCATTGAAAAACTTGATGCCCATTACACAGAGAAGCAGCATGTGTTGGCAGCAAGGTATAAGTTCTACGCAACAAAAATGAAGCCAAGTCAATCATATGGAGATTGGGTAGCAGAGTTACGAGGTGCAGCCAGGCATTGCTTGTTCATATGCTCAAAGGCAGATTGCAACGAATCGCATGCGGACACAAGCATTAGAGATATGCTCATTATGCATTCTCCCCACGACCAGGTACGTACTGCAGCTCTACAGAAAGCTAACCCTACTTTAGAAGAAGTGCTACAAATAGCAACAGTTTATGAGGCTACATTAAAGATGTGTCTGCAAATTAGAAATGAGACGGCATCGGTAAACGCAATAAGCAGGGCACGACCACCAGCACAATATAGCAACAAAGAGCGGACAAGAAGCAAATCTCGAACAGTGGGTAAGTCATGTCCAGAGTGTGGAGTGGGGCACCAGCGCTCTCAGTGCTATCATTTCAAAAATAAGTCGAAATGTCGAGCATGTGCAAAATTCGGGCACATTGCAGCAGTCTGTCGTGCAGTCAACGCTGTACAAACACCTAATAGTAGCTGGAATAAAAACAATAAAGACAAAGCGAATGTCAACAGCATAAATACGTCAAATTGCGAAACAATAAGTTCGGTAGATGTCTGTATAAACGAAACAGAATTAAGGCAATCCGAGATGTATACTAAAAAATTATTTGTGAATTTAGTAATCAAAAACAAACCGTTCCAGTTTCAAGTGGATACAGGAGCGTCATGCTCGTTGATTAGTCTCAAAACGTACGAAGCATTAGATACCGTGTGTGTTCCCACCAACAAAGTGCTTAAGGCTTATGGCGGAAATGTTTTGACACTTAGAGGCTCTATATCTGTAGAAGCCAGCTTGAACAACGTAATCAAGACGTTATCATTTCTTGTGGTTGAAAACGAAGAGGCAACAGACATTTTAGGCTCGGATGGGCTTCAAAAATTTGAGTTTCAGCTCACTAGTCCTCCACCTGGAAATATGGTTGTCAATTTAAAGGTCAATGAACTCAGTATAACAGCGCAAGAAACTCATCAGCGCTTAATTCAAGCAGTACAAGACCTAGTATCGCAATATTCTGAGAGGTTCTCGTCCGAGTTGGGGCGTTGTAGAACATGTACAGCTGATGTGAGGCTAAAGGCAAATGCTCAACCGAAATTTTTCAAGCCGTACAACATACCATTCGCACAATTTGATGCAGTGCGCACGAAAATCGAGAGACTGGTTCAAAGCGGAGTGTTAAAGCATATTCCCCACCCACAAAGTTGACGGTATTTCTTGCATCTCTAGTTACCGTCCCATATTCCTTTTGCTCTTATTACTGAATTTTCGAAGAAAATTTTCTGACGACATAGTTGCATATAGTGGGTAGGTCCACGACTTGCTAGAATTCAGATATCTTTAACCGGTCGGCGGGCATTTTAGTGAATTTTCAAATACTCCTATATTTCCAAGCAGTGTAAATTTTTGTCAAAAAAGAGTATTGGAAATGAAAACTTATTATGTTTTTAGTTTGCTTATGATAAAGAATTGGAAGTTTTGAGCCGTGTGTTTGTGCTGAGTGCCTAAAAGTAGGCAAGGATTTTTTTTCAAAATTTGATTTGTCATAACATCTGACAGAAACATTAGATTATTGTGAAAATTGCAGAGCGTATTGATGTTGACTAATATTTAACACGTATGGATTTTCAAGACATTGCAGGTAACCCTGTAGCTCCGGCAGGCTACTGAAAAAAATCCTTCAAATTAACGACCCTCCTGAAAAATGTTTGCTAAAAAACTGCTTTTTGTCCTATAACTTCTGATTCAGCTATTACATTTTAATAAATTCACACAATATTTGGATCTTACTCTAGACAACATTTGCTGAAAATTTGGTTGAAAAATTAGAATAGAGTTGCCAGCTATGGTAATTTTTGTCTCCTAAATCTTACAAATTCGCTCAGCAAGATAAAGCTTTTTCCCCTATAACTTCCGGTCCAGTCATTAAATCTAAACGAAGTTCATGCAGTAAATGGACCTTAATGTAAACCAAATGTCGTAGGAAATTCGTAAAAAAAATCGTAAAGGGCTGCCAGGTATGACCACTTTTTTTAATTTTTTTGGAATATCTTTACTAAGCAGTTATGTCATTAGATTCGCAAATAGGAATGATCCTGCAAAGAAAATTAACAACAAATATTAACGTTTTAAAAATTTGAAAAGTATTCAGGGTGGTAACCCTAAAAAAATTTTCACCCGTATAACTTCCAGCGCAGTGATTCAGTTGAAACGAAATTCACAGAGTGGGTTTAACTTAACGTGAAGCAGATTTTTTGCTATACGATTATTTTGCTTTGCTGCTAACACAGGGTAACCAGCATAAAACATGTTCGTAAATATTGCACCAACAGATGCTTCAAATTTCATACTCAAATGTAAAGTATTTGCAATAAAAATAAGAAACCAATTTCTAAATTTTCCCAGTTTCGAAAATTGTTCGGATGGCAGCCTCAAACAACGTTTAATTCAAATTTAAATCCTGCGATGAGAACGAAATTCAAAGGATAAGTTGATTTAAGTATGAGCTTGGTATGATAAACATATTGCTGCTTCGTTGGAAAAGTGTTGCCAGCACTGAACATATTCATCATCTATGTTATAGTTGGGTTCTGCTTTGGATAAAGAATCGTTGATATGATACTATAAAAAAGTGTATAACGTCTTTCCACATTTTTCTGTCACTTAAAGACAATTTCTTCGCAATTCAGTTTTCTAGCGGTTCTGATGCGCTAGAGTTTTTTAATAATTAGCTTCTCCAAAAAGTAGTTCAAAATGAATTAACTATTTTTGTCGAGTCATTTTTATTTATTTATTTATTTACATATTCAACAGATAAAATTCAACCCTCTTTTCCACCTCACGAATTCCGCAAGAATTCATTTTTGGTCCTTTATTGGTCCTTAATTAATGATGTTACACCACTCCTTAGCTCACCGTGCTTTCTGTATGCTGACCTAAAAATTTTGAGAGTGACAGAATCCGTTGACGACTGTTCCCTATTACAAAGTGTTTTTAGTTAACTGGAGCGCTGCGGATTCTCTTACTCTGAATGTTATGAAATGTCATCAAATGGCCTTTACCTACAAAACATTTTCCCTGCTGTTATCCTATTTTGTCTCGGCTCTCTTCTCAAAGTTGTTAGGGTTTCAAAAACCTTGGCGTGATCTTCGACTTTAAGCTGAAATTTGACAAGTATGCATTCGTTATCACTCGTTTTTTCCGGGTACATCAGAAGATCCTCAAAACTCTTTGTAAACCTTTCAAACTCTTTATATTTGTTTTTCTCCTTCGCCCTGGGTGTCCAGGAAGATTGTGTTAAATTTGGTGTCCTTACTTTAGGTGATTGGTTAATGCGGTTGAGTTGGTAAAACCCAGATTCAGTCGTTCCCTATTGTTGAAATTTAATTATCATTATTTTGGCTGCAGTATGTGTGTCTCCATCCAGCATATCACTTCCTTGAGTCATGATGAGCGTTCATCGACAAATTCCTCCAATTTAAAGTATATAACGGCTTTATATCGGCTGACCTCAGCGTTCATTTCTCTACTATGGATTCAAGCCGCCTTAATATAGATTTTTTATTTGCTTTTTCAATTAGCTATCTTTTTTCTCAGTTTTATTCCAGTTATTTTTTTGTCTGGTCTATAATTGGTTTCGTTTCTGTTCAGTAGACAATAAATAAATGACTAACACAAATGAAACCTACTGCAGTTGTGTGGTCAGCATATTGTATTGCCCAAATTCAAACTTGATTCGATTTTACCTATCCAGTATTTACTATGTAGAGCAATAACAATCCTTCACATTGACCAAAGCAATTCGCCCCTTATATAATTTTTATATTTCCAGCGATCAATGAGCACGGTACCAATTTCGAAGGCCTAGCACAGGGTCACGTAACTTTAACTGTACAAAGTTCAGCTGGCCCAGATGAATCCGAAGCACGCAACAGTACAGTTAGCTTCCCCATACGCGTCAAAGTTATCCCGAAACCACCGCGACACAAACGTATCCTCTGGGACCAATATCACAGCCTACGCTATCCTCCCGGCTATCTACCGCGCGATAACCTGAAAATCAAATCCGATCCGCTTGATTGGCGAGCTGACCATATCCACACAAACTTTCGTGATATGTACACTCATCTTCGGAATGCTGGCTACTACGTCGAAGTTCTCGGCAAGCCCTATACCTGCTTCAATGCAACAAATTATGGAACCCTGTTGGTTGTCGACCCCGAGGAAGAGTTTTTCGATGAGGAGATTTCGAAACTAAAAAGCGATGTGTACAACCATGATTTGAGCGTTATAGTTTTTGCGGATTGGTACAACACAAGCGTTATGCGAAAAATCAAATTTTTCGATGAAAATACGCGACAATGGTGGATGCCAGATACCGGAGGATCGAATATTCCAGCATTGAATGAGCTGCTGGGCGAGTTCGGTATCGCATTTGGAGATGTTGTGGCTGAAGGTTATTATTCACTAGGAGATCATGGCATGTATTATGCTAGTGGGACGACAATTATACGTTTTCCAAAAACAAATAGCAGTATTTTGATTCAGGCGGATCTGCACGATCAAGGAGTGGAGGTAAGTCTTTTATACCATCGCCAACTTCTTTTTTGAAAACTTTTATCGCCTCTTCAGATCCTCAAAACGCCTGATCGCAATCCAAAAGATCGCCACAGTGTCCCAATTCTCGGCATGGTACAGCTGGATAAACACATCGAAAAAGTACAAACCAAATATCCATCGGACTACCACCAATCGAAATATGAAGAAAACGCCATCGATCAGCCTCCAGTCTCGGATAACGAAATTCGTGACGATTTCGAACCGCAAACTAATTTCGAACAACAAATGGATAAGAACCCGATTTTAAATAAACGAATCCTATTGGAAGATACTGCACCTTTCGATCGAACCAGCGAAAACAAAACCAACAAGGACCATCGTAAGCTGAAATTTGACAACAACGAGATCATCAAAAATTTGGAAAAGTTCGATGATCTAACCAATGATCTGGAAGCAAACAATTTGGATGTTGGCGGTGAAGATGATGCTCGTGGAGCCGGCGGCGATAATGACTTCCATGAAGTTCCGAGTAAAATCAATGACTCGGATAAGATTTTCGACTTGGAACTGAAAGTATTAAAAAAGGCTCCAACGCCAACCGAACCCGATCATCATCGTCGCGAGGGTCGTCTGGCCGTTTTCGGCGACTCAAATTGCCTGGACTCCACTCACTTAGAAAAACCATGTTTCTGGCTCCTTGACGCTCTCCTGGAGTACACAATGACTAGTCATGTATCGAATTTACTACGCGATTTGAACAAAGCAAAGCACCTAATCTTGCCAAACGGTAATATCATAGCAGGCAAGTCAGATTCGAATCGCAAAAACCCAGCCGGTGGAGGAGGTGGATCTAAATCATCGTCGCCGACACTTATCTTACCGTCTCGTATAACGGGTAGTAATTTAAATCAATACTCAAAAGTCCTAGATCCGAACAATGCACAAAGGAAACGCTTGTTGCCCTCATGTCCAAGTTTGCATTGGGAATCGCCAGTGTTTTTGAATCTAACAGCACCGCCGGATTTAAAGCAACTTACGAATAATGACGGGCGAGCGAGAGGAAGTCACGGTGGACCGAAAGTGCATGAGGATGGCGAGAACAATTCGAATTTGTTACGGAAATTGGAAAGTCAAAAAGGTGAGGTACGTAGTGGATCAGGGTTTTCTTTATCTTCGATTTATTTGGGTTTGGTTTGATTTGTGCATGCTTTCGAAAAGTTTTTTATTTGTGCTTGCAATCACGAATGCAAATCGGTGAATCATCAAAGCAAAGGGAAACAAAAAAACTGCTTATTACTTACTACTATGCCTATTTTGAAATTTCCTAAAATATAAATTCACCTTTGTCTGCTCTTCATCTGTTCTCTAATCCTAGTTATTTTTCGTTGATTTAATAGCATGACATATCACCTGACCACTACTTCGAATTAATTTTAGCCTAAGCACATTGTGATACCTTCTAATTGGTACTGATTTGAAAAGCTTAATCAAAGCTATGAAAATTGCATTTGTTGCTTAAGAAAAACCATCAAAACTAACAATAATGTGGCATTTTTCCTCTTTCTTCCCATCTACTTATAGCCGTCCTAGCAGTCGACGATGCGGAAACGGCTGGCCTATCAAACTGGCGTAGCAAAAAACCACCAGATGTTGGGGGCGGTGCTAGTGTCGCGGGAGTAGGAGCAGTAGGATTAGCTGGAATTCCAGCAGCAGCTGGTCCAAATGCTGACGACGATAGTAATATTGAAACGTATCTTAAACATAATCTACAAATTCAAAAACTTTTAGGCGGTGGTGTAGGTAGTGATATTGGCACTGCTAGTCCGCATGCTGCAGTAGCTGGCGGCAGCGGTGGTTTGTATGGTAGAGTTGGCGATATGGCTAGTGCAATTGCATCCGCTAATTCAAAAAATCATAATAGTGATGAAGAGACTCTTAGTTATTCAATCGTAATATTATTTTTACTAACTCTTCTAGTTTTTATTATATTTATAAATTGGTTTAAACGACGAAGAATAAGTCGAACACGTGGAAATTATTCATTACTTAATTATCTTTGGTCGTAGTAATGATGTCTATAGTTAGGAATATTTTCGAAAAGCTTTTGAAGAAAAGTCAGTCATCGATAGCTATATAAGTATAGCAAAAGGGAACAAAACATTTTGTGGAAGCTTTTTACGTAATCTGACTGTTGGTCATTATTTATTGTTACCTTTTTCAACGCATTTCAAAATTGTGTTTACACAATTTGACTATGAAAATAGTTTCCACTTTGTCTCTGCCATGTGAGCAGAAAATAAGTTTATGGTTTTTTCATGTGGCCCAACCATTGAAAAGCTTTTCGTTAAATTATTTCGTCGAAATTTCTATAAATTGTCTATTATGAATATTCTAATTTAGAGTCCATACAATGCATTTTTTGAAAAAATCCAATATCAACATTTTTGAGGAAAATGAGATTTTTACGAACGGTAACGATAATCATCCTGCAATCCATTTATACCATCGTTTCCTTCATCTAATTTTGCATCATCCATTTGAAATATTTTTTACTACTTATCTGAACAATACCATTAGTGCTTTGACATAGAACATGCATAAATATTTATGTATGAAAAAGAGTTTAGTTAATGTGATCATTAGTTCAATTTTATGATAGATTTATACGTTACTCCTAGCTACTTTTACTATTTACTACAAGAACAGTAATCGAACGGAAAATCAAAATATATGAAATACTTGATTAATATTTGCTAAGTTTATTTAGCAATAAATTTTTTCCGACTTTGTAGATGTTTCGAAAATTATTGTATTTAATAGTGTGGTCCTTTTTCTGTAAGTATGTGTAAAAACTGGTAGAAAACAGTGCAAATTATTGTACTTTTAAAAAGTGGCGATAAATATAAAATGATAATAAAAATATATTTTGAATAAAAATTGCTTGTTTTTTTTCAATGTTATTTTATAGTGTGGATTTGGGTTACATAAATTATGAAAAGTTACAAACGGTATGATTTAATTCCTGAATTTGAATGTTGATCTTCCATCCATATTCAATCCGCCGTTTGAATAATGGATTGTATAGTTAACTTTTTATTCTGAGAATTATAGATTTCACAGCTCAGTTTTTTTGACAGTTCCGATTCATGGATTGTTTTCTGTAAAACTCCTTGACGCTTCCCTATATCCTTTAGGGGGGGAAATGCCCAATCCCTGTAGGAACCATTCGCTAACGAGATCCCTTAAATACAACGTTTTCGATTAAGGTCTGTCATATTTTAAAGGTAAGAGTGATAAAGACATATAAGGCGTTTTAGATTATATAGGATGTGATTGTATAGAAAACTATGTTGTAACAGGAAAGGGACTTTGCAGATTTTATTTCGTTGCAGTTTATTTTGTTTCGTCTACCACAAAGAAATTATTGCTTTCAAGATAATATTGGTTGAATTATCAAATCTTAAGCATAGTACTGAGTACAATTTCACGTGAAATTTTCATACAAAATTTCGCGCTTAATCTGTTTCGGCGAAAATTTCGCTTGAAAATAAGCAAGTTTGGTACTGTGTTCTTAGCGTGAAAAGTTACTTCGATGTTGCTTTCGCTTTGAAAATATAGATGGCATTGACACATGTCTCCAATCATTTCACGCCTAAAGAGTATGTGCAGTTCATTCTTTTCGGGCGTAAAAGTGACATTCGATGTCAAAAATCCCCTACAAATCGGAAAAATGCGAAATGTTTATCAGTTGGTGTTAGGTTAAGGCTGGTACTGAGTTCGAGTTCACGTGAAATTTTGACATGTTTCCATTATCTGGTCATTCTTTCGAGCGAAAATTTTGACAACGGAGAAAAGCAGAGACACTGCTCATTCTTGACGGATAAAATGTCAAGAATTTCACTTTTCGATCGATTTACTTATTGGAAAGTCATTTGCACTGCTCAATTTTCAAATTGAAACACTAAATGTCACTTTTTCGCTCGAAAGAATGAACTGCACAAACTAAATTGGCGTGAAATGATTGACAACATGTTTCAGTGCCATCTATGTTTTCGAAGCGAAAGCAACTTCAAAGCAACTTTTCATGCTAAGAACACAGTACAAAACTTGCTTATTTTCAAGCTAAATTTTCGCCGAAATAGATTTCACGTGAAATTTTGTATGAAAATTTCACGTGAAATCGAACTCAGTACTATGCTTTAGTGATGTGATGTGAAAGAATCAATCTGATACGATCCGAAATGGATGGTTTCCATGAAAACGAAGGAGTCATTGTTTTAGGAGCAACAAACCGACGAGATGATTTAGACCAAGCCCTGTTAAGACCCGGTCGCTTCGACGTTCAGGTAAATCGCAAAAGTCGGTTTTCAGTGCAGTTTGTCATGGATGTTTTGTTTTGTCATGGATGTTTTCATTGACATTGATATGTTGGCGAGGGGAACTACTGGCTTCACAGGAGCTGACTTGCAAAACATTGTCAATCAGGCCGCTCTTAGGTAATGTAATACATTTTTTTTAAATACATACATTTAATATACGTATATTTAAACATTAAATATATGTAAAGAGCTTCAATCGATGGAACGGACAATGTCACAATGAAGCATTTAGAAGCAGCAAGAGATAAAGGACTGATTAGACCTGAAAGAAAGTCTCGTTTACCGGACGAAGAAGCAATGAAGGTGGACATGCTATCGTGTCATATTTTACGAAAGAGGCACATTCACTGCACAAAGTGACAATCATGCCAAGAGGCCCGTCTCTCGGTCATACTGCATATATTCCTGAAAAGGAACGATATCATGTGACAAAGGCACAGCTTCTGGCTATGATGGATACAATGATGGGTGGACGTGCAGCAGAAGAACTTATTTTCGGAACTGAAAAAATTACATCGGGTATGTTGATTTATTTATCACGTAAAATAGTTATTACGTTTACCTTTGATTTGATCACCAGGTGCAAGCAGTGACATAAAACAAGCAACATCCATCGCTTCACATATGGTTAAAGACTGGGGCATGTTAAAACGTGCTGGCTTGCGGACTATAGAAGGAGCAAAAGACCTGATGCCAAGCGAAAATTTAGGACCAAATACGATTGAAGTTGTCGATGTAGAAATTAAGAAAATTCTTAGTGATATTTACGAACGAGCCAAGGCGATTTTAAAAGCTCACTCAAAAGAACACAAAACATTAGCAGAGCAATAATGTCCGGGGACAGAAAATCTAGTGATGCATAATAATATTGTAAACAGATTGCAAAAGTTTCGAAATAACTTTGTGCAAAACAAGATATCCGAAATCAGATAAATTGGAAGTAAAATAAAAATGGAAATAACTATTGCATACATCTGCTACAAAAAAAAATATTTTTTATTAAATGAAGAATCTTAAAGGAATATGTACATTTATATATATTTTGTAGATAATTTATTGCTATATCATAAATAAATAATATCAAGCAAAGCTTCTGTTAAATTTTATATTGCATACTTATGTTTTTTAATAATAAAAATGGGGTCAGTTTCATTGCAGAGTCTCTTCTTCATAGCAGTTGTAATCCGCTTAGTCAAGAAACAAGCTATTAAATATTCATCATCCCCCGAAAGAAAATAAGATAGGAAAAAAATTAAAAAAAATTACATACATAGCTTCAGGCTAAAGCATTGCTTAAAATTAATTTTACATAATTCATTTGTTTCAACTTCAAATATCAATAATATATAAATATACATAAAACTATTATAAAAAAAAGCTGCGGAAATCGATTTCCCTTGTTGCCGCCAATTGATCTTCTTCGATGGAATTGAAACGATTCTAATTAAAGTAATAAATAATAATTATTTCATTAAAGCAAGAAAGCGGTATACCTTTTTATTGTACTCCTTGAACCGCCTTCAACTTGCGCCGCTGGGCTCGGTCAGTCAAGCAGTAAAACCCATCATTCAAATTTTTAGTATAGTTATTTAAGCAAATGTTTGCCCAGATTAACGCTATTTTTTTTGCTAAGCTTATTGAATTCTATCCGCACGGACAATATCTAATTTCATTTAAAGTACATTCGACATATTTAAAAATTAACGAGAACAGGAACTGCTTATGGTGGTTTTGCTTTAAAAACAAATGTTCGAAATCTTTTGAAATTAAAGTTTCGAATAGCTGAAATGCAGCACCGCCCATATTTAATGAAAAATGTGTTGGAAATTCTAAACCACCACGATTAAGATTACAAAGGTAATCAGTATTACTGGAAAATGTGACACATATGTCTATATCAGATAAAAAAAAATTTGTGCAATCGATGCATTTTACTGCTTCACTGACTTTCCTGCCCACGTATCCGGCAATAAAAACGATTATGAACTGTATATTTTCGTCGATTTCAACGATGTCACACGAAGACAGAATGTCATTAATCAATGTTGCGTCAATTAAATTAATATTGAACGTGTCATCGTCGACGAAAATGTCTTTAATTTTTATATCACCCCAGCTATGTGAATGCAATTTTAACAAGCTTATAACGCGTAATTTTTTTTCTGATTTAAGGATTTGCTGAAAAGACACATTATAGTTGCAACCGCTCATTCTTCGATATTTTCCAAATCTTTCTTTGAGAGGAATCTGTTTGGAATTTTCCTAGCAAAACGTATCGGAAATTTAAATCATTTAGGAAATAATTGCAAAGATGAAGTAATGACGCCGTTGTGTGAATGATTGCTGAATGTGTTTCGGTAGAAAATTTACCTTTTATGCTGCGCTCATTAAAATTGTCCCATGAAATTAGCCAATGCAAGCAAGAAACAAGGAAAACATAATTATCGCCAGTAGAACTTGTAATGGGCTCCGCATATTTTTGCCTTGAATTATGTCCTTTTTTTGGGGCCTTAACATTGACAATTGTCCACCAAGTAAATATATTCTCTAGAAACTCAATTGTCCCAGTGGATTTGGGGAAAAAAGTTTTAACAGCCTCAATGGTTTTCTCATTGAAAATTCTCATGACAAGGGAAACATTTTGCCGTTCAAAGCTATTAGGATTAAGTGTCTTATATGATAAGGAAGGAGCTAATTTTAATGTTGAAAACTTTTCCTGGTCATGAATTTTTTTTAAACATGAGAAATCGGCGTCAGCGATTTCATTGGCATCTTCGATTGAAGGAAACTTAAGACTTTGCGATTTTTCATTTATCCAATTGTTTCTTACACATTTGAATATATGAACGGTATCGAAAGCGAAAATTTTTTTTTCCCAGGAATAAATGGAGAATTAATAAAAGGCTGTAATTCTTTGTGGGGAGAAAATTGTTTAAAAACTTTTCTATTTACTTGATAATTGTCAGCTAGCACACACACTACCTCATAGCCGATTTCGTGCAAAATTTTCAAAATAGTTTGAGTAATTTCGAAGAAAAATGAAGCACTTATGTCTTTAACTGGATATAGGCCTACTACATCCTTATATTTGGATAAAAGTGAAGTTAACATATATGCCTGGACAGTTGTAGCAGGGCGCAGATCTGCAATGTCATTTTGCGTGTTATGAGCGATTCCTTCTACTTTGCCCCCTATAAAACAAATAACCGGCTTTACATATATTTCATCGAGTAAAAGATTAACATATTTCTCGTGGGTTTCCAGCATTTTAAACTTATCTGTGAGATATTTTGTGGCAACGCCTGAATATAAATTTCCTGTTGCAAATGTTTTTAAATAATTATGATGGGACATTACCAATAATTTCATTTCCCGCACATATTTATACGCGGCAGGGAAAGTGAAAAAAAAATAGACTGAAAGATATATCATCTGAAGAGTACAGTTTTCGCGATGCAAAATTTAATTTAAGTTGTCTGGAGAGGAAACACAAAGTAATTTTATCTTCCTCGGATATTTGCTCATATTGAGCTAAATCATCTATTTGTCCAACAATATCATTTACGCGGTCTGTAACATTTATTATGTTCAAATCAATATTATTCACGAAATTTAAAATATTGTTAATTTTTGAATATAGGTCACATTTTAAACTGCTACCCAATATGTGTTTAAAAGGTTGTAAACGAATTTCTTTGTCTTTTAAAAATAATCGCACTTGAAAAACTTCATTAATTGAGAAAGATTTTTCAATGTGCGGTACTCTTTCTTTAAAATTTATTTTATAGAAGTAAATTGTACAATCCTCCACTGATGTATGCCAATCTTTTAAGGACAATTTATCTAAATTATAAACATATTATTGATTGACAAAATGCTATCCTGTTGAAGCCATTTTATATGTGCTTCTTCATTAAGCAGCAAAGCTCGATTTATAGTCGGATCGTTTCGAGGAGTTGAAAATGAGCAAAGATACGTTGGTAGCCCCGGGAAAAGTGTAGGGATAGCATCTTTACGTAATTGACATCTCCCTCTTAATACTGGCAAACCATCTTTTTGAAGCGTATCTTCACGGATGATTTGCCAGCCTTCGAAATGCACGTCGCATATCACTGTATATTTCCCAACTTTAAGGTCTTTCCTAGGGCTTTTAGCTAGCCACCTCTTTGTGGCGTTAGTGTCCCTAGGAAAGCTAAAAATACTGTTGGTCTTATAAGTAGACCGACAGTTTGGAACGCAGCAGGAAGAAGGCATTTCTGAAATTATATATTGTTTTTTTGTGAAATCGGAAACAAAAGTTTACAAATAAGTTTGATTAAAAGTAATTTTATTTCAATGCCTGCTGTAGAATATGATTATCTGGCAACACACCTTCGTACATTGAAATCTGACAGATGAGTGTCAGTGTGTTTTGTGACAGGCCTTCTGCCTCATGTTTTTGCGTTTCCGGTTTTTGTACTATCGAATTAGAACCATAAGAGTTAACACTGTACTGTCTAGTTATTTGAAATACATCCTTATTTGAAATACATCCGAAAGCATTTAACAGTTGGCGACGAGGACATGGATGCAGCTCAGTTGAAATCTGTGTTGGATTTATTTCAACACCAAAATATAGAATTAATTTCTTCCTTGCTGAAGCAGAACCGCGAGTCGCTGGAGGCGTTAACTCCTGCATCAGTGCATAGTGGCGGTGTTCCCAGCTTCCATAAATTCGACAAGGCCGTGGAAAGTTGGATCATATACAAGCAGCAGCGGGAACAACATTTTGTAGCAAACAACGTGTCAGCAGACGCTATCAAACGTGCATCACTGCTGTCATGGATTGGTGCGGAGCCATTCGAATTGCTGCAAAAGTTGTGCGACGGAGACATTAGTAGCAAGGAATATACGACCCTCATTGAAAAACTTGATGCCCATTACACAGAGAAGCAGCATGTGTTGGCAGCAAGGTATAAGTTCTACGCAACAAAAATGAAGCCAAGTCAATCATATGGAGATTGGGTAGCAGAGTTACGAGGTGCAGCCAGGCATTGCTTGTTCATATGCTCAAAGGCAGATTGCAACGAATCGCATGCGGACACAAGCATTAGAGATATGCTCATTATGCATTCTCCCCACGACCAGGTACGTACTGCAGCTCTACAGAAAGCTAACCCTACTTTAGAAGAAGTGCTACAAATAGCAACAGTTTATGAGGCTTCATTAAAGATGTGTCTGCAAATTAGAAATGAGACGGCATCGGTAAACGCAATAAGCAGGGCACGACCACCAGCACAATATAGCAACAAAGAGCGGACAAGAAGCAAATCTCGAACAGTGGGTAAGTCATGTCCAGAGTGTGGAGTGGGGCACCAGCGCTCTCAGTGCTATCATTTCAAAAATAAGTCGAAATGTCGAGCATGTGCAAAATTCGGGCACATTGCAGCAGTCTGTCGTGCAGTCAACGCTGTACAAACACCTAATAGTAGCTGGAATAAAAACAATAAAGACAAAGCGAATGTCAACAGCATAAATACGTCAAATTGCGAAACAATAAGTTCGGTAGATGTCTGTATAAACGAAACAGAATTAAGGCAATCCGAGATGTATACTAAAAAATTATTTGTGAATTTAGTAATCAAAAACAAACCGTTCCAGTTTCAAGTGGATACAGGAGCGTCATGCTCGTTGATTAGTCTCAAAACGTACGAAGCATTAGATACCGTGTGTGTTCCCACCAACAAAGTGCTTAAGGCTTATGGCGGAAATGTTTTGACACTTAGAGGCTCTATATCTGTAGAAGCCAGCTTGAACAACGTAATCAAGACGTTATCATTTCTTGTGGTTGAAAACGAAGAGGCAACAGACATTTTAGGCTCGGATGGGCTTCAAAAATTTGAGTTTCAGCTCACTAGTCCTCCACCTGGAAATATGGTTGTCAATTTAAAGGTCAATGAACTCAGTATAACAGCGCAAGAAACTCATCAGCGCTTAATTCAAGCAGTACAAGACCTAGTATCGCAATATTCTGAGAGGTTCTCGTCCGAGTTGGGGCGTTGTAGAACATGTACAGCTGATGTGAGGCTAAAGGCAAATGCTCAACCGAAATTTTTCAAGCCGTACAACATACCATTCGCACAATTTGATGCAGTGCGCACGAAAATCGAGAGACTGGTTCAAAGCGGAGTGTTAAAGCATATTCCCCACCCACAAAGTTGACGGTATTTCTTGCATCTCTAGTTACCGTCCCATATTCCTTTTGCTCTTATTACTGAATTTTCGAAGAAAATTTTCTGACGACATAGTTGCATATAGTGGGTAGGTCCACGACTTGCTAGAATTCAGATATCTTTAACCGGTCGGCGGGCATTTTAGTGAATTTTCAAATACTCCTATATTTCCAAGCAGTGTAAATTTTTGTCAAAAAAGAGTATTGGAAATGAAAACTTATTATGTTTTTAGTTTGCTTATGATAAAGAATTGGAAGTTTTGAGCCGTGTGTTTGTGCTGAGTGCCTAAAAGTAGGCAAGGATTTTTTTTCAAAATTTGATTTGTCATAACATCTGACAGAAACATTAGATTATTGTGAAAATTGCAGAGCGTATTGATGTTGACTAATATTTAACACGTATGGATTTTCAAGACATTGCAGGTAACCCTGTAGCTCCGGCAGGCTACTGAAAAAAATCCTTCAAATTAACGACCCTCCTGAAAAATGTTTACTAAAAAACTGCTTTTTGTCCTATAACTTCTGATTCAGCTATTACATTTTAATAAATTCACACAATATTTGGATCTTACTCTAGACAACATTTGCTGAAAATTTGGTTGAAAAATTAGAATAGAGTTGCCAGCTATGGTAATTTTTGTCTCCTAAATCTTACAAATTCGCTCAGCAAGATAAAGCTTTTTCCCCTATAACTTCCGGTCCAGTCATTAAATCTAAACGAAGTTCATGCAGTAAATGGACCTTAATGTAAACCAAATGTCGTAGGAAATTCGTAAAAAAAATCGTAAAGGGCTGCCAGGTATGACCACTTTTTTTAATTTTTTTGGAATATCTTTACTAAGCAGTTATGTCATTAGATTCGCAAATAGGAATGATCCTGCAAAGAAAATTAACAACAAATATTAACGTTTTAAAAATTTGAAAAGTATTCAGGGTGGTAACCCTAAAAAAATTTTCACCCGTATAACTTCCAGCGCAGTGATTCAGTTGAAACGAAATTCACAGAGTGGGTTTAACTTAACGTGAAGCAGATTTTTTGCTATACGATTATTTTGCTTTGCTGCTAACACAGGGTAACCAGCATAAAACATGTTCGTAAATATTGCACCAACAGATGCTTCAAATTTCATACTCAAATGTAAAGTATTTGCAATAAAAATAAGAAACCAATTTCTAAATTTTCCCAGTTTCGAAAATTGTTCGGATGGCAGCCTCAAACAACGTTTAATTCAAATTTAAATCCTGCGATGAGAACGAAATTCAAAGGATAAGTTGATTTAAGTATGAGCTTGGTATGATAAACATATTGCTGCTTCGTTGGAAAAGTGTTGCCAGCACTGAACATATTCATCATCTATGTTATAGTTGGGTTCTGCTTTGGATAAAGAATCGTTGATATGATACTATAAAAAAGTGTATAACGTCTTTCCACATTTTTCTGTCACTTAAAGACAATTTCTTCGCAATTCAGTTTTCTAGCGGTTCTGATGCGCTAGAGTTTTTTAATAATTAGCTTCTCCAAAAAGTAGTTCAAAATGAATTAACTATTTTTGTCGAGTCATTTTTATTTATTTATTTATTTACATATTCAACAGATAAAATTCAACCCTCTTTTCCACCTCACGAATTCCGCAAGAATTCATTTTTGGTCCTTTATTGGTCCTTAATTAATGATGTTACACCACTCCTTAGCTCACCGTGCTTTCTGTATGCTGACCTAAAAATTTTGAGAGTGACAGAATCCGTTGACGACTGTTCCCTATTACAAAGTGTTTTTAGTTAACTGGAGCGCTGCGGATTCTCTTACTCTGAATGTTATGAAATGTCATCAAATGGCCTTTACCTACAAAACATTTTCCCTGCTGTTATCCTATTTTGTCTCGGCTCTCTTCTCAAAGTTGTTAGGGTTTCAAAAACCTTGGCGTGATCTTCGACTTTAAGCTGAAATTTGACAAGTATGCATTCGTTATCACTCGTTTTTTCCGGGTACATCAGAAGATCCTCAAAACTCTTTGTAAACCTTTCAAACTCTTTATATTTGTTTTTCTCCTTCGCCCTGGGTGTCCAGGAAGATTGTGTTAAATTTGGTGTCCTTACTTTAGGTGATTGGTTAATGCGGTTGAGTTGGTAAAACCCAGATTCAGTCGTTCCCTATTGTTGAAATTTAATTATCATTATTTTGGCTGCAGTATGTGTGTCTCCATCCAGCATATCACTTCCTTGAGTCATGATGAGCGTTCATCGACAAATTCCTCCAATTTAAAGTATATAACGGCTTTATATCGGCTGACCTCAGCGTTCATTTCTCTACTATGGATTCAAGCCGCCTTAATATAGATTTTTTATTTGCTTTTTCAATTAGCTATCTTTTTTCTCAGTTTTATTCCAGTTATTTTTTTGTCTGGTCTATAATTGGTTTCGTTTCTGTTCAGTAGACAATAAATAAATGACTAACACAAATGAAACCTACTGCAGTTGTGTGGTCAGCATATTGTATTGCCCAAATTCAAACTTGATTCGATTTTACCTATCCAGTATTTACTATGTAGAGCAATAACAATCCTTCACATTGACCAAAGCAATTCGCCCCTTATATAATTTTTATATTTCCAGCGATCAATGAGCACGGTACCAATTTCGAAGGCCTAGCACAGGGTCACGTAACTTTAACTGTACAAAGTTCAGCTGGCCCAGATGAATCCGAAGCACGCAACAGTACAGTTAGCTTCCCCATACGCGTCAAAGTTATCCCGAAACCACCGCGACACAAACGTATCCTCTGGGACCAATATCACAGCCTACGCTATCCTCCCGGCTATCTACCGCGCGATAACCTGAAAATCAAATCCGATCCGCTTGATTGGCGAGCTGACCATATCCACACAAACTTTCGTGATATGTACACTCATCTTCGGAATGCTGGCTACTACGTCGAAGTTCTCGGCAAGCCCTATACCTGCTTCAATGCAACAAATTATGGAACCCTGTTGGTTGTCGACCCCGAGGAAGAGTTTTTCGATGAGGAGATTTCGAAACTAAAAAGCGATGTGTACAACCATGATTTGAGCGTTATAGTTTTTGCGGATTGGTACAACACAAGCGTTATGCGAAAAATCAAATTTTTCGATGAAAATACGCGACAATGGTGGATGCCAGATACCGGAGGATCGAATATTCCAGCATTGAATGAGCTGCTGGGCGAGTTCGGTATCGCATTTGGAGATGTTGTGGCTGAAGGTTATTATTCACTAGGAGATCATGGCATGTATTATGCTAGTGGGACGACAATTATACGTTTTCCAAAAACAAATAGCAGTATTTTGATTCAGGCGGATCTGCACGATCAAGGAGTGGAGGTAAGTCTTTTATACCATCGCCAACTTCTTTTTTGAAAACTTTTATCGCCTCTTCAGATCCTCAAAACGCCTGATCGCAATCCAAAAGATCGCCACAGTGTCCCAATTCTCGGCATGGTACAGCTGGATAAACACATCGAAAAAGTACAAACCAAATATCCATCGGACTACCACCAATCGAAATATGAAGAAAACGCCATCGATCAGCCTCCAGTCTCGGATAACGAAATTCGTGACGATTTCGAACCGCAAACTAATTTCGAACAACAAATGGATAAGAACCCGATTTTAAATAAACGAATCCTATTGGAAGATACTGCACCTTTCGATCGAACCAGCGAAAACAAAACCAACAAGGACCATCGTAAGCTGAAATTTGACAACAACGAGATCATCAAAAATTTGGAAAAGTTCGATGATCTAACCAATGATCTGGAAGCAAACAATTTGGATGTTGGCGGTGAAGATGATGCTCGTGGAGCCGGCGGCGATAATGACTTCCATGAAGTTCCGAGTAAAATCAATGACTCGGATAAGATTTTCGACTTGGAACTGAAAGTATTAAAAAAGGCTCCAACGCCAACCGAACCCGATCATCATCGTCGCGAGGGTCGTCTGGCCGTTTTCGGCGACTCAAATTGCCTGGACTCCACTCACTTAGAAAAACCATGTTTCTGGCTCCTTGACGCTCTCCTGGAGTACACAATGACTAGTCATGTATCGAATTTACTACGCGATTTGAACAAAGCAAAGCACCTAATCTTGCCAAACGGTAATATCATAGCAGGCAAGTCAGATTCGAATCGCAAAAACCCAGCCGGTGGAGGAGGTGGATCTAAATCATCGTCGCCGACACTTATCTTACCGTCTCGTATAACGGGTAGTAATTTAAATCAATACTCAAAAGTCCTAGATCCGAACAATGCACAAAGGAAACGCTTGTTGCCCTCATGTCCAAGTTTGCATTGGGAATCGCCAGTGTTTTTGAATCTAACAGCACCGCCGGATTTAAAGCAACTTACGAATAATGACGGGCGAGCGAGAGGAAGTCACGGTGGACCGAAAGTGCATGAGGATGGCGAGAACAATTCGAATTTGTTACGGAAATTGGAAAGTCAAAAAGGTGAGGTACGTAGTGGATCAGGGTTTTCTTTATCTTCGATTTATTTGGGTTTGGTTTGATTTGTGCATGCTTTCGAAAAGTTTTTTATTTGTGCTTGCAATCACGAATGCAAATCGGTGAATCATCAAAGCAAAGGGAAACAAAAAAACTGCTTATTACTTACTACTATGCCTATTTTGAAATTTCCTAAAATATAAATTCACCTTTGTCTGCTCTTCATCTGTTCTCTAATCCTAGTTATTTTTCGTTGATTTAATAGCATGACATATCACCTGACCACTACTTCGAATTAATTTTAGCCTAAGCACATTGTGATACCTTCTAATTGGTACTGATTTGAAAAGCTTAATCAAAGCTATGAAAATTGCATTTGTTGCTTAAGAAAAACCATCAAAACTAACAATAATGTGGCATTTTTCCTCTTTCTTCCCATCTACTTATAGCCGTCCTAGCAGTCGACGATGCGGAAACGGCTGGCCTATCAAACTGGCGTAGCAAAAAACCACCAGATGTTGGGGGCGGTGCTAGTGTCGCGGGAGTAGGAGCAGTAGGATTAGCTGGAATTCCAGCAGCAGCTGGTCCAAATGCTGACGACGATAGTAATATTGAAACGTATCTTAAACATAATCTACAAATTCAAAAACTTTTAGGCGGTGGTGTAGGTAGTGATATTGGCACTGCTAGTCCGCATGCTGCAGTAGCTGGCGGCAGCGGTGGTTTGTATGGTAGAGTTGGCGATATGGCTAGTGCAATTGCATCCGCTAATTCAAAAAATCATAATAGTGATGAAGAGACTCTTAGTTATTCAATCGTAATATTATTTTTACTAACTCTTCTAGTTTTTATTATATTTATAAATTGGTTTAAACGACGAAGAATAAGTCGAACACGTGGAAATTATTCATTACTTAATTATCTTTGGTCGTAGTAATGATGTCTATAGTTAGGAATATTTTCGAAAAGCTTTTGAAGAAAAGTCAGTCATCGATAGCTATATAAGTATAGCAAAAGGGAACAAAACATTTTGTGGAAGCTTTTTACGTAATCTGACTGTTGGTCATTATTTATTGTTACCTTTTTCAACGCATTTCAAAATTGTGTTTACACAATTTGACTATGAAAATAGTTTCCACTTTGTCTCTGCCATGTGAGCAGAAAATAAGTTTATGGTTTTTTCATGTGGCCCAACCATTGAAAAGCTTTTCGTTAAATTATTTCGTCGAAATTTCTATAAATTGTCTATTATGAATATTCTAATTTAGAGTCCATACAATGCATTTTTTGAAAAAATCCAATATCAACATTTTTGAGGAAAATGAGATTTTTACGAACGGTAACGATAATCATCCTGCAATCCATTTATACCATCGTTTCCTTCATCTAATTTTGCATCATCCATTTGAAATATTTTTTACTACTTATCTGAACAATACCATTAGTGCTTTGACATAGAACATGCATAAATATTTATGTATGAAAAAGAGTTTAGTTAATGTGATCATTAGTTCAATTTTATGATAGATTTATACGTTACTCCTAGCTACTTTTACTATTTACTACAAGAACAGTAATCGAACGGAAAATCAAAATATATGAAATACTTGATTAATATTTGCTAAGTTTATTTAGCAATAAATTTTTTCCGACTTTGTAGATGTTTCGAAAATTATTGTATTTAATAGTGTGGTCCTTTTTCTGTAAGTATGTGTAAAAACTGGTAGAAAACAGTGCAAATTATTGTACTTTTAAAAAGTGGCGATAAATATAAAATGATAATAAAAATATATTTTGAATAAAAATTGCTTGTTTTTTTTCAATGTTATTTTATAGTGTGGATTTGGGTTACATAAATTATGAAAAGTTACAAACGGTATGATTTAATTCCTGAATTTGAATGTTGATCTTCCATCCATATTCAATCCGCCGTTTGAATAATGGATTGTATAGTTAACTTTTTATTCTGAGAATTATAGATTTCACAGCTCAGTTTTTTTGACAGTTCCGATTCATGGATTGTTTTCTGTAAAACTCCTTGACGCTTCCCTATATCCTTTAGGGGGGGAAATGCCCAATCCCTGTAGGAACCATTCGCTAACGAGATCCCTTAAATACAACGTTTTCGATTAAGGTCTGTCATATTTTAAAGGTAAGAGTGATAAAGACATATAAGGCGTTTTAGATTATATAGGATGTGATTGTATAGAAAACTATGTTGTAACAGGAAAGGGACTTTGCAGATTTTATTTCGTTGCAGTTTATTTTGTTTCGTCTACCACAAAGAAATTATTGCTTTCAAGATAATATTGGTTGAATTATCAAATCTTAAGCATAGTACTGAGTACAATTTCACGTGAAATTTTCATACAAAATTTCGCGCTTAATCTGTTTCGGCGAAAATTTCGCTTGAAAATAAGCAAGTTTGGTACTGTGTTCTTAGCGTGAAAAGTTACTTCGATGTTGCTTTCGCTTTGAAAATATAGATGGCATTGACACATGTCTCCAATCATTTCACGCCTAAAGGCTGGTACTGAGTTCGAGTTCACGTGAAATTTTGACATGTTTCCATTATCTGGTCATTCTTTCGAGCGAAAATTTTGACAACGGAGAAAAGCAGAGACACTGCTCATTCTTGACGGATAAAATGTCAAGAATTTCACTTTTCCATCGATTTTCTTATTGGAAAGTCATTTGCACTGCTCAATTTTCAAATTCAAACACTAAATGTCACTTTTTCGCTCGAAAGAATGAACTGCACAAACTAAATTGGCGTGAAATGATTGACAACATGTTTCAGTGCCATCTATGTTTTCAAAGCGAAAGCAACTTCAAAGCAACTTTTCATGCTAAGAACACAGTACCAAACTTGCTTATTTTCAAGCTAAATTTTCGCCGAAACAGATTTCACGTGAAATTTTGTATGAAAATTTCACGTGAAATCGAACTCAGTACTATGCTTAAAGAGTATGTGCAGTTCATTCTTTTCGGGCGTAAAAGTGACATTCGATGTCAAAAATCCCCTACAAATCGGAAAAATGCGAAATGTTTATCAGTTGGTGTTAGGTTAAGGCTGGTACTGAGTTCGAGTTCACGTGAAATTTTGACATGTTTCCATTATCTGGTCATTCTTTCGAGCGAAAATTTTGACAACGGAGAAAAGCAGAGACACTGCTCATTCTTGACGGATAAAATGTCAAGAATTTCACTTTTCGATCGATTTACTTATTGGAAAGTCATTTGCACTGCTCAATTTTCAAATTGAAACACTAAATGTCACTTTTTCGCTCGAAAGAATGAACTGCACAAACTAAATTGGCGTGAAATGATTGACAACATGTTTCAGTGCCATCTATGTTTTCGAAGCGAAAGCAACTTCAAAGCAACTTTTCATGCTAAGAACACAGTACAAAACTTGCTTATTTTCAAGCTAAATTTTCGCCGAAATAGATTTCACGTGAAATTTTGTATGAAAATTTCACGTGAAATCGAACTCAGTACTATGCTTTAGTGATGTGATGTGAAAGAATCAATCTGATACGATCCGAAATGGATGGTTTCCATGAAAACGAAGGAGTCATTGTTTTAGGAGCAACAAACCGACGAGATGATTTAGACCAAGCCCTGTTAAGACCCGGTCGCTTCGACGTTCAGGTAAATCGCAAAAGTCGGTTTTCAGTGCAGTTTGTCATGGATGTTTTGTTTTGTCATGGATGTTTTCATTGACATTGATATGTTGGCGAGGGGAACTACTGGCTTCACAGGAGCTGACTTGCAAAACATTGTCAATCAGGCCGCTCTTAGGTAATGTAATACATTTTTTTTAAATACATACATTTAATATACGTATATTTAAACATTAAATATATGTAAAGAGCTGCAATCGATGGAACGGACAATGTCACAATGAAGCATTTAGAAGCAGCAAGAGATAAAGTACTGATTAGACCTGAAAGAAAGTCTCGTTTACCGGACGAAGAAGCAATGAAGGTGGACATGCTATCGTGTCATATTTTACGAAAGAGGCACATTCACTGCACAAAGTGACAATCATGCCAAGAGGCCCGTCTCTCGGTCATACTGCATATATTCCTGAAAAGGAACGATATCATGTGACAAAGGCACAGCTTCTGGCTATGATGGATACAATGATGGGTGGACGTGCAGCAGAAGAACTTATTTTCGGAACTGAAAAAATTACATCGGGTATGTTGATTTATTTATCACGTAAAATAGTTATTACGTTTACCTTTGATTTGATCACCAGGTGCAAGCAGTGACATAAAACAAGCAACATCCATCGCTTCACATATGGTTAAAGACTGGGGCATGTTAAAACGTGCTGGCTTGCGGACTATAGAAGGAGCAAAAGACCTGATGCCAAGCGAAAATTTAGGACCAAATACGATTGAAGTTGTCGATGTAGAAATTAAGAAAATTCTTAGTGATATTTACGAACGAGCCAAGGCGATTTTAAAAGCTCACTCAAAAGAACACAAAACATTAGCAGAGCAATAATGTCCGGGGACAGAAAATCTAGTGATGCATAATAATATTGTAAACAGATTGCAAAAGTTTCGAAATAACTTTGTGCAAAACAAGATATCCGAAATCAGATAAATTGGAAGTAAAATAAAAATGGAAATAACTATTGCATACATCTGCTACAAAAAAAAATATTTTTTATTAAATGAAGAATCTTAAAGGAATATGTACATTCATATATATTTTGTAGATAATTTATTGCTATATCATAAATAAATAATATCAAGCAAAGCTTCTGTTAAATTTTATATTGCATACTTATGTTTTTTAATAATAAAAATGGGGTCAGTTTCATTGCAGAGTCTCTTCTTCATAGCAGTTGTAATCCGCTTAGTCAAGAAACAAGCTATTAAATATTCATCATCCCCCGAAAGAAAATAAGATAGGAAAAAAATTAAAAAAAATTACATACATAACTTCAGGCTAAAGCATTGCTTAAAATTAATTTGACATAATTCATTTGTTTCAACTTCAAATATCAATAATATATAAATATACATAAAACTATTATAAAAAAAAGCTGCGGAAATCGATTTCCCTTGTTGCCGCCAATTGATCTTCTTCGATGGAATTGAAACGATTCTAATTAAAGTAATATATAATAATTATTTCATTAAAGCAAGAAAGCGGTATACCTTTTTATTGTACTCCTTGAACCGCCTTCAACTTGCGCCGCTGGGCTCGGTCAGTCAAGCAGTAAAACCCATCATTCAAATTTTTAGTATAGTTATTTAAGCAAATGTTTGCCCAGATTAACGCTATTTTTTTTGCTAAGCTTATTGAATTCTATCCGCACGGACAATATCTAATTTCATTTAAAGTACATTCGACATATTTAAAAATTAACGAGAACAGGAACTGCTTATGGTGGTTTTGCTTTAAAAACAAATGTTCGAAATCTTTTGAAATTAAAGTTTCGAATAGCTGAAATGCAGCACCGCCCATATTTAATGAAAAATGTGTTGGAAATTCTAAACCACCACGATTAAGATTACAAAGGTAATCAGTATTACTGGAAAATGTGACACATATGTCTATATCAGATAAAAAAAAATTTGTGCAATCGATGCATTTTACTGCTTCACTGACTTTCCTGCCCACGTATCCGGCAATAAAAACGATTATGAACTGTATATTTTCGTCGATTTCAACGATGTCACACGAAGACAGAATGTCATTAATCAATGTTGCGTCAATTAAATTAATATTGAACGTGTCATCGTCGACGAAAATGTCTTTAATTTTTATATCACCCCAGCTATGTGAATGCAATTTTAACAAGCTTATAACGCGTAATTTTTTTTCTGATTTAAGGATTTGCTGAAAAGACACATTATAGTTGCAACCGCTCATTCTTCGATATTTTCCAAATCTTTCTTTGAGAGGAATCTGTTTGGAATTTTCCTAGCAAAACGTATCGGAAATTTAAATCATTTAGGAAATAATTGCAAAGATGAAGTAATGACGCCGTTGTGTGAATGATTGCTGAATGTGTTTCGGTAGAAAATTTACCTTTTATGCTGCGCTCATTAAAATTGTCCCATGAAATTAGCCAATGCAAGCAAGAAACAAGGAAAACATAATTATCGCCAGTAGAACTTGTAATGGGCTCCGCATATTTTTGCCTTGAATTATGTCCTTTTTTTGGGGCCTTAACATTGACAATTGTCCACCAAGTAAATATATTCTCTAGAAACTCAATTGTCCCAGTGGATTTGGGGAAAAAAGTTTTAACAGCCTCAATGGTTTTCTCATTGAAAATTCTCATGACAAGGGAAACATTTTGCCGTTCAAAGCTATTAGGATTAAGTGTCTTATATGATAAGGAAGGAGCTAATTTTAATGTTGAAAACTTTTCCTGGTCATGAATTTTTTTTAAACATGAGAAATCGGCGTCAGCGATTTCATTGGCATCTTCGATTGAAGGAAACTTAAGACTTTGCGATTTTTCATTTATCCAATTGTTTCTTACACATTTGAATATATGAACGGTATCGAAAGCGAAAATTTTTTTTTCCCAGGAATAAATGGAGAATTAATAAAAGGCTGTAATTCTTTGTGGGGAGAAAATTGTTTAAAAACTTTTCTATTTACTTGATAATTGTCAGCTAGCACACACACTACCTCATAGCCGATTTCGTGCAAAATTTTCAAAATAGTTTGAGTAATTTCGAAGAAAAATGAAGCACTTATGTCTTTAACTGGATATAGGCCTACTACATCCTTATATTTGGATAAAAGTGAAGTTAACATATATGCCTGGACAGTTGTAGCAGGGCGCAGATCTGCAATGTCATTTTGCGTGTTATGAGCGATTCCTTCTACTTTGCCCCCTATAAAACAAATAACCGGCTTTACATATATTTCATCGAGTAAAAGATTAACATATTTCTCGTGGGTTTCCAGCATTTTAAACTTATCTGTGAGATATTTTGTGGCAACGCCTGAATATAAATTTCCTGTTGCAAATGTTTTTAAATAATTATGATGGGACATTACCAATAATTTCATTTCCCGCACATATTTATACGCGGCAGGGAAAGTGAAAAAAAAATAGACTGAAAGATATATCATCTGAAGAGTACAGTTTTCGCGATGCAAAATTTAATTTAAGTTGTCTGGAGAGGAAACACAAAGTAATTTTATCTTCCTCGGATATTTGCTCATATTGAGCTAAATCATCTATTTGTCCAACAATATCATTTACGCGGTCTGTAACATTTATTATGTTCAAATCAATATTATTCACGAAATTTAAAATATTGTTAATTTTTGAATATAGGTCACATTTTAAACTGCTACCCAATATGTGTTTAAAAGGTTGTAAACGAATTTCTTTGTCTTTTAAAAATAATCGCACTTGAAAAACTTCATTAATTGAGAAAGATTTTTCAATGTGCGGTACTCTTTCTTTAAAATTTATTTTATAGAAGTAAATTGTACAATCCTCCACTGATGTATGCCAATCTTTTAAGGACAATTTATCTAAATTATAAACATATTATTGATTGACAAAATGCTATCCTGTTGAAGCCATTTTATATGTGCTTCTTCATTAAGCAGCAAAGCTCGATTTATAGTCGGATCGTTTCGAGGAGTTGAAAATGAGCAAAGATACGTTGGTAGCCCCGGGAAAAGTGTAGGGATAGCATCTTTACGTAATTGACATCTCCCTCTTAATACTGGCAAACCATCTTTTTGAAGCGTATCTTCACGGATGATTTGCCAGCCTTCGAAATGCACGTCGCATATCACTGTATATTTCCCAACTTTAAGGTCTTTCCTAGGGCTTTTAGCTAGCCACCTCTTTGTGGCGTTAGTGTCCCTAGGAAAGCTAAAAATACTGTTGGTCTTATAAGTAGACCGACAGTTTGGAACGCAGCAGGAAGAAGGCATTTCTGAAATTATATATTGTTTTTTTGTGAAATCGGAAACAAAAGTTTACAAATAAGTTTGATTAAAAGTAATTTTATTTCAATGCCTGCTGTAGAATATGATTATCTGGCAACACACCTTCGTACATTGAAATCTGACAGATGAGTGTCAGTGTGTTTTGTGACAGGCCTTCTGCCTCATGTTTTTGCGTTTCCGGTTTTTGTACTATCGAATTAGAACCATAAGAGTTAACACTGTACTGTCTAGTTATTTGAAATACATCCTTATTTGAAATACATCCGAAAGCATTTAACAGTTGGCGACGAGGACATGGATGCAGCTCAGTTGAAATCTGTGTTGGATTTATTTCAACACCAAAATATAGAATTAATTTCTTCCTTGCTGAAGCAGAACCGCGAGTCGCTGGAGGCGTTAACTCCTGCATCAGTGCATAGTGGCGGTGTTCCCAGCTTCCATAAATTCGACAAGGCCGTGGAAAGTTGGATCATATACAAGCAGCAGCGGGAACAACATTTTGTAGCAAACAACGTGTCAGCAGACGCTATCAAACGCGCATCACTGCTGTCATGGATTGGTGCGGAGCCATTCGAATTGCTGCAAAAGTTGTGCGACGGAGACATTAGTAGCAAGGAATATACGACCCTCATTGAAAAACTTGATGCCCATTACACAGAGAAGCAGCATGTGTTGGCAGCAAGGTATAAGTTCTACGCAACAAAAATGAAGCCAAGTCAATCATATGGAGATTGGGTAGCAGAGTTACGAGGTGCAGCCAGGCATTGCTTGTTCATATGCTCAAAGGCAGATTGCAACGAATCGCATGCGGACACAAGCATTAGAGATATGCTCATTATGCATTCTCCCCACGACCAGGTACGTACTGCAGCTCTACAGAAAGCTAACCCTACTTTAGAAGAAGTGCTACAAATAGCAACAGTTTATGAGGCTACATTAAAGATGTGTCTGCAAATTAGAAATGAGACGGCATCGGTAAACGCAATAAGCAGGGCACGACCACCAGCACAATATAGCAACAAAGAGCGGACAAGAAGCAAATCTCGAACAGTGGGTAAGTCATGTCCAGAGTGTGGAGTGGGGCACCAGCGCTCTCAGTGCTATCATTTCAAAAATAAGTCGAAATGTCGAGCATGTGCAAAATTCGGGCACATTGCAGCAGTCTGTCGTGCAGTCAACGCTGTACAAACACCTAATAGTAGCTGGAATAAAAACAATAAAGACAAAGCGAATGTCAACAGCATAAATACGTCAAATTGCGAAACAATAAGTTCGGTAGATGTCTGTATAAACGAAACAGAATTAAGGCAATCCGAGATGTATACTAAAAAATTATTTGTGAATTTAGTAATCAAAAACAAACCGTTCCAGTTTCAAGTGGATACAGGAGCGTCATGCTCGTTGATTAGTCTCAAAACGTACGAAGCATTAGATACCGTGTGTGTTCCCACCAACAAAGTGCTTAAGGCTTATGGCGGAAATGTTTTGACACTTAGAGGCTCTATATCTGTAGAAGCCAGCTTGAACAACGTAATCAAGACGTTATCATTTCTTGTGGTTGAAAACGAAGAGGCAACAGACATTTTAGGCTCGGATGGGCTTCAAAAATTTGAGTTTCAGCTCACTAGTCCTCCACCTGGAAATATGGTTGTCAATTTAAAGGTCAATGAACTCAGTATAACAGCGCAAGAAACTCATCAGCGCTTAATTCAAGCAGTACAAGACCTAGTATCGCAATATTCTGAGAGGTTCTCGTCCGAGTTGGGGCGTTGTAGAACATGTACAGCTGATGTGAGGCTAAAGGCAAATGCTCAACCGAAATTTTTCAAGCCGTACAACATACCATTCGCACAATTTGATGCAGTGCGCACGAAAATCGAGAGACTGGTTCAAAGCGGAGTGTTAAAGCCAGTGAGCATAAGTGAATGGGCAGCTCCTATGGTTATTGTAAAAAAGCCAAATGGTAAACTTCGTTTATGTGCCGACTTTAAAGTCACTGTCAATTCACAGATAGACATCGACCGATACCCTATACCACGCATTGAAGATCTGTTCCATAAACTTCAAGGTGGACAATATTTCTCAAAGGTTGACCTAAGCGAAGCCTATCTACAGGTTGAGCTGTCCGAAGCAGCAAAAAAATTTCTTGCAATAAATACAACATTCGGATTGTTTCAGTTCCAGAGAATGCCGTATGGAATTGCAAGTGCACCAGGGCTATTCCAACGTTTGATGGAAGAAGTAACGTCAGGCATACCTCACTGTGCCGTATATTTAGATGACATAATTGTCACGGGTCGAGATAATACGGAGCACATAGACAATCTAAACGAAATTTTACAACGATTGTCAACTCATGGTCTCAAGTGCAAATTAGACAAATGCAGCTTCGCAGTAAAATGCATCGAATACGTAGGTCAGCGCATAGACGCTAATGGCATTTTACCAACAGACACGCGCATAGAAGCCATCAAAAGAATGCCGAGTCCAAAAAACCTACAAGAAGTAGAATTATTCATAGGCAAGGTGAACTATTACAATAAATTCATAGAGAATTTCGCAACAGTCGCAGCACCTTTGAACACACTACGACGAAAAAATAGCGACTTCAATTGGACTCATCGAGAAGAAGAAGCGTTTCAGTTATTTAAAAAAGCCATAATAAAAGCAACAAAATTAGTGCATTATGATGACAAAAGGCCAATTATCCTAGCAGTGGACGCTTCACAATATGGAATTGGTGCAGTCATATCTCATCGATATAGCGATGGAACGGAAAGGCCAATAGCATTCTCTTCAAAGACCCTAAAGTCACATCAAATCGCGTACTCTCAAATAGAGAAAGAAGCTCTAGCTATTTACTATGGCGTAATCAAATTTCATCAATACCTGTATGGGCGCCAGTTCGAACTTGTTACGGATCACCAAGCCTTAACTACGCTATTTCATCCAAATAAAAGACTTCCGGTTATGGCTCTTCATCGACTACAGCGATGGGCAATCGTGCTACAGGCATATGATTATACGATCCGATATAAGAAATCTTCGGACAATGCAAACGCTGACGCATTGTCACGGTTACCAGCTGGAGGGGACGAAACCTTCGATAGGAAAGAGGAACAGCTGAGTAGTATTGAAACTTCCTATGAAATTACCGTCCAGGAATTTCCAATAAATTATAAAATACTCGAAGAAGAAACGACAAAGGACGCGATACTAATGCAAGTACTCAAATATGTGCACAAAGGTTGGCCTAATCAACTAACAAAAGCAGATAAACATTTAGAACCATATTTCAATCGGAGACACGCCTTATCAATACAGAGCGGAGTCATTCTTCTGCAAACAGAGTATCTACGGGTCGTAGTACCAAATACTCTGCAATCAAAAGTGCTATCATTGCTACATGAAGGGCACTGGGGCAAGAGCCGTATGAAGCAGTTAGCCAGAAGAAATGTATGGTTTCCAACGATAGACAAAGCCATTGATCGACTACATGAAGGCTGTTTGGTTTGTCAGGCATCGGCGAGCCAACCAAAAAGAGATTTTTCATCATGGCCAATAGCTACACAACCATGGGAAAGAATTCATCTGGACTTTGCGGGTCCATTTTTCAACCATATGTGGCTCGTTATAGTGGTTATAGTGGATTCGTTCTCAAGTTACCCATATGTGGTGCAGCTTTCATCTGCAACAACAACATCAACGTTAGCATGTTTACGAAAAATTATCGCCATCGAGGGGTTACCACAAACCATAGTTACAGATAATGGCCCCCAATTTTCATCGCAAGAATTTAACGATTTCTGCAAAGTGAACGCAATTGAACACTTGACGAGTGCTCCATTTCACCCAGCTTCAAATGGTTTAGCGGAGAGACATGTACGTACCTTTAAAGAGGCGTTCAAAAAGATAATGGCTGATGAAAATAATGCAGAAAAGGCATTATATAAATATTTAACAACATTTCGTAGCACGCCAAATCCAATATCGGGAAAGTCACCGGCAGAGTTGTTGCACGGTAGGCAACCACGTACTATATTGTGTGCCTTATTTCCAAAGAAAAACCTGAATACTCTCCATCAAACCAAATTCACAATGGGAGAGCGGGTGTTTGCAAGGAACTATGCGGGATCAAAACGATGGATAGAAGCGGAAGTGGTCAAATTACAAGGAAAAAAAAATGTATATTCTCAAGACTGAAAAAGGGACAACAAGACGCCATCAGAACCAGATCCGACGTTGTAGAAATCCAGGACTGAATCCTTCTTCAAAAGTTCAATTTCCGAATACATCATCTACGTTATTGGATTTTGAAGTGATCGTGCCAACAGAAATAGCAGATTCCACAGCACGTTCAACAGCGACTTCACAGGCAGGTCTAGAGGGCAATCCTATCGAAATTATGAGCCAGCCCCAGACTGAATCATCAGTAACGAATGTCACAGCCGACCAAGCATCAGAAGAAGGGAAAAGTAGTTTAAGTAATTTTAGACGTTCAAATCGCAATAGAATTCAAAATGTTAGATTTGATCCACAAACTTGGATATTGGAATGAGTAGAGTAAATTTTGAATTGTTATTCTCTAAATTAAGTCGGAGGGAGTGTAGAATATCATTATCTGGCAACACACCTTCGTACATTGAAATCTGACAGATGAGTGTCAGTGTGTTTTGTGACAGGCCTTCTGCCTCATGTTTTTGCGTTTCCGGTTTTTGTACTATCGAATTAGAACCATAAGAGTTAACACTGTACTGTCTAGTTATTTGAAATACATCCTTATTTGAAATACATCCGAAAGCATTTAACACCTGCCATGGCAAAATGTGTGGAGAGATTAATGTCTTGAAAAACATATTTCCCTTGCAAAATAGTATCTTCTGTTAAATTTTCACATTAAATGGTAGCATCCAGTAATTTTTTTATTTGTTTTATTTAAAAAGTACTTGTTACATATCTCCGACCCACACTGTATGGATCGGAGACGCTACAACATATTTTCAATTGAAACGCATTTCAATTGCACAAAAATAAAGTCCCGCAAGTCCCCCGGTGACCTTATTTTTGTTTTCGCACAGCAACGAAATTCCTAACGGGATTTCCTCTTGCTGTGCAATCGGGCATTGCGAGCTTGCAGCGAGAAATCGTGACAGTCTGGGGATAGTCGTGTCGTCGGGCGGACGCTTTTGGCGTGGCGGAACGAGTCGTCCGAATCGAGAATACATCAACCGCTGATTCGGGCCGGTAAATTAATTTTTGCTCAAAGTAACGAGTAAATAGTGAAAATCCGCTTCTATTCGCTCCTAAAAAGGAAAAAACCATCGAAATGTCTTTTGAACCGAAACAAAAGTGCAAAAAAAATTATGGTTTAGCATCAACTTGATCTTCCGTTATATAAAACAATAGTTCCCGCGTGGTAAGGCGCGAAGCCCGTAGCTAAAATCCCCCTAATCTGTTGTGAGTGCAATAAGCAAATTAATATGGTGTCTATCGTATTGGAGACGATAAGGTGAATCGTTTAAATTGTGGATGTTGTAAAACTAGATTCAATTTCAAGCCGATGATCATCTTGGATGCGGCGCGCTAATACAATGTGTACATGCCGCCTGCTCGCTTGGTTGAAGGAGATATTGGTTTTGTGCGCGACAGTGATCTTCGTGATTAAATGGTCCAACTCCCATAAGATCTAGGTAATAACCAACACAACTACCTAGTGCAAGGTGTCGATTAACGGGATTGTTCTGCGTTGAGTGCCGCCATGTGGTTGATTGGGTACAGAGTGCTTGTGAAGATTTGTGAGAATTAGTACGATAACAAAACAAAAGATTCGTCGCAAGTGCATAACTAAATATTCGGCAAATGGTGTGACGATAATGACGAGTGCTTTTGATTCGGATCGAAGTGCAAGGACTGAAGAACGTTTCAGTGCAGTTCGGCAACAACCATTAGGCACTGAGGGCAATATTTTGCCAGGATTTCACCCATTCAATGTGGAATCGGTTGTCAGTTACATTGAATTCGATACCGAATCTGTAACGTTGGCTGGTGGGGATTCAATTGTACGACGAAATGATTCGAGATCATCGTGATATAACAACAACAATGGCAGCGGCGACAGCACCAATCCCAGTCTGTACCTTTTAGAACAACCAAATTTAGCGGGTAAGCGTGGGTACTACGTAACTATATCGTGAAATCAATGTGATACCGTATTGAAATCCATCGGGAAAAATGTAAATTCGAACGAGCGTGAGCCTAAAACTAGAAATTATTAGCAAAGTGAACCACGTGCTCACCTGCCCGTGCATGGTGTTTCTTCGTGCTGGTGAAAATATAGCAAGAAACATTTTCTTGAAGAGTCGACCTCGAACTGCGTGAATACCCTCAACCGAAATCCTGTCTCTCAAAAATTTATTGGCGGCGGTTATTTTAATGTATCAGCAGGCTTCGGTCGTCACTTCGAGTTCTCTTAAGGGATTTGAGTTTTAGTCGATGTTTGCGTTTCAGCTACTTTAGAAACCTTGCAGCAATCTAAGGTGGCACAAATACACTCCGAATATTTGTTCCGATTTTTTTTGGATGGCCTTCCCATCCGAACAACTTCTCCAGCATCATTTCGTCCGCTAGTCGAGTAAGCAGTTTCAAAAACCTCTGTTCATCGTGGGGTGATGCCCATGAACCGGCAGCTCGGCCTAAGTCAGTCCAAATTTATACATCCTGCTGAAGTATCAGCTGCGTCAAGGTTGGATATACTACGTTTGTTGTCGGGAACCAGGTACGTCCAATACATTTATTCATCAGATCCGGCTCGAAATTACAAATCGAAAGAGAAGATTTGGTTTGCAGAGATACCTACGAATAACTAAGTAGATATTTTACTATAAGAAAAAAAAAAAAGAAATAAGATTTTTTCGCTTGCCCAATATAATTAATACATTGAAGCTAGGGCTGAAGATGATTGTCTAGAATTCATTAAACGTATCGGAGCTACTCAAGCAAACATCGAATTGGAGTTGAAAGCATTATTAAAGCTAGAAATGAATTATTAGAATATTTTTAGATCCTTTCCCTAAGATTCAGGTGAAAAACAATTTTTATATTTAAGCCAGATTAAAGAATGGAAGAAAGGGCAAAACTCGGAATTAAGTAGTAAGTGCTACATATGGGCCAGTGTGCATGAATCCGAGCGGAAATGAGTTGCTTGTGTGTGTTGTGTGTAGTTTGCGGGTGACGTAAATGAATGCAATGGTTTTGACCCTTCTTACATTATGAATGCTATATGGGTAAAATTTTTGAACTCTAATGGAATATGAATGACTAGGAATATTCGAATGAAATGAGTTTGAACGGATAATCGAATGTTTATTGTGAAGGGCCGAAGAGAGAAAGAAAAAAAAAAAGAAAAAAAAAATGTATTTGATAAGACAAATCACATTTTTATTGTGGCAAACGTTCTGTTGGCAGTCTAGTATTTCCTTTAGTGTTATTGAAGATATTTAGATTCGTCTCGGTGTTGATTAATTTCTAAATTGTATACTTGAGCTAAGAAAAGGGAAATAGAAATAATAACTTCTTTGAAATCAATTTTTTTTTCCGAGAGTTAAACCATTTGTTGGTATTGGTCGATATCGATTTAGTAGCACTTGACTACTTGTAGATGCCCTATTTGTATTTTATTTCATGAACAATAGTTTCGTTTTCGCATTCGGAATTCAAATATCTCGAAGTAAAATCAAAAACAATCATCGTCGGTCTTCAACCGTGACTATATTTTTTTTGTACCTTATTTCGCATCCTACTTAGAAAGCAATGAATTTATAAATTTGCTAATTAAGTAATACTGTATACGCACTATATAAAAGTAATAATCATTATAATGAAAAATATTTATTTTTAATAATAATGAATTGTTAAGTTGAAACTGTTGGCCTTCTTATTGGGCGAAAGCTCAAGAAGTTCTTCTTTTCAGGGTCCACGCCTGGTCTGGCTGGCCTACCAATGAGATAGTTTTTCGTGAATTTTTCGGTGATTTTTCATCTTTTTATAAGGGAGGGATACTGGCCAAACACACCGAGTAGTTTCTGGTATTTTGGATTAGATTTTTGAACTTTGTATTTTTGAAATGTTGGCCAGTATCAGAGGGTGGAGGACCCCAGACCATCGGGGTCAGGGCTCTACTACCATCGGGGGCCCGGGGCTGTCTGCCTCACCCGGGTTCCTAGTAAAAGAGAGGTAGCCTTTTTCCTTTTTCCCGTTTTAGATTTTCAATTATTGGCTCCGTGTTTTGCCACGAGCACTGGGTCTGCGTAGTCAGCCCATGTTGCAGAGCCTGGGTGGTTTCCTTTACGGAACTATGCCCCCTTTTGGTCCCTGGATATGTTTACATATCAGTTTGCGGCTACGAATTCATGACGGATGAATACTACGTAGCATCCCGTTTTTCTTTGAGAGCAAACCATCCCCATTTTTTTTATGAACCCACCCCAGCCGCAGCGAGCTAGCAAAGCGGCACCCCAGCATCCGTCGGGGTTGGTTAAAGGGTGCTCCGCTAATGCGGACGAGGGGTCTTCACGGCCATTTCTAGGGCACCTTGCTCTCGGGGCAATTCTTTTTTTTTGTTTTGCCTCTTGAATGGCATTAGCCATTCCACCTTTCCGACCTTAGCACTCTTGGTTCTGGACTTCGGTCTGGTTCTAAGTTGTGCTAAGGCCACTCCCATTTTCAAAATTCGCTACAAAATAAACTGAAACTAGGTTATATCAGCAAAACAATCATGTATTTCAGCCAAATAAAAAAAACAACAAATAATTTTCAAAACTGGATAGGAATTTGTTTTCATAAATAGTTTCATATATTATTTGGTTAGATTCTAAATCTACATTTTAACATACTTTTAAGCAGGATTTGTATGCAAGATTATTGCAAAATGGAGAATATTTTTTATCTATATTGAGTAAATATCAAATAAATATTGTTAACCTCCTTCGTTCCAGCCTGATCATACATCAATCAGCGTGCACGATCCATGTGCATTATTTTTCTCTTAAATAATATTTCATTATTTAATGAGAACTATTCACATTTTAGTGCAAAAATTACGGCGTTTACACCTGTTTCGTTACAAACAGCTCTCAATTTGAAACCAAAATCTCATAATCATCGTATCCAATCTCTCGGCCTTCGTATGCGATATAGCAAGAGCCATGTGATGGGTGAACTTTTCCAGGTATAGTTTTTCCATTATGTATGACACGTCCAACAAAAACAGCTTCACCACTCTCACTTTGACCAGCTATAATAGCTTGCGGAGGTATACTTCCTCCAGACGCAGACATCCATTGATAACCAGTTCCGCATAAAACTTCATACACCCTCAAAGAATGTTCACTTCCGCCCCAAGCAATGCGAAGAACGCGTTCTGAAGGGACTACCTAAATAAATTTAGTATAAGTTATTGTTTTGATTCCTGTATTACACTGTTTTCGAACTTTTCCAGGAGTTAAGGCACGCTGATGAATCCCTCGGCCAATATATAGTGGTTCACTATCTTCGCTGCATGGTGTAGCATCCGCAGGTTTTCTTCCCTTTGTCGCTTGAATCCACCTTCCAGGACCATTGCACGGCGGCGACGGATACATTTCTTCTTGAGGAAATTCAGCTGTCGATGGAGCTATAAAAAATTTGTTATTTTCCCTCTTGAAGGATCGAAATATGCTGGCTAGGTAGCGACAATCATAGCACTATCTAGTTATCGAAGAAAATAAACTGTATACTTTCAATTATCCATGAACCGGATGCATCCCATCCTGTGCATACACCAACACTCTTTATGACAATACGTGAACGCATTTCATATGAAATAAATGGTGCATTTTCGCCTTCTCGGCCAATTGACAAAATCTGGAAAAAGTTGATTAATGGTTAGAAATTAGTGCTGGAATAAAAGTTATAAATATGTACTTGATTTTGCCACCGAATCCAAAAGCCTCTATACTCTTCAGGATGCAATATTCCTGGTGTACATATTTCAACAAGATTTTGTGCATTTCCGCTTAACGTTAATGCAGATTTTTTGTTGCGCCACCCTCCGATAATCAACTCCTTTTTTCGTTTTGTAAAAAAAAGATTACTTGCAAAACCTATGTGAGCATTGTTTGGAGCTCTTACTTTAAAAATGAATTCATTGATATTGACAGGATATGTCATATAAATTAGACAATCTGCAGTTTCCAAACCTGAAAGAAAAAATATTCGTAATTAAAATTAAGTTTCATTTTTAATGAACTGAATTCGTGAGAAAAATTTCTATCCGCAGTAGCACTACTGTATGTAAAGCTTGATAGATTTTCTTACATTAAAATCCAATAATATTTTCGGATTGAATAGTAGCCCATAAATAACTGAATAGAAGGTCGGTTTTGCATTGAATTTTTGCAACATTATTAATACTAAAAATCTATGTTTAATTCTTTCGCGAACAAAATGAAAAGGAAGACATTGAAACGCTAAACTTTTTTCTCCTGCTTTATCGGTCGACTCAATCACTAATAACGATTTTTTTTTAATTTATCCTTCCAGATGCTTGAATGGTGGGGTTTAAAGCGGGGAAGTGTGTTCAATATTCTTGCTATAGCTGCTATTTTAGCTGCTTTGGCTTCAGCCGACTCACGAACTCCATTGAAATCGTCTACATTAATCAGCTGATAGTCATATACGAAACCACTATTGGCACTTTGATATTCATCTCCCGATTTGATGTACTCACTCACCCACTTAATCGCACTAATCTCGTGAACAACAACTGCTCCATGTTCGAATATTTCTGAAAAGCCATATTCTTGACGGGTGGCAACTGATGACAATTTAAACTGTCACTACTGCCACTGTCACACGTTCGTCTCCACTAGTCTACATTGTCAAATTATTCGCTCGAAAGAATGACCAGATAATGGAGACATGTCAAAATTTCACGTGAACTCGAACTCAGTACCAGCCTTTAGTTAAAAACAAGGCTCTAAAGTGCAAATCAACATATCAAAAGTGTTCAACTTTGTGATTACTTCTCTCCGCATCGTTTGATACCATTCCTCAACATCGAGTCATTTAATCTACAGTTCGAAATCTTGATAAAAAAAAAATAAATATTCGTTTTCGGGAATCCCCCAAAGGGAAGGCCGTCGTAAGCCGCGTAACACCGTGTCTATCGTGTCGTCAGCATAATAGCTCCGAAAGGTCGACTTGGCTGTTTTGTTGTACATCGCTTATCTTGTTCACGATCTGACCTCCTAACACACTTTGTTTCTTTCTTTCAAGCTGTGAAAGTGCATCATCGAACAAAGAAACTCAAGAAGTACGGTTAGTTTTTTTCAGTAAACTAAGTGCGCGTCAACCTGACATTGTTATACTTTTCTGCTGTTCTAACTATCAACAGCCACAATAGCGCAGTGGGTACGTACTCGGCTCTCTGATACAAAAGCTGTCGTTTCGTCTCCCATCAGCGCCGCTTCAGTTTTTGTTAAGTGTTGTTTGTTTTTAAAAATTCTAAAATAAATTTCAATTACATAAATAAAATTCTCAATTCAAATTCCAAAATAATACACAATTCAAATTCTAAAGTTGAAATCAAAATAATTGTATCACGTGGAATATATAGGGACTAAGTAAAACACGTGTTCGAAACTAGATGCTCGTATATTTACTTATACTATACAATATCAAAATCGATTGTTCTATGTTGCGCACACGCCGAAGATCGCTCATAGAGTGGCGTGGCAGGACGAAAACATTTCCTCATGCTCAGACAGGATCGTTCTCGTGCTATGCCGCATTCCGGTCGTCGCTTGTCTTTTGCCTGATGAACTGCGTTGGTATATGTCATGGATCAAGTACTAAAGGTTACGATAAGAGCATGACCACACCTATTCGTGACGAAATAAGATGCAAACACGCCTACAAAACATCCAAAATTAGCCGGTTTTTAGGTGAATGAATAGTTCTGTTTTTAGTTGTGTCCAAATCTATCTGTTAATGAGAATGTTAATGAGTTTATTGGATGTTCCAAGCCTAGGCAGACGGGCAATTAAATTGCTGATTTGAAATGGAGAAATCGAAAGTACTTGAAGTGTGTGTTGCCTCTTTTATGCTCTAATTAATTAAGTTAGAGTACAAAAGACGCAAGATCGACGTTTAAATTCTTTAAATATATGACTTTTTACAATGAAATTATCATAAGTTCGCATAGTTCATTCAAGGATAAACGACTAAAGTTAAAGTATCATTAAGCGATTTTTAAATGAATTTTAATTTTGTCTTTGACAGACAGCACTTAAACGATCATATATGACAAATAATCATTTAAGCAGCGCTGTATGTATACTATTTATACAATGAAAAAAAAAGCAATACAATTCATACACTCGACTATTTTTCCATAATTCGCCGGTCTCCGCTACGTGACGAAATAGGATGCAGCGCCGAACAGCGACCGCCCATTGTCGTAATCTTGTTTCCTTGATTCATGGTATATGGTAGTCGCTACACTACTCCCTCCTTAGCAACATGGTTACCGTTTGGTATGTTGCGATCTGCTTTATGAGAACCGGACTTGTTTTGTTTTTGGCCCTGGATAAGTTCTCAGGTTTGTTGTAGTTGATTGTTGTGCGTCCTCATTTACGACGAAGGCTGGTTTTAACCGCTCTGTCGATATATGGGTATCTTTGCCATTTATCTTCACGATAAATACTGAGTCGCGGAGTCGCTTAATTACCCTGTGCGGTCCGCTGTATGGATATTGCAGGGATTTTTTCATACCTCCTTCCTTTACAAACACATGTGTGCATTTGTGAAGGTTTTCAAACGTGAATATGCTTCCTGGCGATGGTGAGCAGCTGGTGTTGCTCGGCCTTTCTTCATATCTTCCCGGAATTTTCCGACGAATATTTGCGGGTTCGGTTGGAAGTCTTCGTCGATAAAAAACTCGCCTGGTAGTCAAAGTGTTGTTCCGTACACGAGTTCGGCTGCGGAAGATTGAAGGTCGGCTTTGAAGGCCGTACGTACGTAACAGCACTGTCGGTAGAACTTCGGTCCATCGTTGTGTTTCATGGCATATTAATGCTGTTTTTAGCGATCTGTGCCATCGCTCGATAATTCCATTAGATTTAGGATGGTATGCCGTCGTTCGGATTTTTTTACAGCCTGTTAGTTGCGCTAGAGCACGAAATAGCGCTGACTCGAATTGCGAACCCTGATCTGTGGTAATGCGCTTCGGAGAGCCAAATCGTGCAATCCAATTCGCGTAGAATGCCGTTGCGATGGTGTCGGCCGATATTTCAGCAACAGGAACCGCTTCAGGCCATCGTGTAAAGCGGTCGATCATAGTAAGGATATATTGCTGACCGTTGGACACAGGTAGTGGTCCAACAATATCCAGATGTATGTGTTCGAACCGTCCTGAGTTTTCGAGCTGCTGTGGCGTGTTTCGCACATATCGTTGAATTTTAGCACGCTCACACTGTAGGCAAGTTTGAGTCCATCCGGTGACCTTCTGATCTAAATTAGGCCAGTTATATTTCCTTCTAATCTGCTTGCTTTTTGCACGACCAGATGGATGAGATGCTGAGTGGATGGTATCGAATATTTTTCGACGTATTGGTGCTGGAACATAAATGCGTATGTTTGTCGATGATGTATCGCAGTAGAGAGGCTTATTATTTGAAAATGTTATTTTTTTCAAGGTAAGCGCTGAGGGTTTTGTTAGTAGAGTTTTTAGCTCTTCATCCTTTTCCTGGGCATCTGCGATTAGGGTCACGATGAAAGTACTGATATTAGTACGGTATCGATACTTTCGTTTGATACCAAGTAAAATTTTACTTGTATCGAAACTGTTCGATATTTTACTCATATCAATACTTTGATGGTGGTATCGTATCGACATATGACTGAACAAATTTCACATGGAAATCAACCCATCTTTCCAAACTGAGCTACGGACTACGCGACAGCTATATAATGTAAAACAAATGAACAATTTTAAGTTCAAGAAATCTTTCAATCATCAATATCCAAACAGTTTATATTGAAACAGTAATGTAAGGGGCATTTCACGTGAAGCGGACAACGAAAAAAGTCGAGGTTTTGGATTTCGTTCTTACAGTGCATAATTGTACTTCTAGAAGATATGAATGTGGATGCACTAGTTTTTGTTTCTATGAGATTTAACTGTCTAGTTATGGGCTTCTGAAAAATGGATGACATTGAAGAAAGGCTTTTTTGGAAGCGATTTTTAGTATTCAGAAAAAAACCTAAAAAACAAAAAATAGTGATCGTTGTGGAAAATTAGCTGTTCTTTTTAATTTTGAAATTAGATTTGAAAACGGGAATTAAAAATTTGTGTGAAACCGGAAGTAAAAATTTCAACTCGTTGTTTGAATAATTTGGACCAGGGTAATTTTGTTTATTTTTGTAAGTATTCTTATTTTATCATAAAAGCTTTAGAATGGGATGGCCAGTAGTTTAAGAAGTAGGTGAATTTTAATACATGCAAGTCGCATGGGGAGAGCTTGCTTACAACTTCTAGTTGGCTCAAAAACAAAAATTGATATCGAAATAGGATTAGTAGCACCATCTTTTAGTTCAAAAGGTTTTATTTTCTTATAAAATCCTATTTAGTATATATGATGCCCATATAATATATATGGTGCCAAACCACCTCGAATTTTCCGTTATTTTTTGAGTTATTGTTCAGCGCTTGCAGTGGCGATTACTTTCGTTATTAATTTAAAGAGTCTTAATTGTGTGTATTATGTCTCTGTGTGGCTGTCGATCAGAGATTTTCCTACACCCCCCTAACACCCTCCTAATACCCCCCCTAACACGGACAATTTTCCTACACAAAGAGACCTTTGTGTCCTTTGTTCCAAAGAGACACCCCTCCTAAAATTCTGAACACACCCCCCAAGAAAAATGCCTGAGAAAACCCCTGCTGTCGATGTTTCAATCCTTTCGATTTGAAATTTCATCGGAAGGTTAAAGACCTAAGAAAAATTCCAAGAATATTAGCAGAAAAGTGGAGATATCAATCTTATATGTACGTATGTGGAAGCTGCAGAAAAAAATGGTCGTGGAAACACATCCAGTAATAAATAAAAGAACCAGTTTAAGAAACGAGAATAAAATAGTAAAATTTGTGAAATAAATTCATTTTCCATAAGCAAGTAGTTTTTTTCCATTAAGCAAATTAGCATCATCAATTTTTAATATTTTATCTTCTTTATGTAAATGATATAAGTGATATATTTTATTATTACTACAAATGTTTTGTTTTCACACTCACAAGCTGTCCTAATCAAGCTCCCGGTACCACGCTTCATACGACTTATGTGTATTGAAGTTCACCTACCTCTTAAACTACTGGCCATCCCTTTCTAAAAATGTTATTATGATAAAATAAAAATACTTTAAGCTTTGTTTTCTTACAAAAATAAACAAAATTAATCTGGTCCAAATTATTCAAAAAACGAGTTGAAATTGTTACTTCCGGTTTCACACTAATTTTTCGTTCCGGTTTTCAAAATTTCAAAATTAAAAAGAACAGTTAATTTTCTACACCAGTCAGTATTTTTGATGTTTTTTCGATTTTTTTTTTAATCCTAGAATCCGCTTCCGAAAAAACCTTTCATCAATTTCATCAATTTTTCAAAAGCCCATGACTCGGCAACTAAACCTCATAGAAACCAAAAATTGTGTATCCACGTTCTTATTTTCTGGAAGTACCATTATGCGCAACATGAACTAAATCCACGTGAAATGCCCCGTAAAACAAATTAAATATTTAATAACGCAATATTTAAGTTTTTTCTATGTATGTATATTATATTGACGAAGGAGAAAAGTTGCTAATGTTGTAATATATATTTGAATGAGGAGGTATAAAAAGGCAAAGACTAGGAGCAATTCTATTCTCTGTATTATTTAATTGGTATACTGTCCATATATATAAAAAGGCAAAAAATTTATGCATGTGTTTTTAATAGAAACCTTTTGCAGCGAAATAAATCAAATTCAGCAAATGGTCTTCGATTAATTTTCACTTTTACAATCATGAGACTCTCCATCACTCATTTTAAATGAAGTAGTGATATTCAGTGGAGCAAGTGAAACATACGATTCGATTGAATATCAGATGAGTGCGGCGGCCATTGACTACTGTTGCAATATAAATAGGTGCATTATTTTTTTTGGAAAGTTACTGAAATAGTGTGCTCCTAATTTCTAATTTTTCTAGCAAGCCTGTCATTGCCACCAGATCAATGATCCCTTAACAAGATATTGCACCCCATACTATAATACTCCCTTTTAGATTTCTGCCGGGCTGGTGTTCTTAAAGACTTTGAACCACGCAGTCCTGCGAATTATCGCCAAATTCCAAGCTGAGCCTCGCCCAATCAAATAGATCCTGCCATACTAAGGATCATCGTGATCATCTCTATTATCAAACTCTTGTGCAAATTAGGCTTTGCTCTATCATTGATATTAATATAAATATAAAATTTACCTTTTCTCCATATTTTACGGTCTACTAACCTTACATTCTTCTCTTACTATACATACATATACATATACAAGAAAATAATTTCTTAAAAAATAATGTATTTAGAAACATATTTGCACATTATTTGCAAAAAATAAAATAACTGCACTAGATCCCTCAGTTTATATCATAATTTACAAAAAATCTCATAAACGAGAGCGCACGAGTCAAACTCATTTTTTTATAAAAACAGAAACAAAGCAGAAATGAAACAACGAAACTAGAAAATTTAAACGAAACTATAAGACTCTTTACACTAGTTATTTATAAAAAGATAATTTGATTAACTAAAGATATTAAATAGCAAGTTCACTAATTCAACAATATAACCCACATTACGGTATAAAATGGCACTGGTTCGTCTCTTTGTATAAAATCTCAACTAAGTTGCTTTTATTACCCATGTTTGATCTTTTAAGCAAAACACTCTGAGCCGAGTAAATCATAAACATTCTTACTTAATTATTAGTACCGACTTTCACATCCTAATGTCTTCTCAATGCACGAATAAAACTGTGATTAAATTAGTTTCAAAAGTGATATATATGTAAAAAGGCACATTTTCGACGTGAGAATGCAACAATCCTCGTAAACAACGGTCTTCTGTACACATCCTCATCACATCCCTGTTTTTTATCATCGCTTATCTCCTCTTCAAAATTAACTTTTATCTAGTTTAATTTAGTTTAATAGATTTATTATTTTAATGTTTCTAAACCGACTCAAAGAGTGTTGTTTACTTGCTCCTGTCTTGAGCGACCAAAAAAAATCGAAATCTGATGGAATACTTCCAATTAGCTCCACACGTCGGCTGAGTTGCGCTTTTGAGCCTCCATTGTCTTGCTAAACTGTTGTGCTTCGGCCTCTGACTTATTTCCTTTGCTGGATGATATCACTTTGAGCAGAATAATTGGGAAGGGATAATCAAGTGAAGCAAACGTACCCGCACATGTACAAATTTCTCACCAATAATTAACCTTCCAAATTAGATCTGAATGTATGACGTACATTTTGTGTGCTTGATCCCGAGGAAATGCTGTTTTTAATGTCAAAACACCCTTACTAACGAATTCTTCTAGTTCATAGGAAACCCACAGTAGTGGCTGTGAGTAAAAAAATACAAGTTAATGAATACAAGCCTACCTCCTGATAAATGAAATCTTCGTTCTTCTTCCGGCAGCCAAAATACAGAATAGTATCGCCAACTTCTTTGCCTTCATTCTTGGAAAAAAACCTTTCTTGAACAAAATCACGGAACGGCACCGGCAGAGAATATTTTTGTGAAGATAATTTATAAACGCTTAGGATGACTTTATAATCACTATTGTTCTCCCAAAAACCGAAAACTGACACTTTCGGTTGTTAATCTTCAGGAAATACAATGAGAGCGTTCCCGTACTTCTCATGAAATTCCCCACCACATGATTCAGGAAAATTCAGTAAAATTCAGTTACTGAAAGTACGGGAACAGACCTTAAGTATCAAATGATACTTACTCATATCGGTACTGTCGCAATGAGTACGGTACTTATATCAATATTTGGTTGTGATACTACTTGAAAGTAAAAGTATCGATACTTTCTTTCGATATCGTGTCCCTATCTGCGATGTCGTCTGGGTTTAGTGTTGTTGGCATGACGATCGTGTTTATTCGCGAAAGGGCGTCTGCTACAACATTTTCGTCACCAGACACATGAACGAATTCCGTCGTGAATTCTGATATGAATTGCAGTTGGCGACATTGCCTCGGTGAAGCTTTTTCTGGCTTTTGTTGAAAGGCAAAAACCAGTGGTTTATGGTCTGTGCGGATAATAAATTGTCTGCCTTCGATCATATGACGGAAAAATTTTACAGCTAGATAAGCTGCCAGCAACTCTCGATCGTATGTGCTGTACCGTTTTTGAGCATCACTGAAACGTTTTGAGAAATAGCTAAAGGTGCGCCGTTTATGGGGTGAACGAGTAGGGTTGCGTTGACAACCATTGTCTTGCTGGCATCAAACGCTTTTTCAGATCTCTCGTCCCATATAATTTTTCGCTTGTCGTTTTTTCGGCTATCTACAGTAGCAGCGTCAAGATGTGTCAATGTTTTCGCAGCGTTTTTATAGAATCGTCGATAAAAGTTGACGATGCCTAAATAACGACGAAGTTCGGATATTGTTGTCGGCTTAGGAAAAGCCTTTATCGCTTGTATTTTACTTGCAAGTGGTTCGATTCCTGTAGCGCTTATTTTGTGCGATAAGTATTCGATTTCTGCCTTCCCAAATTCACATTTTGCTGGGTTAACGCGTAGTCCCTGGTCCTCCAGTCGCCGAAAAACTTTGCGCAAGTGTTCTTCATGCTCTTCTGTAGAAGAAGATGCGATGAGAATGTCATCCAAGTATGCGAAAGCGTAATCGATGCCTGTCAAAACTGAATCAAGTAATCGTTGAAAAGTTTGCGCGGCGTTTCTGAGGCCGAACGTCATTACCGGAAACTCGAATAAACCGAACGGTGTTGTTACGGCAGTTTTTTGAATATCTTCTGGAGCGACAGGCACTTGAAAATATGCTTTAGCAAGGTCTATTCTGGGAAATGTATTTTTCCCTGCCAGGTGTTGGGCTATGTCGTGAATGTGCGGTATCGGATATCTGTCGGGTATTGTGACAGCATTCAAACGACGATAATCTCCGCATGGGCGCCATTCAAGATTCTTTTTTTGCTTTATCAGCAATGGACTGGCCCACGGGCTACTGGATGTGCGACATATTCCTTGTTCCAGCATAAATTCAAATTCGGCACGTGCGGCTTTAAACTTTTCTGGTGGTAATCTTCGTGGTCGGTCAGCGATAGGTGGTCCAGTTGTAACAATATGATGCATTACATCGTGAGTTTTTGCATTTGGCGTGTATGTTACGATGGTCAAGTTCGGAAAATTTGCAAGTATTTTTTGGTAGCTGCTATTTGGGTTAATCGTCAAAATTTGCGTACTTTCTCTGACGGAAGTATTTTTACCGAGTGTATTTAAATTCGTTGTTTCATCGATCAGCTTTCGATTTCGAACATCCACAAGTAGCGCAAATTTGCGCAAAAAATCTGCCCCAATTATCGGTCGTGGTACCTTTGCAACTATAAATTTCCACTGAAATTTTCGTCGCAATCCGAAATCGAGGGTTAGAATTCGTTTGCCGTATGTGGGAATTGATGAGCCGTTCGCGGCAAATAGATTTATGTCCTCTATTGCCGTATTGTTTGCTGAATATCGTCGAGGAGCAACTGAAACGTCCGCACCAGTATCGATTAGAAACGAATCTTGACTGATGCGATCGCGAATCAATAATCGGTTCGTCGTTACCTCGTCGCCGTTGATTGCATTTGACGACGACGAGGTTTTTAGTTTTCCGATTTCCTATCGTAAGCGCATGGCGATCTGCACTTTTTGGCTTTTGGACCAAACATTTGGTGAAAATAACAAACGCCGTTAGTGCATTTAGATCTGCTTCGTGTTCTTGATCGCGATCTGGAACGTTCCTTTGACAGCTTTGCTTCCAGTCGTTCAAGTCTTGCGTTTATCTGCGCAATTTGTTCATCTAGACTTTTATTGTCCGATGTAACGCATTTCACCGTGTTAATAGTACCTCGTTCACGCAGTATTTTATCCGCCATTTCTACGAGTTTCATCGGTTTCGCATCTTCGACGACTGTTAATATTTCGCGAACCCGCGAAGGAAGCTTATTTACCCAAAATGTTTTTAAGGTTTTCTCGCTTACCTGGTTGTTTGCAAGACCATCCATTTGTCGCCGTAGCTGTGAAGGCTTTAAGTCGGCTAATTCCAGTTCTGATAATGCCTTTAAAAGTTGTTCTTCGGGCGAATCAGTGAATCGAGCAATCAAAATGTTTTTGAGACTGTTATATTTTTCTGTCACTGGTGGGTTTATCAGCACGTCAGCGATTTCCTCCATGATAGTTACGTCCAGCATGGATATGACGGCATGGTATTTTGCAGTGTCGCTTGATACTCGGTGATGAGCAAATTGCGATTCGATGTTTAAAAACCACAATTTCGCATGGCGTTTCCAAAACGCAGGGAGTTTCACACTTTCGATGGCTGTAATCGTTTGTCGCGGTGGGACTCTCGGAGTAGTAGGTGTTTTCTTCGGCACTGCACCTCTTTGTTCGTCCGCGTTGGCTTTCGACGCGTTATCTACGAATTGTTATCGCAGCCATTGTCGTCCGCAGAGTAGTGATCACTCATTTTCACTTATTTAAACTTCACAGTATATATGTGTCAATAATTCGTTTTTAACACTGCTTCTAATGCACTGCACTACGGGGTCACCAATTATAGGGTCTAAGTAAAACACGTGTTCGAAACTAGATGCTCGTATATTTACTTATACTATACAATATCAAAATCAATTGTTCTATGTTGCGCACACGCCGAAGATCGCTCATAGAGTGGCGTGGCAGGACGAAAACATTTCCTCATGCTCAGACAGGATCGTTCTCGTGCTATGCCGTATTCCGGTCGTCGCTTGTCTTTTGCCTGATGAACTGCGTTGGTATATGGTAGTCGCTACAAATAATTGCACGCAGCGCCACCTAGCCGCCAACTTGGGACACTTGTGCTTGGCTATGATCCATTCTAATTACTGTCTTTGATATGTCTACAAAAAATCAGAGACAGTACAGTAGCTTAGAACAAATTGATATCCACTCAATCCAAGACAGCTACCTACAGAGCATCCAACAAAAAACAAACGGAGCTATCTCGCCTCGTAAATAGCTGGATGACATGGTTGGGAACACATCTAATGAAAATGGAGCATCTAATGCTAACGTAGATGCGAGGCCTCCAAATGCGGACACGAAAAAGGGTTTGGACCGATACTTCAACATTGTCAAAAGACGACGAAGTCCCCACTCGTCTCAAATTGGAAACGAGAAGAAAATTTCTAAGCCCGATGATCAGCAAGCTTCTACCAGTAGGAACTACTACCAACTACTTGCAACCGAAAACGACTCCGAAATTGCTCCGTTGCCAAAGCAAATTAAGCCACCGCCAATATACCTCACAGGCTGCCTCCACTAGCAATTTCCCATTGCATGAAATTTGAAATTGCCAGTGGAGGCAGCCTATGGTATGCAATATTTTATGGTCTGCCATAAATGGTAGGCAATATGGTATGCAATTTGCTCGGCAATCTGCCTTGCAATATTTTGACAATTCTTGGTTTCAAAATGGCGCTGAACCATGGGAATGCTTTATTTCTTATAAGAAGATGTAGGTATTTTGAATTTAAAGGGATTTTTAGATGTCGTTGAGCAATGAAATGGTGGGAAATTGCGAAAAAATCGAATTTGCATTTCAAATAACTCCTTAAGAGCATTTGACGCTCAGAGATAGCGCACGTCCTTCCCGCTCAGAGGCATTTTCGAAATGAAATTGCATACCATGAAATTGCCCATGCACAGATGGCATACCATAAATTTGACAGTCGCTGCCATCGGAAATTGCAGAGTAAATTGCAAATCGAGGCACGGTGTCAGAGAAAAAACAAGCAATAGCTTAGTCAACATGTTGGTATCAATTGCTGGTAAAAACAACTTTCATGTCACACTGCTAAAACGTGGTCACGTTTCTGAGATCAAAATACAAGTTTGTTCTGAAGAAAACTTCAAACTTTTGATTCACAGCGTCGTCAATATTATGCTTACCAACTAAAAAGTTGCAAAGGATTGTCGGTGGTAATTAAAGGCATAGAACCTGATATTGATGTTGATGAGTTAAAGCAGGAGCTCGAAAGCCTTGGATTTGCAGTTAAATCTATCACAAACATATTTAATAAATTCAAACAGCCCCAGCCACTGTTCAAAGTGGAACTAGAACCCGAAGCCAGCTAGCCCAAAAGAGGTGAAACTCACAAAATTTATAGCCTGCGATATATTATGCACCGCAGAATCACCGTCGAAGAGCCGATCAAACGTAAAGGTCCCGTGCAATGTGCAAATTGTCAAGAATATGGCCACAGCAAAACATATTGTTCACTCTCTCCTGTGTATGTGTTACATGTGGCGAGTTTCACGCTACCGAGTCCTGTGATAAGAGTAAACTAGATCCTGCAATTAAAAAATGTAGCAATTGTGGTAACAACCATACTGCAAACTACAGAGGTTGCCCAGTATTCCAATCTCTGAAAGTAAAGTTGTTCCCGCCTCAGAACCACGCTCAACAGGCTCTTAATATTGCAACTAATAGACCAGTCCTTATGCCGGAGACTTTTGCACCTTCATCACTTGCAACTCCTGGTATCAAATATTCCGACGCAATCAAACAAAACGCACATTGCTCTGCTGAAACCACTGCTCAAAGCAGCTCCAACAACGAACTCTCTTCGATTTTGTCAACGCTCTCAGACAACATGAATCGATTCATGACGACGATGAGTAATATGATGCAAGAACTACTTAAAAATCAAAACATGTTGCTCCAATTTCTAATTAACAGCAAAGGAACTCATTCAAGATCCCCCATTGGAACGCGAATGGCATTGTCCAGCATAAAGCGGAAACAACCTGCTTTATATCAACCCACGATATTGATGTGTTCCTCTTATCGGAAACGCACCTCACAGAAAAAAATAATAAATTCGACATCCCAGGCTACATCTTCTACGATACCAAACACCCAGATGGTAAGGCTAGAGGCGGGTCTGCAATACTTATTAAAAAGCATCTGCTCCATCATCCTTTGGAAGAACTCAGCGGAAATTACATGCAAGCGACATCCATTTGCCTACGTGAGCAGTCGAGCGAGATTGTAATTTCGTCCATCTACTATCCACCGAGGCACAACATTTCAAACGCAGTATTCGAAAGCTTCTTCTCATCGCTGGGAACCAAATTCATCGTGGCTGGCGACTTTAACGCAAAACACGCGTTTTGGGGATCTCGTCTCATAACACCTAGAGGCAAAGCACTCTTCGATACATTACAAAACTATGGTTTGAGTCATATCTCAACCGGCCAGCCAACATATTGGCCGTCAGATATCAACAAAATTCCGGACCTCATAGACTTCGCAATCTCGAAGGGAATATCTCCAAACTCCGCAAAATCAGAAGTAGTTTTTGATTTGTCCTCAGATCACTCTCCTGTCATCATTACTCTGGATATGTCACCCCACTTCGCTTGCTGTAAGCGTAGATATTCACAAAAAACCAACTGGAGTGCATTCAGACGACACCTCACCAGCTCAACATCTCTTAGTGCATCTCTCAAATCACCGGATGATGTCAATTCCACTGTTATCATTTTCAACGAGCATGTCTTGGAGGCATTCGACATCGTGACACCTAAAATGGAACTACATCCCTCAACTCGGAAAACAACATACTCCTCATCAATAAAATCTCAGTACAGAAAAAAGACTGGCACGAAGGAATTGGCAGCTGCACCGGTCTCTTCAAACTAAAACACGACTCAACAAAGCTTCTAGTGAGCTCAGACTGGCACTTGCGAAAGACAACGAGTTAAAGTTCCATTCATTCTTAGAGAGCCTCAGTCCCACTAAAAATGCCGACTATTCATTGTGGAAAGCAGTCAAAAAAATCAACAAACCTACCATCAGGGAAGCCCCACTAAGAACTGTCAACGGGCAATGGGCCAAAAGTGACGCAGAGAAAGCCACCGCCTTCGCAGTTCACCTAGAACAGGTTTTCACACCTTTCACCACGGCAACATGTGACTTTCCAACTAATGTCAATGCTCAGGACTCAGAACCAATCAAGACTTCGGCTAAGGAAGTGCAAGATATCATTATTCAGGAAACATGCTCAAAAAAATCTCCGGGAATTGATCTCATCACCAATGCTATGCTCAAACAGATGCCACCTATCGTATTCTCTTGGCTTTCTAATCTATTCAATGCTATCTTTCGAACCAGATATTTTCCTGAAGTTTGGAAAACAGGTGAGATCATAATGATCCCTAAGCCTGGTAAGGACTCTTCTCAAGTGAAGTCATACAGACCTATTAGTCTTTTGTCATGCGTCTCCAAAGTTTTCGAGAAAGTTCTGTTGAAAAAGCTACTACCGATACTAGAAGATGCAAAAATAATTCCAGAACAGCAATTTGGGTTTCGAAGACATCACAGCACCATTCAACAGGTCCATCGAATCGCGTCAGACATTAAAATAGCATTCGAAGACAAGAAGTACTGCTCAGCAATCTTTTTAGATGTAACTCAAGCCTTCGATAAAGTCTGGCACGAAGGGTTGTTCTTCTAAATTGAATCATTGCTTCCAAAAAGCTTCCACAAAATACTCTCCTCCTACCTGACCAACCGCATATTCCAGGTGAGATACAAAAGCTATTCTACCGCTAAACATCGTGTGCATGCTGGTGTACCACAAGGAAGTGTTTTGGGACCGGTACTTTACACTATATTCACATCTGATCTCCCAATATGCGACAAAACAACGACAGCTACCTTTGCGGATGACGTTGCCATACTATGCACTGATTCAGACCCAGTTACGGCATCCCGTACATTGCAAGGCCACATCTCACTTTTTGAAGAATGGCTAGCGAAATGGAGAATCAGAATGAACGAAACCAAATGCATACACGTTACCTTCACATTGTTAAAACTGACTTGTCTTCAAGTATATTTAAACAATGTACCTATACCTCAAAGTAACGAAGTAAAGTATCTCGGAATGCCCCTTGATAGGAGGCTCACCTGGAAACGGCACATTGAAGCTAAAAATCAACAACTGAGGCTCAAATTCATAAACCTCAAATGGATGCTCAATAGCAGGTCAAAACTTTCTCTCGACTCTGAAGTGCTCGTCTATAAGTCTGTCTTAAAGCCAATCTGGATATATGGCTTACAAATATGGGGTGCAGCCCGCCCTTCAAACATCAACATCATCCAGAGGACCCAATCAAAAATACTTCGATCTATCACCGTAGCCCCGTGGTACTTCCGCAACGCCAATCTCCATAAAGACCTGCGAATCGAGACGATTTCAGAAGAAATTAAGAACCGTAGTGGAAAATACATTGCAGCCCTCGCTCATCACCCCAACAAGCTGGCAAAAAAAATACTAACTCATCGTAAATTTCAGCGATTGAAAAGAACTGATCCGTTGGACCTTCCATCTGTAACGTAGAAAAAACAGCCTGCGTAGCCAATTTCTTTGCTTTTCAAACTCTTTCAAACATTGAACACTGTAATTCTATAACACAGATCATAGCTTTGCTCTTTGCTCTGTGACTCTATGTCAATAAAGTAACTTGGGTCCAAAATGTTCACGTCTTCAACTGTGAGGAGTGCACATCACTTGTTTTAGCATGTAAGATTTTAAAACTAACTGAAGCTTCTTATACGAAGGAAACAGTTTGATAAAGGTATTATTAAAAAAATTGTGCATAAATTTACTTAAACATTCTAGGTGTCCCTTCTTGTGTGCCATGACAAGCAAATCTATATTGCTGTATATTATAACGATTTCATATTTAGGCCTTATACTATTAAGTGCTACTCACTCGTAAAATATATAATTTTGGTTGTTATTCTTATCACATAAGATGCATTTATTATCATCCATTTTGAATTTGAAAAGTTTATCATTATTGTAATCTCTATTGCAGAGTAACCTTATTGCTTATTGTTTTAGTAGTATTCTTCATTTAATTTAGATTTTCATGCCAGAGATTTTTCCTGAAGGCAAGGTCGATTTGAGTCAAGGCATAGGGTTTGAGAATGTTTATTTTACTGTTTTATTCATCAATCCATTCAGCTAAGCTAATTTTTTTACAGTAATTCATCTGCTTTTTAACTTTCGAGAAACTCATGTTCTTTCACGTACCACTAGTACATACGCTGTATTCGTAAGATTTATGCCTGCATGGCCCGGAGTCCGTATGAATTCAAAATTGTTGATTGGATTGTTGAGGATTAATTCTTTAATTCTCTTAATCATTGATTTGCTCCAATTATGATATATTTATTTTTTCAAGACTTGCCAGTCATTTTGGTATATCGATAATTTTTGTTTACAGCGCACTAAGCTGCATAAATAAATATAGTCATGAACCTTGCCATAGTTTCAGTATATGGAAGTAAGCTTGGCTAAACAGAAGAAATAAAGATTTAATACTTTTAAATTTAGTAGCTTTGTAGCTCGTTGAATATAAGTTCTACAATCATCGCTCCAGCTTCACCCATGATTACAAGATTAGGGGCATTTCTAGGTAGGCATTTTTTTACACTTGTACATTGGATGGAGCCAATTTTGGGGGAAAAAATATTTTTTTGTTTGTGTATTTTATTCGACATACCGAAACCTTCCCGTCGCTGAGTGGCGTCCACATCTGAAAATATAAATACGTCCTAGTGTATTAGTTAACAACGAATCAATTTCAATATCAGAAATACAGCGAGGAATGCCTCAGCAAATTATTGCATCGAACAAAAAATAACACGCGCTGCCTACCTGGCGTCTACTTTAAGAATACACGAACGACATTGTCAGCAAAACGTAGCTATAAATTTAATTGAATAATATTGTAACTCTCTCAGTTCGATTGTACAACGATACAATAAAGTTTTGTTTTCAAAAAATACTCTACCCAGAGTTATTAATTGGCGCCCAACGTGGGGCCGCGTTTAAAGTGTTGTTAAGATTCACTTAAAAGTAAGTTAAAAGTAAAAAAGTTAACTTAGTGAAGTGATTCTAAATCTCAACAACATTGTGGGATTAGTGATAACGAGTCCATTAAGCAGCAGTACTACATCGTGGAAGGCCCCCGAGTAACTAGAACGAAAGGTTTGGTAAAAAGGACACTGCCACCAGGAGTATTAACACAGCTCCGGCACGAATCCACATTAAAATGGAAAAAGTACACATTTTCCTGCTAATGTAAGTGCAACTTTATGTAAATCATAAATTTCAATCATTTTAAAGAATAATCACATACTATGAAAAGGTACTGAAAAGATTCATTGAATATTAAGCAATTATCATATTGTATGAAATCAAATTGAAAACGTTAATTATTGAATATTGTTGGATCTTAAACATTTATTGCATTACATTGAACACATTAGTTATTGAATATATCATTATTATATATCATATTTATAACTATTTACTATCGAGTATAAAACATTTACTATCACAAGAGAGAAGAAAAGTGTGATCTGTTGATAATTAAGATAAACTGTGAAGTGAATATTGTGAAATTATTGTGAAAGCATTGCGTCTCATTGAATCAACAAAATCCTTATTGGTGGGTGAATTATTTCTGATCAATTTATGTCTGATACTTTTAATCATCGTCTATGAATTTCTGTCAATTGTTGTGACTTCCACCTTTTACTTATTTACTGTGTGTGGGAAATTTCGAAATACTATCTAGATATTCCGCTAATTTGAAAAATTTATTGTCGTATTTAATTGGTGATCGTTAAATTTTACCTACACCTCTGGACATTTAGATTTGCCAAGCGTCATTTAGTGTAGTCTTGAATCTTTATGATACCTTGCAGTGAAATTTCTCGGAAACCTTAGTTATAGTTATTGTTGCATGTACGCCGAACAAAACATGTTTCGACGTGTCGGCGGCAGAAAGAGCCACAAACATTAAAGTTCTGTCTGATCATGTGTTCCAAGAATGAAAACAATCTATAAATAGCCAATAAACAATAATAATCTACAGAAAAGACTCAATAGAGCCCTCTAGAAAGCAAAAGTGGAACATTCCAGAGCCCCAAACCATGAATCAGATCTCACATGGTAACGGAAATTCCCAATAATCTTTTCGAAGCCAGTTTGAGAATCTTCGAGAACCTAAGACACAGTCCCAACTCACATGGTAACAGACATTCACAACAGCCTTTTCAAAAACAGATTAAGAACCGTCGGCACAATTCTAGAAAGGCCTAGCTGTAGGCAATAATAATTAATCTCACCAGAAACTAGTATAAATACCGCCGCGAGAGGTGCTAGTAGTCAATTAGTAGATAGCGTAAACAGCGAAAAGTCTGTTACTCTGAAAAGCGAAACAGTAAATTAAGTATCCGGGCGCGGATGTATTTTGAGAGCGAAAAAGTGTTAAATTGTAACGCGAAATTATAATAGTGCGATCGTAACGTGTAAACGATTTAGTGGTTATAATTAGTTGTGAAAACAAAAGTATAATTAGTGTTGTAAAATAAAACTGTTTTATTTTACGAATGTGAAGAATATCGAACCCACGAAAGGTGTTTTAAGGCTAAAACACAACATTATTATCTTCTACTATCTTCGGAAATTTGAGTTACGTTTATATATTCTATTGGTTGTGGTTAATTATCATTGAAAATAAATCCAAATAATCTTCTTAGACCATCAATCCTGGAAGCTCCTAACTTTCATGCAGCATCCCCAGAAAATGAAAACGCCATCAATGAACAATTGATACAGCACATTTCACGGCTGGTGGCAGCAACAGTACAAACTGAAAGTAGGAGGATATTCAACTCTTTACTTAATCCCGCATGTGATATTAATAATGATGTTGATGTGGCCATCAACAATGAAAATATACGAGACCTGTCTGACATGGATAAGATCCCGGACGTAGTAAAGAGCCTAAGAGAGTTCTCTGGAAATGCTGGAGAATTTAACTCTTGGAAAAAGAGTGTAGATAGGATTTTAAAAATATATGACCGCATGAAAGGAACACCAAAGTATTACGGAATACTTTCGGTGATCCGTAATAAGATCGTAGGACAGGCGGATATTGCGCTTGAATCCTACAATACACCACTTAACTGGGATAAAATTGCGAAGTGTCTTACACTTAATTACGCGGGCAAACACGATTTAGGGACGCTAGAATACCAGATGACAACTCTGGTGCAAGGAACGAATAGCATTCCTGAATTTTACCAAGCGGTGTACCAACATCTCTCTTTAATACTTAATAACATTGGTTCAGTGGGATTGAGCCAAGAGTCACTAAACATCATGACTCAATCATATAGAGAGAAAGCTCTTGATACATTCGTTCGGGGACTTAAGGGTGAGTTACCAAAGCTCTTGAGCATAAGAGAGCCTAAAAACTTGCCGCAAGCATTACATCTTTGCTTGAAATAACAAAATATCGATTATAGAATTCACCATGCTAACTGTTCACAGACTGAAACACGAAATTCGTTCCCAGATACCGCACCTCCAGTTCCACCTCGCAGATATCCAAATCACTTTCAACCTATGTCGATACCCGCCCCTAGACGACAATTTTATCCACAACTACTTCAGAATCCTCAAGCTATACAACCTTTTAGGCAAAACCCACATCAACAGTGCCAACAACCACGCTTTCAAAATATCGCTCAAAACGCCTAGCAGCAACCTTCTAAACCGCAACCTAGGCCGGAACCAATGGACGTCGATCCTTCATTGAGATCACGAAACATCAACTATATGAATCGACCACGTAACCCACCACCTCTTCAAAAACGCTTGCCTTCCCAACAGGTTCACGTACCCAACAGAATACAAAGGATATTCTGTACTGAGACAACTGACGACAATGACCAGACAATGGAAGAATATACAGAGAACATAAATAACGAAGACCAAAACTATGACCAACCGGTGGAAGAGTAAATGGACTCAAACGATAATCCAGAACCTGAATACTCGGAACAGTTGGAAGACACATATTTTTTAGATTAAAGCGCTCTTTGCTTCCTTATTTCGAGCACACATCCAGAAGCGGAGAGGTCCTTAAATTCCTCATAGATACAGGCTCAAACAGCAACTACGTCCAACCTCGTCATATAAGAAAACCTATCCCAAACGACAAACACTTCTTTGCTGATTCCGTCAGTGGAAATATTCCTATAGCACATCATTCTTTCATACAACCTTTTAGCACATTTACAGATAAGTTGAAATTTTACATTCTTCCTAGCTTGATATCCTTTGATGGGATAATAGGAAATGATGCACTAAAAAACTTAAGGCAGTTATCCATACAAACAATAACTACATGACGATCCTATCAAATGTTCACATTCCACTCAAACAGCATATGTCCCAAACCGTTAACAACATCAGAACCTCTCACCTGAACAAGGAACAGACAAACAAACTGATAAATGTAATAAAAAGACACTCAAAACTTCTTTCTGAGCCGGACGAGAAGTTAACATACACCACAAGGGTGAAAGGTGAAATTCGGACAACAACCAATGAACCAGTTTACTCTAAATCATATCCTTGCCCGATGGCCCTTAAAGGTGAAGTCCAAAAGCAGATAGCTCAGCTACTACAGGATGCAATCATAAGATCATCTAAATCACCTTATAATTCGCCAGTTTGGGTAGTTCCCAAAAAAGACGATACTTCTGGCGAAAAGAAATATCGTCTAGTAACCGATTACCGGAAGTTAAATACCTTCACTATCCCTGACACCTATCCAATTCCCGAAATAAATGGTGTCCTTGCAAACCTCGGAGAAAATAAGGTATTTTCCATTTTAGATCTAAAAAGTGGTTTCCACCAAATTCCTCTTAGGGAAATCGATATCGAGAAGATTGCGTTCTCGATAAACAATGGAAAATTTGAATTCTTCCGGCTACCATTCGGCCTAAAAAATGGTCCAGCTATTTTCCAACGAGTCCTAGACGACATTTTGAGAGAAGTCATCGGGGAATGTTGCTATGTTTATGTTGATTACATTATTATATTCGGCAAAACTGAAGAAGAACATATGAAAAATCTTGACAAAGTTCTGAACATTTTAGAAAATGCAATACAGTTAGATAAATGCGAATTTTTAAAAAAGAAATTGAATTTTTAGGCTATGTCGTAACCAAGAATGGAATTAAAACCAATCCAAAAAAAGTAAAGGCTATTATTGATTTTCCTCCACCTAAGACACTCAAGGATTTACGTTGTTTTTTAGACATGTTAGAGTATTACCGTCGTTTCATAAGAGGCTACGCAAAAATTGCGAAGCCCCTGACATCCTTCTTGAGAGGGGAAGATGGACGCGAGTCCAAGAATCTTTCCAAAACTCTTAAAATTGAGCTTGATAAAGATGCCATGAAAGCATTTGATAAACTGAAAAGCTCATTAATATCAGAGGAAGTCGTACTATCCCATCCTGACTTCAAAAAAGATTTCGAATTAACAACAGACGCTTCGAATTATGCCATAGGAGCTGTTCTGTCGCAGGACAAGAAATCAATAACATTCCTGTCTAGAACCTTGTCAAAGACGGAGGAGAGCTATGCCACTAACGAAAAAGAAATGTTGGCTATCATTTGGGCATTACAGTCCTTGAGAAATTATTTGTACGACTCACGGAAAGTTAAGATATTTACGGATCATCAGCCGCTAACATTTGCATTAAGTAACAAAAATGCGAATGCCAAACTCAAAAGATGGAAAGCAATATTGGAAGAATACTTCTACGAGCTAAGATACAAACCCGGTAAGGCTAATATAAGGTATGTTCCCGTACTACGATTAATTGCGATTAATCGCGATTAATTGCAATGAAGTTGTTTCCGTCAGTGATGCCAATTTAGCTATTTTGTAGCTAGATTTAGCTACAAAAAGAACCTGTTTATAGCTACATAATTTTTCATTTAGCTTTTGGCTGCAAATTTAGCTACCAATTTATAGATTATAAATAATTTACATTTTTTCTTTGATTGCATTAACTTACACTAGTTTATTAATATTTAAAACACTCAGTTCTTAAAAATAATTTCCTCAAATTCTAAGTTAATCGCCAATGCTTTGGGTAGTACATTAGTACTACTACTATGTACTATGTCTTTCTGGGCATAGAACAATAATAATCTTTTACGAACAGTTTTATTTCTTTTGTTCGGTTCGAAGAAAAACCGTGAGTTTTAACTCATTAGGAATAAACTAAAATAGGTAAGACAAACGAAATATGTTTAATATAGAATACACATTATCTGCCTAAATTTGAAGACAAGAACCGAAAAATTCAGCCGTAGACATAAAGTTGAAAAAAAAACGTAGACAAAGGCTTCTTTCACATTATACGGTTCCGACCGTACGGCGAAAAACCGTACGATGAAAATTCGAATGAGCAACATGTTCACACTATACGGTTTATGCGCGGTTTTTTTTCGTCACAAGCTCAGTTTGTGATTAAATGGTGTGCTGTTACCAAACGCATTTTTATCTATGGTATTAAGAGCACCAAAATCTGGGTGCATTTCTATGCAGACTTCATGCCAGGCATTTTTCGTTGCATTTCTGTCTTTGTAGGTGTCCAGAAATTTATCCCACAGCTCAGGTCTGGCCTCCATAAATGTAATCAAAACTTCTGCATCTATATCTGTCATTATTCTTTTGTCACTTTACATTTTACACTTTGCTAAACTGCAACTAAATTGGCTCGAGATTGATTGACCGTACGGTTTGAAACCGTCTAATGTGAAAGCATGCACTTGGTCGCGTGCACCACTGAGTGTCCGGTCGCCGTTCGGGCACCGTGGATTGCAGTGGCAGTGTACGGCTGCTACACGGTACGGCCACGGCATTTTGCCGTAACCGTGAAATGTGAAAGAGGCTATACTCTTCTTCACACCACTAGAAAAATATCGCCGTACGGTTTTTTGCCGTACGGTCGGAACCGGATAATGTGAAAGGAGCCAAAGTGTTCGCACAAAACTCTAGAAGACATTTGAAATCGTGCTCAGTAGTAAAATCAAACGTTAGAATTGTACTAGCTATGTTTTTTTTCATTTTGTAGAGTTTTTCAACACAGCGAAAAATGAAGACTATATTTTCTAAGTTGGGGGCAGTTTGTTTCCATACTTCAAATCGGATTTAAAGGCAGATTTTGATAACTGTATTTCCAGTATTTTAATCGACGAGTCTACGGACATTTTAGTTATATTTAGCAAACATTTATTACAATTTACTTGAAAGAGCTAGAAAGGGGGCTGTTGAAAGTATTACTACTGCCATAAACACGTGCTTAGAAAACTACATCCTAAATATTACAAATATGACAGACAAAGCAAATGTTATGGTCGGAGTCAATAACGGTGTATTTAAAAATTTAAGTCGTCAAAATCCTTTTTTTAATATTAATAAGATGAGCTTGTCATTCAGTTCAGGTTTCAGTTTCTGCAGCTTGAGGATCGTTTCTTCCCCAAACCTTACAGTTTTTACCTGCTTAAATTTTAATTGGTGGTCTAAATTCCTCTGAAGATGATACGGAGTTCGTAAACAAGGTGGTTGTCAATAACGGGATCAGTATAAAGGATCATTAACCAATAACTATGGCTAAAACTCCACTTCAGCATGGTCCAAACATCAGAAGAATGCTATTTAGCCAAAATGATGTACAAGGAGTATAACAATCAAAAGCCTTTTATATCTCTTATTTCTTCAGCTCATTTTAAAGGATGCTTCTATCATGAATAAAAAATTAGAATAGAATTCTGTTGAACTTAATAAGCTCTTCAACGATTTTTATACTCTTTTATACTGTTAAATTAATAAACTACTCATAATACGATGTACATCCAATATTTTTCCATATCAATTATACACATTAGCTTAATAAAACTGTTTTCCAGAACCTTGAGTTTTTTATTGTTGAATTTAGCTACACTTTTTAGCTACAAAGTGAACATTTTGGCTATTTTTAGCTATTTTTTCCCTCAAATCTAGCTACAACGGCTGGAAAAAAGTTGGCAACACTAGTTCCCGTACTCCGTTTTACTGACAGGCTGCCTCCACTAGCAATTTCCCATGGCATGAAATTTGAAATTGCCAGTGGAGGCAGCCTATGGTATGCAATATTTTATGGTCTGCCATAAATGGTAGGCAATATGGTATGCAATTTGCTCGGCAATCTGCCTGGCAATATTTTGACAGTTCTTGATTTCAAAATGGCGCTGAACTGTGGGAATGTTTTATTTCTTATAGGAAATTGTAGGGATTTTGAATTCAAAGGGATTTTTAGATCTCGTTGAGCAATGAAAATTGTCCACACAATATGAAATGGTGGGAAATTGCGAAAAAATTGAATTTTGATGCGGAATGGTGAAGTTATATATAATTTTTTGATTTAAAAATAAAATAATTTCGATTTTGGACGATGAGTAAATTTATGAGACTCCCAGTTGATGATTGGTGGATTTTTCAAATTACTTTTATCTCATTCCCCTTCGTACCCCAGCAAATCATATAATAGTTACATTTTCGTCTGAAATTTCACCCGCTTATCCAAAAAGTAACTAATCCTGCACGTGAACTTTTCATAAGTAGCAGAATTTTTTCGCTCTGCGCTTCAAATAACTTCTTAAGAGCATTTGACACGGATACAGCGCACGTCCTTCTCGCTCAGAGTCATTTTCGAAATGAAATTGCATGCCATGAAATTGCCCATGCACAGATTGCATACCATAAATTTGACAGTCGCTACCATCGGAAATTGCAGGGTAAATTGCTAGTCGAGCCCCGGTGTGAGCTACTGAAAAATACTGAAGTGTCAAACGGAGCAAATATTTTCCAATGTGCGCGGCAAGCAACATATTTTTTGCGTAATGTTGATATGAAGGTCGAATATTTTTGTGGCGATAATTTATTACCGCTTAGGATGACTTTATAATCACTATTGTTCTCCCAAAAACCGAAAACTGACACTTTCGGTTGTCAATTTTCAGGAAATACAATAGGTCTGTTTCCGTACTTCAGCAAACTGCAGCAGTAACAGAATTTGGCAGCTGGCTTCTTTTCGCTGCAAAATTTGGCTTGCATTTGGCTTGCAGCAAAAGTACGGAAACGACTTGCTGCGAATCTATTTTAATATATTATAATAGATTCAAGTACGGAAACAGACCTAATGAGAGCGTTCCCGTACTTTTCATGAAATTCCCCACCACATGATTCAGGAAAATTCAGCAAAATTCAGTTACTGAAAGTACGGGAACAGATCTATAGTCGCAGATGCCTTATCAAGACCTCCCTGTAACACTCAGGTACATGCTATGACTAGTCCAGTCAATGAAATTCCAGTCAATGTCGTTAGAAACCAGCTCTTATTGAAAACCGGTGATGAGACCAGCTATCAAATTGTTAAAGGTAGAACTATAATGCAATTAAGTGAACTTAAGTGAGCGCTGAAACTGAACGAAAATTCACTCAATTGAAGTCGATCGGTTAGTTTGCCCATAATAGAATTAAGTGAAGGTTCATGAAGCTGCCGTCAGAGTGGCGAATATGAATTTGAATTTGGAGGCATATGAGATGAACTGATGTGAGCGTTTACGTAATTTATTTGAATAGATTTTTGCTGCAATTGAAATATAGTTGTCTTCATAGCCTGCTAGCTCTGCTGCAAGAAATCGTAGAAAATTGTAGCTGAGCTGAACCTCAGCACTTTGCTGTAGATTATTAGATCTATAAAGATGGGCTTGGTGCAGGCTCTTAATTTGTGCTTATATTCAAATAAGTGTACGAAAGAAATGTTTTTTGAGCAATATTGGTATGCGACCGGAATATATTTAATGAACAAGGTCTTTGCTGCTGAAGTTTAATATTCAATAGTGGACAGCTGAAACATGGTGTGTGGTTATTTTTTGAATGAAAAAAGCTGTGAGACGGCATTCTAAGTAGTTTATGTACTTGTATTTTTAAAATTAAGTAATTTAAAAATACAAGTAAATAAACTACTATATAATTTATTATTTCGTATGTTGTTCAACGCGTTTTCGCTTTGAAATTATGCTTGAAACTCATTATTCCTACCTCCTGTAAAAATAGCATTTAATTGATCGACGAAAAAATATTTTAGATACCTGTTATTCTCTTTACAATGTCACACAGAATCATATTCGAGACATCTAATTACTACTTCCTCTATTGTAAACTGTCAATGAGCCGTTTAACAATAAAAGGTATGTTCGCGTACTACGATTAATTGCAATTAATTGCAATTAATTGCAATAAAGCCGTTTTTGCACTCCGTTTTACTGAAAACGGAAAATTTCCCCTTTTTCAGTAGGGTCTGAGCTACTTAAAAATACTGAAAACCGTCAAACGGTTTTTGGCCTAATGTTTTAATATTATGAAGGACGAATATTTTTGTGACGATAATTTATCACCGCTTAGGATGACTTTATTATCATTATTGTTCTCCTGAAAACCGACAACTGACACTTTTGTTTGTCAATTTTCAGGAAATGCAATGAGAGCGTTTTCGTACTTTTCATGAATTTCCCCCACCGCATGATTCAGGGAAATTCAGTAAAACTCAGTGACTGAAAGTACGCGAACATACCTAAAATATTCAAATATTTCACATAGCTATTATTGCTTCTACAATACCGCATACGAACGATCATTACTTCTACCTCCTGCAAAAATAGCAAGCGATCCACGAAAACATATTCAAATATTTTACGTGCCTTCTATTGGTCGTAGTCGTTACACAAACCTCCTGTCAAATTTACTTAATTGATGTACGGTCCCAGTCGTACGCCACTTAAGTGGCCCGAATTGAACGAAACTTAACGAAACGGCAGATAAGTACATTATGGGTATGCCGCTTGATTTCTATGCAACCATACTGTCACTTAAGCTACTTAAAGCTCACTTAATTGCATTATAGTTCTACCTTAACCCGTTCGAGAACTATAGAAGACATATTCTAATTCAGTCGCAATACACGGAAGCCGACATTATCAACGCATTCAAGAGATACCTCGATCCAAGTACTGTCAATGGACTACTAACCGACGAAACCACCATAGGACTCATACAGGAAATTTATCCTCTTCATTTTTCAAATTACAGAATACGATTCACTCAGCAAATTGTAGAAGATGTACCTAATGAAGGAGAACAAGAAGAAAGGATAATAACAACCCACAAAAGAGCCCATCGCAATGCGAAAGAGAATCGATTACAGCTTCTTGAAAACTTCTACTTCCCGAGAATGGCCGCTAAGATTCAGAGGCTCGTCAATAGGTGTACGATCTGTAAGGAAAATAAATATGGTCGCCATCCAAATAAACCACTTTTAAATTCAACTCCAATTCCCAACTACCCTGGTCACACGGTTCATCTGGATATATTCTCCACCGAAAACAATCGTGTGTTAACTGCGATAGATAAATTTAGCAAATTCGCGAAAGCGAAAATTCTCTCTTCTGTCTTTGATCCATCGAAGACATGAAAGGACCTTTAACCGAAATTCTATTTGCTTTTTGCGTACCTGAGAACGTTGTCATAGACAACGAAGGCGCACTAAGATCTGCATCACCGGCATCCATGATGGAAGATGACCTCAAGATCAAAGTCTATCGTACACCCCCTTATAAAAGTGAAGTTAATGGCCAAGTGGAACGATGGCACTCCACCCTCATAGAAATTATGAAGTGTTTCAAGAACGAAGATCCCCAAAGGCCTTTCGAGGAACTTCTGGAGAGGACTGTTAATGAGTATAACTTGACGTTTCATTCTGTCACAGGAAAAAAAACCTATAGAATTGTATTTTGGGAGAAATCCCCAAATAAATCCTGAAGATCTGGAAAGAGCCCGAATGAACAACATTAAAAGACTCAAACTGAAGCAAGACAAAGACACAAAATATCACAACAAAACTCAACAGCAGACGAAAGACTACCAACGGGACACATAATATACTGTTGTCTTTTACCGTTAAACACCTTTCGTGGATTCGATATTTTTCACATTCGTGAAATAAAACAGTTTCTTTTATAATACTAATTACACTTTTATTTACGCAACTAATTATAATCACCAAAATCGTTTACACTTCTTGATCGCACTATTGTAATTTCGCGTTACCATTTAACACTTTTTCGCTTTTAATTAATCGCGCCCGGATACTTCATTCACTGTTTCGCTTTAGCAGCAGCAGCTGGAACAACATTTTGTAGCAAACAACGTGTCAGCAGCACAGAGATAGTATATAAATGGAGTTGACACGTCCATAAGAAACATACTGGAGGGGAAGGTATCAAAATTTCTCTATTATAATGTCAATTTCCCCTACAAGACTACTACAGTGTCAAGCTGACAACCAAATGTGTCGCGAGTATTTTGCCACCAATTTTCAGAAATTTGTGTTTTGTGAAGTTGCGAACTACTTTTGCGCGATGAAAATTACTGAAATGTGTGTAAATTACACCAGTGAGACGAAAGTGTGTATTTTTTTTTGGTGACATTTACTCCCAGAGGCAAAAAAGTGATTGCGGCTGCATAGTGCCGACGAGTTGATGAATTAGGAAGAAGGGGAATCACTTTTCCCAAGTAAGTGTTCGAAATAATGACAAACAACAGTCTCACATCATAAGTTTTCAAAAATATTACAATGTAATAAGTGTTGCATTGTGAAATTTGAATTTTGTTAAAATTCATGGAGCATTGTTTACATTTCGTTTGTTGTCATGACATTTTTCGCTTTCAAAATTCAAAGCTGTCGTAATCATTGTTAGTTTGGGGCAATTTATGAAATATTAGAACCATCTTAATTTTTTTTAGATTTCCTGAAAGTAAAGGTTTAAAATATGTGGAAAAAGGCGTCCGATTAGTAAGTCATTTGTAATATAAAGATAGATGCTATGTAAATAAATAATTTGAATGTTCGTTTAGTCTTTAAAAATAATATTTTCATTTTCAGAATAATTTCATCACTACGAATTCAACTGCGTGAAATGGACACGCTGAGAATGAAATGCATCTTCAATTTATTGTGTATCTTTGCATTAACATTAATAATTATATATACATATATATATATATATATATATATATATATATATATATATATATATATATATATATATATATATATATATATATATATATATATATATATATATATATATATATATACAACAATATATATATATAGGCTTGTTAATTCCGATGCAAAGATGCACGATAAATTTTAGATGCATTTCAACAAGGATAGATAGAAAAATACCTGAAAAGGACATAGTTATATGTACTAAAAGTGTGCTATAAACTGAAAAAGACGGCAGATTACCGTTTACATACCAATATCAACCAAAAAATTGAAATTTGAAAAAGCTTTTAAAGGGAAGTTTAGTATTTCAATATACCTTTCAAGTAACTCCTTCGCTTGTTCTAGAGGTCCTTCAATCAATTATGAATGATCCATGTGATAGATATTGGTATTTGAGCCCGCTACGTGATGAGGACTGCGTTAATAATTTGTTTGTTTGTTGTGTCAGTTTTGTTTATTGTTTGTGCAAGTATAATGTAATTATACGTGGTGATGCTTGTTATAGATGTGCAATAAAAGGAATTAAAGCATAAACAAATGGTTTTATATTAGAAAGACTAACATGTTAAAAGATTATTCTTTCTTTGGCAACATTACACGCTCCGAAACATGTACATTAAGCTATTGGAATCTAAAATCAACATAAAGATTAGGTTAGATTAGATTAGTAAAGAGGGCTGCCGGGAAACGCGGCTTGCATTAGGCCACCAGTTTGGGCCCATTTGCCACCCTCCGCTGGCTTTTTAGAGCTGCCAGGTGACCGCTTCGCCAAACTGGATCAGCTGACTCAGCGTGACGGTACCAGCCACCTCTGCTAACCCTTGAAAGTGGTATGCACCAAAAATTTTGAGGCGTTTATTATTGAGGGCCGGACAATCGCAGAGAGTATGCTCGATGGTGTCCTCTTCCATCTCGCACCTCTTGCATAAACTGCTGGATGTCAGTCCCATTTTCTTCGCATGAGATGCGGTAAGGCAGTGCCCTGTGAGCAAGCCGACCGTGGTTCTCAAGCAGTTCCTGCTGAGCTTGAGCAGTTTCCTGCTTTTGCTTGGATCAGGTGATGGCCATAATATCCTGGCCACCCTGCAGTCCAGCCTGTTTTCCCATTCGGACTTTAGTTTGGCCCATATGGCGGCATCAAGTTTGTTTGTGGCGTCCGCGATTGACCGAGGTACAGTGATGCAGGGGCAGTTGCTAGCTCCTGAACCTTTTCTCGCCAATTCATCAGCTTTTTCGTTGCCTATGACCCCACTATGCCCTGGCACCCACATAATCCGGATAGGAATATGCCTTGCCTTTTCATTGAGAGCCACTCTGCAAGCGTTAACAGTTTTTGAAGAACATCTGTAAGACGCAAGAGCGAGAATGGCTGCCCTACTGTCGACGCAAATGGTCATTGGTCTGGTTGATATTCCGCTAATGGACTCAACTGCCATGCGTATAGCATGTAATTCAGACTGAAAGACGGTAGCATGGTCCGACAGTCTACACCACAGGTTAAGGCTCAAATCCGTAGAAAACACGCCCGAGCCAACTCCTGTGTCCGTCTTTGACCCGTCCGTGTAAATCCAGGCGCCCCTATCGGTGGTAGCTTCCTTTTTCTTCCAGTCTGTTCTTGTGGGTATCTTGACCTGGAAATTCCTGCCAAGATGTATTATTTTGCTCATGTGGTCCGTGTCTTCTGCAACGAGTCCAAATCTTTTGCGGCATTCTATAAGAATACCGCTGTGGCCCCACTGATCTGAATCGTTCCACATGCCAGAACTTTTAGCGCGTATCGCCGCTACGCTTGCGCTTCTAAAGATGAATCGATCTAGGGGCATGAGTCCCAAAATCATTTCCAACCCAGCCGTTGGGGCGGTTCTTAAAGCGCCCGTAATACATATGCAAACTAATCTTTGCAGTGTTGTTAGCTCCTTGATATTAGTTTTACTCTCCGCTGCTTTCCACCACACGACCGCTCCATACACCAAAATCGGCCTGACTACACATGTGAATATGTAATAGGCCGCCCTAGGTTTAAGACCCCAGGTATTGGAGTAGGCGGACCGGCAAGCGAAAAGTGCTGCGCGGGCCTTACCAATTCTGTGCTTCACGTTAGCCCCCCAGTTCAGTTTCCTGTCTAGTATAAGGCCCAAATATTTAACACTATCAGCAAGCTCCAATGTTATTCCGTTGAGGTTAGGCGTGGCAATAGCCGGTACCCTGTGTTTCCTTGTGAAGAGCATAAGTTCGGTTTTTGTCGGGTTTGCCCTAAGACCGACTTTTCTGGCCCAGATTTGAATATGGTCCAGCGCCGATTGCATAAGGTCCGACAAAGTTTGTGGGAACGCACCCCTCACAAGTACCACAATGTCATCGGCATACGCCACTACCTCAAAGCCACTGGCCCTTAACTTCTCCAGTATTTCGTTGACTGTCAGGATCCAGAAAAGGGGAGATATAATCCCTCCTTGTGGTGTTCCGGTACCGACTGTTCTTTCCGCTTTGGCCTCCAAAAAGGTAGCCTCAATCCGCCTGCTCTTGAGCAAGTCAGATGCCCAGGTCGCCAGGGTTTTATCCACTCCATATCGAGCCAAGGCATCAATGATACTCGCGACAGTGACATTATTGAAGGCCCCCTCAATGTCTAAGAAGGCTGCCAACGTGAATTCCTTCTGCCGTAAGGATTTTTCTATTGTACGGACAACTTTGTGTAATGCCGTATCTACTGATCTGCCCGCTAGATACGCGTGTTGATCAACACAGATTCTCGCGACATCAATCGAGCTTTTGATGTGCAGATCAACAAGCCTCTCTAGTGTTTTGAGCAGAAACGATGTTAAGCTGATTGGTCTAAAGTCCTTCACGTAATGATGATTCAACCTACCAGGTTTCGGAATGAAAACCACTCTAGCTTTTGTCCATTGCTCGGGTACTACCCCGAGGCGGAGGCATGCGGTAAAAATACGCTGCAGAATGGGAATGATGGCCTTGTCTGCTTTTTGAAGCATGATAGGTGATATCTCATCAATCCCTGTAGCTTTGTAAGGTCGGAATGTGCCAATAGCCCATTCAATCTTGACCTCGTCCACTACTTCCTTGATCAACCGCTCAGACGCCCGGTGGGTTCCGCGAAGTACGTCACTACGCGGTGTCACGCAGGCTGATTCTGGAAAGTGAGTTTCCAGTAGCAAGTCCAGGCACTCTTTCGGGTCCTCCACCCAATCCCCGTTTTCCCTCCGCAAAAGCGTAGGTACGCCGGGGGTTACGCTTAGAACCTTCCTGATTCTGGCAGCCTCTGTACCTCCTTCAATGTTCTCACAGAATTCCCTCCATGAGTCGCGCTTGGCTTGTCTAATCTTCTTTTTGAAAAGCGACAGCTCTTGCTTGTAACGATCCCAGTCAGCCACGTTTCCGGAACGCCTTGCGGTGTTAAACGCCCTTCGTGTGCGACCTCTAGCCTCTGTGAGTTCGCCATTCCACCACAAGGTAGCGTTCTTCCTTACGGGCTTTTCCGGACACACGTCTTTGAAATCTGACACTAAGATTCCCATTAATCGGTTCACCTGCTCGTTCAGCCGTCCTGGACTCGTCAGTTCCAGATCGTCTAGTGCTCTGAGGTGTCTATTTGTTTTCCTTGAGTAAACTTCCCATTGTGCTGTTCTCGGGTTCCGTACTTTTTTAGGTGAAATAACAGAACAACCGATATTCCAGCATAGCCACTGGTGGTCCGAGAGCGATGGCAGGTTATAAACCTGCCAGCTGTGGACACTTTTCATTATGCTTGGAGTTGCCAGGGTAATATCAATTACCTCAGCCCTGTTCTTAGTTATAAATGTAGGTTTGTTACCCATGTTGAGGATGTTTAGGTTGGTTGACGTTAGAAATTCTAGCAAACTCCTACCTCTCTCGTTTATGTTGGTGCTTCCCCATATTTCGTGGTGAGCATTTGCGTCACAGCCGATAACAGCATCCGTTGTCATAGCCGCTACTGCCAATCTTCTCAGTCCGGGCGTGATGGGATCTATGTCGTATGGTAGATAGACCGCCGACAACAGGCACCGCTTCGTGCCGCTACCAGCGATCCCCCACTCCACACACACTGTGGTTGTATCCCCATCACAAAGCTGCGGAATCAAGATTGCTTTCACCTCTTTTTTGGCGACAATACAAGTCCTTGTCTTGTCCCTTCCTTTTAGCTGGAACACACTGAGGCTGGTGCCGAATCCACAAGCCACATTCTTGTACAGAAGCGGCTCCTGTATCAGTGCGATGTCAGCGTGCCCCCGACTGAGATGCCGAAGCAGATTGGCCGTCGCCCCTCTACTGTGGTGCAGATTTGCTTGGACCACTCGCACTTCGGCTACCCTCAGTCACCTTCTCCGCTCCAACTTTCAAGGTGATCCTCTTCAGACCGAAGTGAATCAACCCGTTGTTGGCCCGTACTTGATCCGCGGACTCCCGATCGATACCCAGCACAAGCACTAACTTAGCTGCACCAGTTAAGTCAGGCTCCGCAGATTGGTTAGTTAGTTTAACAGCCTGGAATAATCTCCAGCCTGAAACTTTCAGATCGGGGTTCTGTCTTTTTAGCAGAGACAGAGCCTCCGAAGCGTTCGAGTGGGGCACCGCCACCTTCGCTGTAATTAGCTTGGGCACGGATGTCTCCTCCACTACGTCCAAACCTGGATGGTCTGCAGAAATCTTCAGGACGGTAGACCGAAGCCATTCCGTCGAGAAGACGTCACTACAGGTCACCGCAATGTGGCCGCGAACAATGTTACAGCCTTCAAAGCGAGGTGACCCTTCTTCCGTTGACATGGCAAACCTGAGGAGTTCCTCGGTGATCCGTTTAAGAATCACCTTGGCCACGTCATCTTCAAGTCTCCATTCCAGGGGTTCCTGCTTGTCAACGACGGCCAGCTTAAGGTGACTGGCCGCTACGTCCCTAAAAGAACGAACTGCCGTCTCCTGTCGTGGCCTCTTCGTCGATTTACCTCTCGGCGAGGTTAACTCCTCTGAGCGTTGGCGTTTACTTGCAGCCGCTGCAGCAGGTTTCACTTGGGCAACCTCGGGTTTCCCTTTGGATTCCAGTGTCACCGTGCTACTGGCCGCTCGTTTTGCCTCCCTCCTTCTGAAGCGTTGGGCATTCCGCTTCCTCCCTTTGGTGGGATCAGCTGCCGCCACCTTCACAGTAGACTGCAGATCTTTGGAGGCACCACCTCCAGTCTTGGTTACAGCTCTGCTGAGTGGCTTAGCCGCCGCTTCCTTCCCGGTGACCTGCAAGCCTTTCAGCTTGCCGCCTCCGTTCTTGGTCACAGCTCTGCTAGAAGCCGGCTCAACCGCCGCTTCCGTTGTACTGGCCAGTGAATCTCCAGACCCGCCGCCAGACTGCTGAGTAGCTGCTCTGCTGACGGGTACCGCTACGTCCATCGGACTCACAGTAGATCCCGCGGCGGGTTCCCCATCTAGCTTCAGGGCCCGCAATCTTTCGATCGTCTGACCCTGAGCCGTTTCGCTTCCCGACGTTGGTGATCGTGTCACCTTTGAACTCCTTTTGAAGGGATCGTTATCTGGTGATTTTCCTCCAGTAGTATTGGCGGGAAATTCGATTTTTTTATTTATGTCTTTGGTAGGATCCATAGATATTGTTTATTCAATGTTTCAGGTTTGGGTTTCGCGTTCTCGGACCACAGCCGAGGCAATTGCCAGCATTTTGCCTCCCGCTACACCCCGCCCCCATAGGAACAACGTATTGCTCCGACCGTCCTTCCCCCTCTTCGGATCGCGAGGCAGACTCCCCCACGACCATCCGAGGGTTCCGTAGGCTTTCACAGTACGCTGAACCTGCGCTCCTTGCTGCCGAGGCAACCAAGGTGTCTCCCCTAGTCTAACAGTTCGCTACTCTGTAGACCGCGGTTCGCCAGGTTCCAGAACCGGGCAAAGTGAAGTGTTGGATTCAGAACCCCGCAGGTGAACCTTCACCTCAGTCACCAGCCCAGACCTATCCCCAGGCCTCCGTATCACCCCTGCGGAGAGAAACAAGGGCGCCCCTCTGCCGGTTACGGGCGAGGCCTCCGTTTACACAGCCCATACAGCTGGCTGCTGTACGGGCGTGCGGCAGAACCAAAAATTTTTACGGGAGAGAGATCTCTCACCAACCTTACTTAGAAGGGACTAGCCTGATCCAATTAGCCAATCCTGCCTTCCGGGGGATTGTTACCGGCGGCCACCGCGAGGAGGTTATGGATCACACTTTCACCAGACCGAACAGTTGCGGCACGTGTAAATTTGCGTCTACTACATGTTTTTCCCCCTATTCGGCTGGCGACCGACCGCCAAATCAACATAAAACTAAAATTCATGATTTAACGTGGGGAGTGTAGCGCAGAGAAAAGAGCCCTACTGCACCATCAGCATTAATATAAGTTTTTAAAGATTAAAACCTTATTTGCGAAAACACAAGCGGGCAGCTCAGCAGATTTAACAATATAGAATTATGATATAAAAAATAAAATATATGAGTAATATAAAATAATAATATACAATAACTTTTTTAAAAAACACCAAAACAATGCATTATTGATTGGGTTTTTGCAAGGCAAAATATTTATTTTGTTCCGTGAATTAAATATTCCGCAGTATATCATTGTTGTGACACCGTGTTACATAATATCATAAACTATGACAGACGAAAAGTAGACAAAAATTATAAATTTTTAAATGCCGCATCTTATTCTTGACCCCAAGAAAATATGAAAAATTGAAATCGAATACGCCTTTGGTTTGTCCACTTGCTGTCAGTCGCGGGGACTATTGGTGGAAAGTGGTACCATCAATGTCGACTCCATTTTATACTATCTCAGTGGTCAGCAGACGCTATCAAACGCGCATCACTGCTGTCATGGATTGGTGCGGAACCATTCGAATTGCTGCAAAAGTTGTGCGACGGAGACATTAGTGGCAAGGAATATACGACCCTCATTGAAAAACTTGATGCCCATTACACAGAGAAGCAGTATGTGTTGGCAGCAAGGTATAAGTTCTACGCAACAAAAATGAAGCCATGTCAATCATATGGAGATTGGGTAGCAGAGTTACGAGGTGCAGCTAGGCATTGCTTGTTCATATGCTCAAAGGCAGATTGCAACGAATCGCATGCGGACACAAGCATCAGAGATATGCTCATTATACATTCTCTCCACGACCAGGTACGTACTGCAGCTCTACAGAAAGCTAACCCTACTTTAGAAGAAGTGCTACAAATAGCAACAGTTTATGAGGCTACATTAAAGACGTGTCTGCAAATTAAAAATGACACGGCATCGGTAAACGCAATAAGCAGGGCACGACCACCAGCACAATATAGCAACAAAGAGCGGACAAGAAGCAAATCTCGAACAGTGGGCAAGTCATGTCCAGAGTGTGGAGTGGGGCACCAGCGCTCTCAGTGCTATCATTTCAAAAATAAGTCGAAATGTCGAGCATGTGCAAAATTCGGGCACATTGCAGCAGTCTGTCGTGCAGTCAACGCTGTACAAACACCTAATAGTAGCTGGAATAAAAACAATAAAGAAAAAGCGAATGTCAACAGCATAAATACGTCGAATTGCGAAACAATAAGTTCGGTAGATTTCTGTATAAACGAAACAGAATTAAGGCAATCAGAGATGTTGTATACTAACAAATTATTTGTGAACTTAGTAATCAAAAACAAACCGTTCCAGTTTCAAGTGGATACAGGCGCGTCATGCTCGTTGATTAGTCTCAAAACGTACAAAGCATTATAAGCCGTTCACACTACACTCTAAATCAAGTAGATTTAGAAGCTGTCAAAGTTAATCAGGTAAGCGTTCACACTACCCGAAGTGATTTAGAATGAGGAGATTTAGAGAGAGAGAAATGTCATTCGAATTTATGAGTACAATTTTTTTGCGTTGAAGTTGTTGAAAATGGTGCAGGAACATGCAAGAACATTTTCTTTTCACTTTGTACAACTCACATTTTCCTTTTTTGTTCAATTTTGGCTATTTTAGGACCAAATTCGAATGACATTTCATTCAAATCTACTCTCGCTCTCACGGATGGAATCCACCACGCTCTGAGAAAAATTCACCAGGGACAAAATTCACAATAGTACCTGATTTGTACTTGATTCACTCTAAATCTACTTGATTAACTCGGTCGGAAACCGAAAAAAATGTATGGGTAATCAGGTAGATTTAAGTTGATTTAGCTCTAAAGCGATCAGCTGATCGAAATCGCCTGATTTAGAGTCTAGTGTGAACGGGCTATTAGATACCGTGTGTGTTCCCACCAACAAAGTGCTTAACCGCTGAAGCACACTGCGACGCAGCCAGGCGCAGCCAAGCTGTCAGTTGAGTTGACTATATGGGTTTTCCATAGCAGCGAGCACACCAAGTCGCAGCTATGCGCAGCCAGGCGCAGCCAGGCGCAGCTCAGGTCGAAATGGATTCAACTTTTGTCGCAGCGAAGAGTTGCAATCAGCTGTAATTACTTGAGAAACGCGCGGGATTTGAAATGTATGCGAAAATGTAAATAGAGTTGATATTATATTACTAAATTTTTGAGGAATTCGAAAACAATTTTTATTGGTAATAGCTTAGATAGTTAAAAGTAAAATAAAAAGATAGTTAATAGCAAATTAGAAAGATAATTAATAGCAAATTGAATATAGTAATTTAAAATACTTTATTAGTCTAGTTGGTAGATTACTGACTTCTTGCTTGTGGGATCCCTGATTCGAATCCAAGTTCGGACGAAGGCCCGCGAACCAAGCTTTGAGTTCACCTAGCTCTAATTAGGTACGTGGTTAATATCAGGGGTAAAGTGAGTCGTCGAATTCCACACTCGTATTCACATTGATTGAAAAAATTGTAAAGAATTATTTCAAAATGCAGTCAATTAAAGATGCAGTGTTGGATAACGAGGTGACAATAAAGATGCTGATAGCCCAAGTGAAGGAGCGACCGATTATTCATGAGAAGGCTACAGGCGGATACAGAGATGTCGCTAACATCAACTGAAAATTCTTCTACATCACTGACACTTAGTCACGTTGCAGTGTAACCAGGCGATTTCGTTGGCTGCGCTTGGTCACTGATGGCTGCGCCTCGCTGCGTCGAGTGTAATTCAGGCATAAGGCTTATGGCGGAAATGTTTTGACACTTAGAGGCTCTATATCTGTAGAAGCCAGCTTGAACAACGTAATCAAGACGATATCATTTCTTGTGGTTGAAAACGAAGAGGCAACAGACATTTTAGGCTCGGATGGGCTTCAAAAATTTGAGTTTCAGCTCACTAGTCCTCCACCTGGAAATATGGTTGTCAATATAAAGGTCAATGAACTTAGTTTAACATCGCAAGAAACTCATCAGCGCTTAATTCAAACAGTACAGGACCTAGTATCGCAATATTCAGAGAGGTTCTCGTCCGAGTTGGGGCGTTGTAGAACATGTACAGCTGATGTAAGAGCCTGGACAGACGACACAAGTTAATGATAATTTCGATGTTAATGATAATTACCTATTACGTGTGTCATGTCTAATGCTCATTAATATCATCATTAATGAATTTCTCCAAATGATAATTTGGTGATGAATGCTTATTAACTCTTACTGCATGTCGAACCATCTTCCGAGAAATGTATGAAATTTATTGGAAAAATTGGAAAATCATATGATTTCTAGCTGTCAAAAGCATAAACAAATATAAGTCATTTTGACAGTGAATTTGTACTATTCTATTTTATTCAGGATTCAGAATTAGAAAACATAGATTCCTCAAATTCATCGCGGAATAAATCCTCCGAGGGCTCGTTATTGTTCGACGAATTGTTAGCGAATCCTGCATCACCGGCATCTTCATCTACTGGAGCATCTACGTCTCGAGCTAGAAAAAGGAAACTATCATTGAAACACCAAATTTTAGAGGATGTAAAAAAACAAATATTTCAATTGAGGAAGATTCTAAGTAATATAAAAGGATTCTTGAAGATTTGGAAAATAGGGACAAGCTTTGGTTCCAAATGACAAAAAATTATTTGGACAGGGGTTTGGAGCTGCAGGAAAAGTTTGCCAATGCAAATGCGAAAGATTAGTTTTTAAGTATAGTTTTTATAGTTGCATAGTTCAATATAGTTTCACTACATACATAAGTGTTCAAGAACAGTTGCAATAATTGGTTTATGTTTTTTTTACTTTGATGTAAATAAATTTGTGATAAGATTGAATATGGTGAAAGTAAATGATGATAATAATAGCTACCTAGGTTTTTGGCCAATATGTTTCTAATTTGAATTCCTTGTGCAGACTGGTTTCGATTTGTTATAAATGCAGGTTGCGCTAGTTATGGGAGCGGACGTGTTTCGTAAGAAAAACAAACAATGTTTGGCTGAGATACAAGATTTTATTAATGGTCGGTATGAGATACTAATTACGACTACTCGTGTGCAACAAGATCTGATGAATTTATTTCATTGAAGCGTGGGATTCTACAATACTGTTTTGCGTACTATTGAACATTCCTCGGACAGGTGTTTTATTACGTCTAGTATTCATATTCATTTTTGAAATTTGAAACAACTCGCATCTGACAGAAGAATGTAATTAAAATGGCCGTGTGTCACGCTCAAAACAAATGATCATTAGCGTTCAATGAGCATTACGTTAATGATCATTAACTTGTGTCGTCTGTCTTTAGTCTAAGGCTAAAGGCAAATGCTCAACCGAAATTTTTCAAGCCGTACAACATACCATTCGCACAATTTGATGCAGTGCGTACGGAAATCGAGAGACTGGTTCAAAGCGGAGTGTTAAAGCCAGTGAACACAAGTGAATGGGCAGCTCCTATGGTGATTGTAAAAAAGCCAAATTGTAAACTTCATTTATGTGCCGACTTTAAAGTCACTGTCAATTCACAGATAGACATCGACCGATACCCTATACCACGCATTGAAGAGCTGTTCCATAAACTTCAAGGTGGACAATATTTCTCAAAGGTTGACCTAAGCGAAGCCTATCTACAGGTTGAGCTGTCCGAAGCAGCAAAAAAATTTCTTGCAATAAATACAACATTCGGATTGTTTCAGTTCCAGAGAATGCCGTATGGAATTGCAAGTGCAACAGGGCTATTCCAACGTTTGATGGAAGAAGTAACGTCAGGCATACCTCACTGTGCCGTATATTTAGATGACATAATTGTCACGGGTCGAGATAATACGGAGCACATAGACAATCTAAACGAAGTTTTACAACGGTTGTCAACTCATGGTCTCAAGTGCAAATTAGACAAATGCAGCTTCGCAGTAAAATGCATCGAATACGTAGGTCATCGCATAGACGCTAATGGCATTTTACCAACAGACACGCGCATAGAAGCCATCAAAAGAATGCCGAGTCCAAAAAACCTACAAGAAGTAGAATCATTCATAGGCAAGGTGAACTATTACAATAAATTCATAGAGAATTTCGCAACAGTCGCAGCACCCTTGAACGCACTACGACGAAAACATAGCGACTTCAATTGGACTCATCGAGAAGAAGAAGCGTTTCAGTTATTGAAAAAAGCTATAATAAAAGCAACAAAATTAGTGCATTACGATGACAAAAAGCCAATTATCCTAGCAGTGGACGCTTCACAACATGGAATTGGTGCAGTCATATCTCATCGATATAGCGATGGATCGGAAAGGCCGATAGCATTCTCTTCAAAGACACTAAAGACACATCAAATCGCTTACTCTCAAATAGAGAAAGAAGCTCTAGCTATTTACTATGGCGTAATCAAATTTCATCAATACCTGTATGGGCGCCAGTTCGAACTTGTTACGGATCACCAAGCCTCAACTACGCCATTTCATCCAAATAAAAGACTTCCGGTTATGGCTCTTCATCGACTACAGCGATGGGCAATCGTGCTACAGGCATATGTTTATACGATCCGATATAAGAAATCTTCGGACAATGCAAACGCTGACGCATTGTCACGGTTACCAGCTGGAGGGAACGAAACCTTCGATAAGAAAGAGGAACAGCTGAGTAGTATTGAAACTTCCTATGAAATTACCGTTCAGGAATTTCCAATAAATTATAAAATAGTCGAAGAAGAAACGACAAAAGACGCGATACTAATGCAAGTACTCAAATATGTGCAGAAAGGTTGGCCTAATCAACTAACAAAAGCAGATAAACATTTAGAACCATATTTCAATCGGAGACACGCCTTATCAATACAGAATGGAGTCATTCTTCTGTAGTACCAAATACTCTGCAATCAAAAGTGCTATCATTGCTACATGAAGGGCACTGGGGCAAGAGCCGTATGAAGCAGTTAGCCAGAAGAAATGTATGGTTTCCAACGATAGACAAAGCCATTGGTCGACTACATGAAGGCTGTTTGGTTTGTCAGGCATCGGCGAGCCAACCAAAAAGAGATTTTTTATCATGACCAATAGCTACACAACCATGGGAAAGAATTCATCTGGACTTTGCGGGTCCATTTTTCAACCATATGTGGCTCGTTATAGTGGTTATAGTGGATTCGTTCTCAAGTTACCCATATGTGGTGCAGCTTTCATCTGCAACAACAACATCAACGTTAGCCTGTTTACAAAAAATGATCGCCATCGAGGGGTTACCACAAACCATAGTTACAGATAATAGCCCCCAATTTTCATCGCAAGAATTTAACGATTTCTGCAAAGTGAACGCAATTGAACACTTGACGAGTGCTCCATTCCACCCAGCTTAAATTGGTTTAGCGGAGAGACATGTACGTACCTTCATAGAGGCGTTCAAAAAGATAATGGCTGATGAAAATAATGCAGAGAAGGCATTATATAAATATTTAACAACATTTTGTAGCACGCCAAATCCAATATCTGGAAAGTCACCGGCAGAGTTGTTGCACGGTAGGCAACCACGTACTATATTGTGTGCCTTATTTCCAAAGAAAAACCTGAATACTCTCCATCAAACCAAATTCACAGTGGGAGAGCGGGTGTTTGCAAGGAACTATGCGGGATCAAAACGATGGATAGAAGCGGAAGTGGTCAAATTACAAGGCAAAAAAATGTATATTCTCAAGACTGAAAAAGGGACAATAAGACGCCATCAGAACCAGATCCGACGTTGTAGAAATCCAGGACTGAATCCTTCTCCAAAAGTTCAATTCCCGAATACATCATCTACGTTATTGGATTTTGAAGTGATCGTGCCAACAGAAATAGCAGATTCCACAGCACGTTCAACAGCGACTTCACAAGCAGGTCTAGAGGACAATCCTATTGAAATTATGAGCCAGCCTCAGACTGAATCATCACCAACGAATGTCACAACCAACCAAGCATCAGAAGGAGGGAAAATTGAGGGAAATTTTAGACGTTCAAATCGCAATAGAATTCAAAATGTTAGATTTGATCCACAAACTTGGATATTGGAATGAGTAAAGTAAATTATGAACAATGTTATTCTCTAAATTAAGTCGGAGGGAGTCTAGAATATTATTATCTGGCAACACACCTTCGTAAATTGAAATCTGACAGATGAGAGTCAGTGTGTTGGGTGACAGGCCTTCTGCCTCATGTTTTTGCGTTTCCGTTTTTGTACTATCCAGTTATTGAAATAGAACCATAAGAGTTAACACTATACTGTCTAGTTATTTGAAATACAATCGTAAGCCCTTATCAGTATGCGTCGCTGTTCGGTATGCCATCAGGAAGAATGGGATATGACGATCCCAATCATGCTGATGGTCTTCCACCACTTTGGCCAAGTGCTCGATCAAGGTTTTGTTGAACCTTTCGACCATTCCATATGACTATGGGTGCAGTGGAGTGGTTCTCGTCTTCTTTATGCCCAAGGCATCGCAGAACTCAGTAAACACTTAGGATTCGAAATTTCGACCTTGATCGGAATGTAGCTCGTTTGGGACTCCGTACCTACTAACCCAGTTAATCACGATTTGTTCCGCCACTGTAGGTGCTTCCTGATTTGGAATAGCGTAAACTTCTGTCCATTTGGTGAAATAGTCGGATACCACCAGCATGTAGCGATTTCCTTGTTGCGACACCGGAAACGGTCCTGCGATCCTTTCAGAAGGGGTTCCCACGTTAAATGTCTTCAGTTCACCTCTAGGCTTTCTCCTGGTTCCCTTCACTGATGCACAGGCTGCACATTTCCTGCACCAGTCCTCCACATCTTCCCGCGCATGTACGGAATAAAATCGTTCTCTTATTTTATTAAGTGTTTTGTTTATGCCCAGGTGGCCTCCTGATGTTCCCTCGTGGATATCCTGCAAAGCATCTTTAACTTTGCTCCGAGGAAGTACAACCTGCATGCGATGCGCTGACCCATCCGCAGCTTCCCATTTTCTTTTTAGTAGGCCTCCATCAAGATGCAAGGAGTTCCATTGGGCCCAGTAGCTCTTTAGCGTAGGGCTTCGATTCGATATGCTTTGCCATTCAGGCCGATGTGCAGACTCCTTCCAGGCTATGATTTCTCGTAGATCTCCATCCGCCAGTTGCTTGTCCAATAGTTCCGACTGTGACCATCCTTTTGCTGGTGAAACGGATATCCACTTAACCTCGGCATCGACTACTTTTTCTTCTAACCGATGACAGTGCTTGCATTCCGGCTTACATGGACGTCTGGAGCTTGCATCAGCATTTCCGTGCATGCTACCTTTTCGATGGACTATGTTAAAGTTGTATGTTTGTAACCTTTCAATCCATCGTGCCACTTATCTTTCGGCGTTTTTAAAGTTGAGCAGCCATCTCAGAGCGGCGTGATCGGTCCTCAATACGAAGGTTTGACCGTACAGGTATTTGTGGAAATGCTTAGTGGCCTCGACTATCGCCAACAGCTGTCTTCGGGTGACACACTAGTTTCGCTCTGGTTTGGATAGCACCCGGCTGAAGTAAACAATAACCCGTTCTTGCCCATTAATTTGCTGAGATAACACGGCACCTATACTTGTATTACTTGCATCAGTGTCCACGATGAAAGTTTTCTGCGGCTCAGGATATGCTAGCATTGGTGCGTCACATAGCTCCTGTTTAAGCTTCTCAAACGCTGCTTGGCACTGGTGGTTCCAGTTAAACGGCTGATTTTTCTCCGTTAGCTGGTGTAAACTTTTGGCGATGGTAGCGAAATCCTTCACGAGCCGGCGATAGTACGTTGCCAATGCCAGAAAACTCCGAAGCTGATGCTTATCCTTAGGTACTGGCCAATTTTTAACGGATTCAATTTTTGCAGGGTCGGTTTTTATTCCTCCAGTAGAAACCACATGACCAAGGTATTTCACTTCACTGCAAAAAAGGTTGCACTTTTTGGGACTTAGCTTCAAGTTAGCCGCTCGCAACCTTTCGAATACGTCCTCCAGGTTTTTCAAGTGTTCCTTGAACGTTCGACCGATGACAATGATGTCATCCAGGTACACCAAACATGTCTTCCAACTTAGTCCAAGCAGTACTCGCTCCATGAGTCGTTCAAAGGTCGCAGGAGCATTACAGAGTCCGAATGGCATTACAACAAATTGCCAGAGTCCAGTTCCCACGGAAAAGGCTGTCTTTTCACGGTCACTTCTCTCGATTTCGACCTGCCAGTATCCGCTCTTCAAGTCCAACGTTGAAAAACACTTTGCACTGGCTAGAGTATCCATAATGTCATCCATTCTCGGTAATGGGTAGCTATCCTTTTTCGTAATATCATTCAATCGTCGATAGTCAACACAGAACCGTGTACTGCCATCCTTCTTTTTGACTAAGACAACTGGCGACGTCCAAGGGCTATTCGAAGACTCTATGATCACTTGTTCTTGCATGTCCTGTATCATGTCGGCGACCTCCGCTTGTTTGGCTAGTGGTAAGCGGCGGGGAGCCTGCCGAATCGGTGATGCATTTAATGTATCGATTCGATGAGTAGTCAAGCTAGTTACATATCCAATTCCAAATTCTACCCTAAAATATACATTTTCACATTGCATTCCAGAAAGAATGCAATCGTCAGCGTTCGCAACGGAAACATTTGACGTTACATATCCAATTCCAAATTCTACGCAAAAATATACATTTTCACATTGCATTCCAGAAAGAATGAAACCGTCAGCGTCTGCAACGGAAACATTTGACACCATCATTGCAGACGTGAGAAAATATGTAGAACAGGTAAAACAGCCAGACGCATAGTCAGCAACATGAGACCATAAATACACCTGGATTATAACTTCTCGGCCAGTGGTTGATTAGAACTTAGTTGTCGTGAACACATACAGTTGATCACAAAAGTAAGTATACACCCATCGATCCAACATGCTATTTGAAAAAAAGACTACATTTTCCTGAAAACACTGCCACCACTTTGCACCCGGGCTCTTGTTTGATATCTACACGGTCACTCAAATCAAACAATTCCGGGAAATTTTCCACTCCAAGTGCTCATTGGCCGTAGTTTTAACAACAGCACCCAAATTCACATCACAAAAGTAAGTATACACATGTGGCATTTCGATGTGGATTACTGAATGAGTCAGACGTATGTTGTTAACTTTGATACTTTTGTTTATTTATTGTATTGTGTATTGTATTATTAAATAATTTCCTTTATTTAGAATAAGTTCACCGAAATTTCGAATAATGGCACCAAGAGGAAAAGAGCTCTCCACGGACTTAAAGGAATTGGTTGTAAAATACTTCCAGGAAAAAAAGTCAATACGGGTCAAAAGTCAAAGTTGTAGACAAGAGCCCAGCAACCATTCAGAAGGTCGTTGAAAAGTTCAAAGCTCAAGGAAATGTAGAAAATGAGTACCGATCTGCGCACCCTCGCAAGTTCACGCTGCAAGAAAGTCGGCTTATTGTTCGAAAAGTTAAAAAAAAAAATCCCCAAAAATTAGTGCCCCGAAAATACAAGCGCAGATAACTAAAGAGACAGGCAAGTTATGCAACCCCCAAACCATTCGCCGCGTGCTATATGATTTTGGATATCATGGTCGGAATATAAGGAAAAAGCCATTTGTAAATAAAGTCAATCGGCAAAAGCGACTTCAATTTGCAAAACAGCATGTGCAATAACGTTATATTCTCCGATGAAAGTAAGTTTAACATCCATGGATCAGATGGACGTGAAAAAGTTTGGAGAAAACGAAATACAGAACTTAATTCTTCGAATATGGCAGGAACCGTAAAACACGACGGAGGGTTTGTTATGGTATGGGGGTGCATGGCAGCATCTGGTGTTGGGAATTTGGTTTTTATCGATTCTTTAATGGATCGATATGCCTACTTGAATATTTTAAAGAACAACTTGCATGAGAGTGCCAGAAAATTGAGTTTGAATGGGTCATTTATCTTTCAGCAAGATAATGACTCTAAACATACTTCATATTCTGTCAAAGAATGGCTATTATACCATGTTCCGAGACAGCTGAAAACGCCACCACAATCACCGGATATGAATGCAATTGAGCATCTATGGGAGCATCTCGACCGACAAATAAGAAAACAAGAGATAAAAACCAAAGATGATTTAAAACGTCCGCTTAAGGAAGAGTGGCATAAAATTAGCCAAAATGTTACTCAAAACTTGGTCAATTCTATGCCTACAAGGATGAATGCCATTATAAAAGCCAAAGGACACTCAACTAAGTACTAGGATTTCTTTTACTTAAACAAAAAATCACAAAGTACGTTTTTTATTCATAATGTATACTTATTTTTGTGATATGAAATTTGTATTATTATTACTTGAGCTCAGAAATTTTTTTAAGCATCGCTGTTTTCTCATTTTTATTGATTATTCTTTGAAAGAGTTGTTTCTGTGGCAAAAAAATAAATTTTGTTTTTTTCTTTGAAATAATTAAGCACTGGCATCTGAGAAGAATACAATGAATTATAGGGTGTATACTTACTTTTGTGACTAACTGTATGTGCTAATTAGTTATACTTTTGCTGCTTGAAATAAAAGTGATCTGTGAAGTTAAAATTCGGAGTTTTCTTTCTTTTCTTTTTTGTATGAAAACGCTCGCAACCACGTATTTGGCGCAGTCGGTTAAAAAACGATAAAAAATAAATAACGTTTAATCGAAATATACGACATATGGTGAAGTCGCGGAGAATAAGCATATGCTCGTAATCAAACGATAAACGTTTATAATCGATAACATTAAAAAGCAAGAACAGCACACGAAGCCAGAAGGCTGTTTAAAACCGGTGGTGAGGCTGCTACTGGATCTTGCTTACATAAAAAAAAAACAAAAATAATAATAAATTTTATAAAAAAGTGTAAAAGTGGAAACATCGTTTCAATAATTTATGGATGTCCGAAAGGAAACAAAAGCGTTATGTTCTATTCAATCGCAACAGAATTGCCGAACCTGAAGGAGAAATAATGGAAGAACAAATCCTTGACATCCAGCAGCAATTGGCAAGCCGTAGCAATGAAATTGCCCAATTAGCAACCGCAGTTCGAGAGCTGATTATAAGTCAGGAAAACCTACAAAATCAGCAAAGCCAGCAAAATCAACACAGCATGGAAGGACAAGCCAGTCTTTTAGCAGCTGCCATACTAAAGGCACCAATGTATCGTCCTTCTTCGGATCCACGTGAGAAAGTTCTGAAAGAACTCAGGCACATGATAAATTTCACCGGAACGGGAGATGTCACCATCAATTCCTTCGTTACCAATATGGAATTTTACTTGAATACCATCAGTGATCCGGAAACGAAGAAAGCAGCAGTTAAAACGATTTTTTACGAGAAAATTCAAGGGGATGCGAAGAACGCTGTTATAAATCTACCAGAGCCCGATAACTGGGAGCGCATCAAATCGGCATTGAGACTCCGATATAAACCAGACACGCAGCCATCCGAAATCTACAGGAAGATCAGCGGACTTAAAGTACACACAGTAAGTGAACTTTGTATTGAAATTCAAAAAATTAAGTCTAAAACAGACGAATTAATTATATTTTATAAAGATACTATGTACCTAGATTTAAGTAATGTTGACCAATTGCTTATGAATACTATTAAAGAAATGACGCAAGGCGTCTTATTCGATAAAATTTTCGCAATTAGAGATTTGGATGAGATACTTAGAATAATGCAGGAAAGAAGATTCGAGAATTCTTGCATTAGACCAGAATTTCGAAAGCAAACATTTTCTGGTTCAGTAAGGAATCAAAAGCACTTTAAATCTAAATATAATTCAAATCCCGATCAGAATCATTACAATGAAAACCAACGTGACTCAACACAGTTTAGGCAACAAAGAACACAAAACAATTACGACAATAATTTAGACGATAACAAACGACGCAACTTCCAGGTTTGGGACCGACCAAATGAGTACAATAATAGATCAGGTCAATCAAGAACAAATAACTCAGGAAACTCTAGGCGAAATTCTTATAATCGCAGAGATAGACAGTCGGCTACTCCCATGGAAATAGATAATATTTAAAATGACAATGATCCGATTCATTCAAGTAATAATGAGCGAAATCAAGGTCACAAAGACAGAAATGTTAAATATGATCAAAATAATCAGACACGTAGGCAAACTGGAAGAAATTTTAGAGAAAGTAGTCCTAAAAATGAGTCAAATCTCGTAGAACACATAGAAACAAATGCAATTGGCAGTACAAACGAGGGGCAAAAGTTTTTTTTCAACTAGCCTCGGATGACTTACCATTAATTGAAATAACAATTGATAATATTAAGCACACAGCATTAATTGACACCGGTTCTTCTTTCAGTTTGATTGATGAAAGTATCGGTTACTTTAGAAAAATCGAAATTAGCCCACTTTCCTTTAGCACTATCACAGGTAGGGATATAATTAAGTATGAGGTCCACACAGCAGCCCCGACGGAGTTTCATTTACCGCCAGGAGCTCATAACAGGTGAAAAGTTAGTAACCTTAACAAAAGAAGGTACGATTTTATTATCGGTATAGATTTATTGGATAAATTAGGAACAGTGATAGATTTTGAAAATAAAACAATTGCACTTAATGGTAAAACAATATCTTTCATCAATAGCCCTTACCTTATGCACCAAATTACTTCACTAGAAGTAACAAATGAAGACTACTTAAGCCACTTAAACTTAAAACATTTGAATGCTGAAGAATATCGCGAAATAATTAAATTAATAAACAAGTTCCAGGATATATTCTTTAAAGAGGGTGACAGGTTGACTAGTACAACTACTATTCAACATGAAATAAAAACAACAACAGATAAGCAAATCAATTCCAAGCTTTACCGATATCCTCCAAAACATGAAGAAGAGGTGAGGAAACAGATATCAGATATGGAAAGACAAGGAATTATAAGAAAAGTAGCTCTAGATACTGCAGTCCTTTAATAGTAGTGCCCAAGAAAGTTGACAATTCGGGCGAGAGAAAATTTCGTATTGTCATCGACTATCGAAAGCTGAATGAAGTAACGGTAGATGACAAATTTCCATTGCCTAATATCGATGCGATTCTCGATAAGCTAGGCAGGGCACAATATTTTTCAACGATCGACTTGGCTAAATGTTACCATCAAATCTTAGTCAGGGAAGAAGATAGGGAGAAAACAGCATTTGTTACGCCCCACGGACTATACGAATTTGTTCGTATGCCATTTGGCCTGAAGAACGTCCCGGCAACGTTCCAAAGGCTGATGAACGAAATACTTCGTGATTATATAAACAAAACCTGTGTTGTCTACCTAGATGACATTTTAATATTTAGTACCACGCTAAAAGAACACATTAAAGCGATTGCAGACATTTTCAAAGTTCTTCGAGAGAATGAACTTAAAATTCAGATCGATAAGTGCAATTTCATGCGCAAAGAAACCGCATTTCTGGGCCATATAGTGACCAAAGAAGGTCTTAAACCAAGTCCGGAAAAAATTCGCGTTATCGAAGAGCTGAAATTACCGAAGACGGAAAAACAGATAAAGAGTTTCTTAGGTCTAACCGGCTACTATAGGAAATTCATAAAAGATTACGCAAAAGTAGCGCAACCTATCACCAAATACCTTAAAAAAGATGCAAAAATAAATACAGAAGACCCAAATTATGTAGATGCTTTCGAAAAACTCAAAAATTTAATTAGTTCACCCCCAATTCTAAGATTTCCCGATTACAGTAAACAATTTCAGCTGACAACTGATGCCTCCAACTACGCAATAGGCGCCGTTTTGTCTCAAAACGGACACCCTATTTGCTATGCATCAAGAACCCTAAGAGCGCACGAAAAAAATTTTTGTGCAACAGACAAAGAATTTCTTGCTATTTTATGGTCTGTAAATTACTTCAGACCATACCTTTATGGCAACAAATTCAAACTGTATACAGATCATCAGCCTATTAAATATCTACATGCAAAGTATAGAGGCAAGGATCTGTCGCCCCGACATCAGCGTTGGTTACTGAAATTTGGGGAGTATAATTTCGAAATTGAATATCTCAAAGGGAAAGAAAACCAAGTAGCAGATTTTTTAAGCAGAATCGAGCATAAGGAAGAAAAGTGTGACGAAACACAAAGCCTTGCAAATTCTTATTCAGATCTTGGCATTCTATTGAACATTGTAGACGATGATGTAACCATGGCAACAAAACACTCCGCGGATGAGGAACTTCTTGACCATATCCCCATTAAAGAGGAAATCGTGAACAAATATAAGACCCAACTGATCTTGACCAATGATAAAACGCAAGAAATAGAAGTAATACATCGTAAAAGAATTATCTACATCGCCGAGTACGACTTTAATAACCTTGAGGATATTCTACGCAGATATATAAAAAAAAAGGGATTACAGGTATATATACGGAAATTACAGATAGGCAATACAATGTGGTTCAGGAAAAATTACGGGAAATGTTTTCAAATGATAAAAGTGTTAAATTTATAAGATGTTCACTCAGAGCACAAGACATAAAGACAGAAATGGAAGCCGTCCGACAAATATCACAATACCATGTCAAAGAAAGTCTTCACTCGGGAATCCTTGAAACATTTAACTCACTTAAAACAAAGATATACTACCCGAAACTGATGGAAATAATTCAAATAGTTATTAACCAGTGCGACGTCTGTCAAGCAATCAAATATGACCGCCAACCCATCAAACCAAAGTTCATGAATACTGAAACGGCTAAAGATATTAATGAAATAGTATATGCAGATATTTATATTATTATGAAACACAGTTTCCTAACCATAATAGATAAATTTTCTAAATTCGGTGCAGCCTACTATTTAACGGACCGAAACCATGCAACTATTATAGAGCAATTCGAGGATCATTTCGCTAAAATTGGCAAGCCAAAGAAAATCATAGCAGGAAATGAATTCAGCGGGATTCGAATAAGGGAATTTTTAGATGAGGAAAACATAATATTACACTTAACGAAGCCACATAGTCATACTGGTGTAGCTGACCCCGAAAGACTCCATAGCACAATAGTAGAAAAATTTAGGGCTTTAACTCTAAACAAACAAAAATTTTCAACTAGGAGAATGCTACAAAAGGCTGTCAGAAATTATAATAGCCGCTTTCATTCTACAATAAAATATCCACCCATAGAAGTACAAAGCCACAGAGTCGATATCGAAAAAGTCAGGAAAAACATCGAAGACACTAAAGAAAAATATCTAAACAAACGTAATCAGCATAGAGAAGATTATAATGAAGAAAGAAGCACAGGTTTTATTAAAAATTATCGAGCAGCTAGGCTAAAGCATTTACCGCGATATCGAAAGGCAGACCTAGATAACGTCCATCTTACAAACATCAAAAGGAGACGAAAATTCGAAAATTATGATTCAAATAGCGACTCTACACATACAGATTCGGAGCCAGAAATGGTATTATCAAAAGAACAGGAAGCAATTATAGAAACCACGATTAATGGTAAACCAGACAACGAGATTCTTATAACTAAATTTGGTATTGACATGACGAGAAATGATATCAAAACACTAACGAATGATACCTGGCTGAACGATAAGGTAATTAATTTCTTTGTAAATATGCTGATGGAACGCAGCAAAGAACAAGAATTACCCAAAGTGTATGCAATGAATACCTTCTTTGCACCCCGTTTGCTAGAATCAGGATACAATGCAGTATGTAAATGGACCAAAAGGGTAAATATTTTTTCATATGATATTATTTTAATCCCAGTTCATGTTAACCATTCACATTGGTGCATGGCAATCATAAATCTTAAGAACCGCACACTTAAATATTATGACTCTTTGAGAACTCCGAATCCCCACATTTTAAATGTATTAGATGATTACATGAAAGAAGAATCATTAGACAAAAGAAAAGAAATATTTGATACATCTGAATTTACGAAAGAAAGTCTTGCAGACACGCCGCAACAAACGAACGGCAGTGATTGTGGTGTATTCAGCTGCATGGTTGCAGAATACGTAACTAGAAATAGTAAGATTACATTCTCACAGGAACACATCCCCTACTTTCGAAAAAGGATGATTTTAGACATTTTACAAGGAAAATTATCTAAATAAATCTATACTTCCAAAATTCTTTATTCGGTTTAACTAAACATACATTTTAAACCTCTCAGCTATTTCAGGTTTTGGTATTACTAATATTACTGGTATCGACAAAATCAGCCCAAGGACATCTAAACATACAAAGTATAACAGAACAATCAGGTTTTACGGAAATCAGACTAAGTGACGCCGAAATTATTACAAAATCAGGAATAATATTGCATATAATTAACACGACCGAAATAATAGACGTAATTACGGACTTCAAAATTAATGCAGACAAACTCGACAATCCGCACAAAGAATTGATGTTGACAGAACTAGAACATATAACAAACAAAGTTAAAACCCTTACACCTCTTAACCACAGACGAAGACGGGGACTTATCAACGCAATAGGTACAGCATACAAATGGTTGTTCGGCACCATGGATGACCAAAACAGGCAAAATATAGACGAACACCTACAGATAATAGACATAAACAATCATAACGCTATCAATACCATTAACCAGCAGGTCGAAATCAACCAGAACTTTAGCGACACTATTAAACAACTAAAACTCATTGTAATCAAAGACCGGGATATTATTCTAAACAAAATCCATACTCTAGCAAGTAATAATTTGAATAACAACATGTACTACGATCAACTTTTCAAAATTCAATTCCTAAAAAGTCGTATTGAACACATTCAAGATAACGTAGTGTCCGCCAGACATGGCATACTCCACCCGAATATCCTTACTGACGAAGAAATTCAAAAATATCAAATCGATATAAACAAACTACAATATATAAAAATGGGCATGGCCAAAACTGAAAGTAATTTGTTAATCTTTGCGATAAAAATTCCTAAGGAAGCAATAAAAGTTCAATTGAGAATGATTTTACCAATAACAAACCAACAGTTCAAAGAAATAGATCACCCAAATGAAATTATTTTTACAAACGAAAATCATGTATATAAATACGAAGAAATTAAATATTTAAATGAACTACATAAAAGTCAACATTGTACAATTAAACAAAATTGTAAATTGGTAAAAAATGAAAATACAGAAATCATAGAAATAGATGAAGAAACAATTGTAATCAAAAACGGCAACCTTATAAATCTAACTCATAATTGCGATAAAAGAGAATTTATTGTAAAAGGATATGTACTAATTCACTTCAATAATTGTGAAATACGAATATTGAACCAAATTTTTTCAAATGTTAAAAACCAATTTCAGGAACGTTTTTATTATCCGAGTAACGTACATTTTGAAAATTTCACTGACAAAATTAGCCTAGATGACGTTATACTTACCAATACCAAAAATATTCAGAAGATTGACGAATTAGAATTTCATAGATAAATAACATATGGAATAAGTATAAGCTTGATTTCAATAATAGTTGTGACAAACCTTGTATTAATGATTTATTGTAAGAAACGAAAAATGTCAAAAAAACTGTCAAAAAATAGAATTCAGGAGAATTCCAATCTAGAGGGGCGAGAAGTTACATATCAAATTCCAAATTCTACCCCAAAATATACATTTTCACATTGCATTCCAGAAAGAATGCAATCGTCAGCGTCTGCAACGGAAACATTTGACGTTACATATCCAATTCCAAATTCTACGCAAAAATATACATTTTCACATTACATTCCAGAAAGAATGAAACCGTCAGCGTCTGCAACGGAAACATTTGACACCATCATTGCAGACGTGAGAAAATATGTAGAACAGGTAAAACAGCCAGACGCATAGTCAGCAACATGAGACCATAAATACACCTGGATGATAACTTCTCGGCCAGTGGTTGATTAGAACTTAGTTGTCGTGAACACATATGTGCTAATTAGTTATACTTTTGCTGCTTGAAATAAAAGTGATCTGTGAAGTTAAAATTCGGAGTTTTCTTTCTTTATTTTTGTATGAAAACGCTCGCAACCACGTATTTAGCTTGCTCTTCTGTAATCGTCATCTCGAGTCGATAAGATATCAGCATAGCGTTTAATCAGCTGAGCTCCTTGTTGGTACTGTTCGTCGCTTAGTTCCAAAGACTGTAGCATGTTCCTAGCTAGCTCATTTATCTTGCTGTTTGGTATCTTTTTGTGTTCAGATTGTATTTTCCAAAGAAGTGATTGACGAGACTGGTTGGCAGTCGGCGATTACTTCTCCTTCCTTAAGCTTCTTTTCCTGCTCCGCCAAATTCAGCACCCTTATAGGAACGTTATTCTCCTCCGTAATTGTGATTAAGCTTTTTGCCACCATAAGGTTGCTGACTGCTGGGTTTTGCATTGGCTCCACGATTAAGAATTGGTGGCCCCCAAGATCACCATCCAATGTGGCCCAGATGATGTTTTCCGACGATTTCGGTACTTTGGTGTTTTCGCAGATTATGATTCTCAGCCGGTTGTTTCCTTTTCCGTTACCAACCAACGGTATTTCTACGTTTTTCCATTTGATAACTCTTTCTCCTAAACCCAGGCTGAAACCATGAGAGCCTAGGAAGTCCATCTCAAGTATACATTCGTCGGTTATATCTGCCACAAGGAACGGATGCTGGAGCACCAAATCACCGAGCTGTATTTGACGAGTTATTTCTCCGTGAACTGGTGCAGATTCGCCTGTTGCTGTACGAAATACATATCGCCCAACGTTACCCAGTCTCTATGCTTCCACCAAATCCATTCGCAAAATCGACTTCATTGCTCCGGTATCAATGGTGATATTGCAATAACACGGGTCACTAAGCATTTCCACAAATACCTGTACCTAAGGCTTGCTTTCGATTTTTCCTTGCAGACTTAAGTCGTTTTCGTGCCGATAGAGCCTAGAGACTGTGATGATGGTTCTGGGGTCAACAATTCCACGAGCCAACCTCCGACCCATGAGGTTGGCTCTTACTGATTTCCCACCTCTTCCGAATAAGAGACGGCTACGTTCGCTGAACCAGTCCCGTTTCTTTGTCGCATTCTCGCTGCGCACCCTTTGCAAAACCTTGTCCTCAATTTCCTTCGGTAGTCACGCCTCAAGTGCCCTTTTTCTCCCCAGTTCCAACATTGTGGAGCTCCGCTTGTCGTTGATTGACCTCGGCTCTTTGGCATACACACTCTTCGTACACTTCACGCACTCTAACGTTACTGCGTGATGCCCGCTTTACCAATTCATAAGTAAGAGCGTAGGCCAAAGCATCCTTCAGCGTTCGATTACTTGCTAATCGAAGTGCTTGCTGGAGCTCTTCATCACGAGCTGCCTGGATGAAAACATCCTTCGCTGTCTCGTCCCGATGCTTTGAATCTGAAGAAGTATAGGACAGAAGTGCCAAACGCTCGATGTCCTGAGCCAGCAGCTGCAAGGTCTCTCCCAGTTTCTGTGTCGTCTCCTCAACTGCGAACGATGAATTTCCTTTAAGTGTTTCCTACAATATTTTTCCTACAATAACTGGAGTAATTGTCAACCGAAATGGTTTGCAGTACTTCTGGCGCGGATCCTCTCAAAGACACCATCAGTGTGGTCGTACGTTCTTCATCGTTCCAGCGGTTAACCTTTGCAACAGCCTCAAGCTGCTTCTTGTAGATAGTCCAAGAAGTTTGCCCATCAAAAGTTGGTGCTTTAAGTGCCCTGATGCCACTTGATTCTGTTGGCACAATTCCTACGGCTTTCACTCGTTGCAGATCCAATTCAATGCCAACCAACTTTTTGTCGAACTGTTCTTTCACTTCAGTCACTCGACTATCCAATTGCTGTTTAACTTCTGAAACTTGAGACTCCAGTTGCTGTTGGAACTGTTGTTTGATTTCTACCAGCTGCTGCTCACTTTTCTTGGCCTGCTGTTCCAGCTGTTCTTTGATGTCACTGGCTGGCTTATCAAGTTTTTGCTCAAGTTGCATCTTGATGTCTACGGCTTGTTGATCTAACTTTTGAGCTTGCTGGTCAAGTTTTTGGTCCAGGTTCGTGGCTTGTTGATCGAGTTTCTGATCCAGATTCATGGTTTGCTGTTCGAATTTTTGTTCCAATTTTGCTGCTTGCTGTTTACTTTCTTCAGTCTGCTGTTCAAGTTTCTGACCGATATCCAAGGATATATTCAGCAGCAAATCCATCACCGGGTTTTTGTCCTCGCTGCTTTGTTCATCCTGAACACACTCTTGGCTGGTCCCCTCGTCTGAGAATTCAAAAGTTTCCGGATCGTTACCTTCCGTGCTCAAAGCCTCCCTGAGACGAGCTAGTAACGCTGTCTTGTTCCCAGTGGTTGAAAGATTTCGTTTCCGGCACTCTTCTTTCAACTCTGCCAATGTCAGCTCGTTCACAAGTTTCGGCATTGCTCTTCAATTACACAACTTCTAACGTTTTCACTTTTAGTCCACTCAATTAGTCCGCACAAATTTTCACAAATTTCAAATAGTCCACACAACTTACAATGTTCACTGTGCGAAACTTTTAACTGTTTGTTTAGTCCACGCACTTATTAATTTTGAATTTTCAAACAAATTCACTGTCCAGAACTTCACTAAAAGTCACTTTTCAAATCACGAACGCGACAGAATCCCACTTCTGACATCAATTGTTGTGTTTTACCGTTAAACACCTTTTGTGGATTCGATATTCTTCACATTCGTGAAATAAAACAGTTTCTTTTAAAACACTAATTACACTTTTATTTACGCAACTAATTATAACCACCAAAATCGTTTACACTTCTTGATCGCACTATTGTAGTTTCGCGTTACCATTTAACACTTTTTCGCTTTTAATTAATCGCGCCCGGATACTTCATTCACTGTTTCGTTTTACACACTAACAGCCTTCCCGCTGTTTTCGCTTTCTACTAACGGATTGCCAGCTCCTCTCGCGGCGTTATTTATAGTCGTGTCGCGTGTGTGTCTCGGGTTCTCGAAGCCTCCTGATCAGGCTTCTGGAAGACTATTGGGAATTTCCGTCATCATGTGAGATATGACTCATGGTTTGTGTTCTGGAATGTTCTGCTTTTGCTTTCTAGAGGGCTCTATTGCGTCTTTGAAAAAGCTGTTGTGAAGGTCTGTTCTGTTGTCACGGGACTGTGTCTGGGGTTCTTGGGAATTTTCCGTTATCATGTGAGATCTGATTCATGGTTTGAGTTCTGGAATGTTCCCTTTTTACTTTATTCTACGTTTTATCTGTGGATTGTTTTTGTTGTTGAATACATGTATGAAATACATGTATGAGATATATGTCGAGTATTTCCTCGCCGTTTCTAGCTTTAAAACCAAGGAGAAGTGGAGCCCCTCAGTGTTGGAACTGCGGAGAAAAGGGTCACCTGAGGCGTGACTGTCGCAGGCACTGGAATTCGAAGTATTGTCAGGAATGTGTGAATAGCAGAGTTGTTCGATGCTGGAACTGCGGAAAGAACGGACACTTGAGTCGTGACTGCTTCAAGAAGAACGAAACCAGATACTGTCAAGATTGCTCAGTAACATTCAGGCAAAGCGATGAGTCCGGACGGTCAAACAAAGCCACTCGCTCTTGAAGAACGGCAGCGAGACCAGTAGGAAACAAGTTTGAAGTTCAGCGGTGTGACTGCAACACTGGTAAAACTGAAACAATCACCGTTGCGAGTTTGCATGTTCGTGAAAATAACTTGAACTTGCAGGGGAAAGTCAACAATGAAGATTGTAAAATCATCATCGACACTGGAGCGGTTAGATCGATCCTGAGAGCGGATATGGCTAAGTCCTGGAAACTCAGTAACACTGAAAGGTTCGTGCTTCAGACGGTAACGGGCGATTCTACGCGTGTTCTTGGTGAAATAAATATGGTGTTCGAGCATCAGTTCTTGGTAGCGGAGATAACAGACGAGTGCATACTTGGAATGGACTTCCTGGGCTCTCATAGTTGTAGCCTGGAATTGGGAGAACGAAAAATTAAGTGGACGAGCAACGAAGTATGATTAGCGCGTCGACCAGGATGGAAACAGCGAACAGAAGGACAAGAAGACCACATATGCGTAGTTGCGAGACGAGTCGACATTTTGGGGGACAAAGTTGAAACACCGTTAGAGGCATCGCAGGGCGACATAAAATGCAGCGACACAACGAAGAAATTTGCATCCGGATCTGAGCGGAAATGTGTAATGGGCAATCTTTCTCAAAGCCTGCATATTGGATCAGAATCTGGGATGTCACCGGAAGATCACAAAACAACAACGAATCCAGAGGCAGTGAAGAAAGCGAAGACTGAGCAATGTGATTTGAGAGCGAGTTTACTTCGATTTCCGAAAAACGTTTTGGTGTGGAATGTACGCTCTAGTCTGCAACCGGAATAGGAAGAATCGTACGACGAACGGCGTGATGAAGGTGGCTGGCGGATACATCGAAAGCACCGAACGAGAATGAAGGCTATAAATGTGGCTTACACATTGGCTGGCGACGAATCTATTCGGGACGAACAGGTCTAAGGAGAGGGTAGTGTTGCATGCACGCCAAACGAACCGTATGACGCTGTGGTGGTGCCAGAAAATGCTAGAAACGGCGAGAAATACTCGACATACATCTCATACATGTATTTCATACATGTATTCAAACAATCAGATAAAACGTAAAAAAAAAACAGATTTAATTATAATGAACATTTTTTTTTTGTGTAAACAGAGGAAAAATGAATTGCCCACCAAATTCATATGAATCAATTATAAAATTTTAGATCTCATCATTATCTCATAAATCTTCTTAAAGTTTGAATTCAATGTATTTGCAATCGTTGAAACTAGACATATTTTCAGCTAAAATGTTCATTTTATGTATTTATTTTAAAATAGGATTTAATTGCGACCATTTTTAGTTTTGATATCGATATTTTATTGGGACAATTCGGAATAGGTGAGTGGTTCACAGCTTCGTCCTGAAAATATTAAATTGTATGGCAGCATTGTTTTTTTAGCTGAGTTAATTTATTTCAATCACATTCACAAACTCGCCTTTCATAGTTTTTGTTTGTTTTTTTATTAAATTTATTATTCACCATTCCACAAGTTGGTAATACATCGACATGTGTAAAAGAGTATTGCCATTTCGTGTATCTGATACTCACAAGGCTAAGATTGTTTTTCAAGAGAAAGTTGTTTTAACAAATATATTCGAAAAAAAGAATGGAGAGATAAGCAGTGGCGGCTCGTGCTTGTTGAGATTGGGTGGGCCCAGTTTTTTATTGTTATCTGAACAAATTTTCGTTGATTTCGTTGTATGCTGGTCAGTTTTTTCAAATAAATAAAATTTAGTGTTTTGGTCGCTATTTATATAACACCTATATGCACACCTTTCAATCGATCCAACCATTCTTTTTGGCCCAGTTAGTTATCTACTACGTTTACGCAGTAGATAGACTTCCGAGAAATATTCAATTTCAATGCTCCTCAGTATAAAATATATGAAACTAAAACACTTGTTTCAAGTGGTTTAATATACATATATACATGCAAAATATTCTACATCAAATTTAACATTTTTCAAACGTATTGAAAAATAAAGATTAAAGCGTGATGTACTATATAATTTACTACATATGCTTGTAAATTATTTGGTTACGTCTACTCTTTGATGAAGCAAAGAGATCAATTATTTGGTTGTGAAATTTGAAATTGTAACCTTTTCGCAACATTTTAACTAAATCCCTTTCAATTTCCATTGTACTTAAATCGGAAAGCCTTGTCTGACAAATTGAATTCCGTACAAAGGTTTTTACTCTCTTAAGAGCTGAAAAACTTCGTTCAACTGAAGTGGAAGAAGATGCCAGTGAAGCAACTTTACTTAGCAATTTATAAATATCCAACTTATTATCAGATATAAAAATTAAAAGGTCCGATAAACTCTGCGTGATTCCAAATTTGTTATGATCAGATTATTACACACAAAGTTCGTTTCGTTGTTTAATTTTTTCAAACATTTAGGGGTAGCTGTCTATAAGAGAGTCTAGTAGATTTTTAAGAAAAGCCTTCGCAAATGATTTGAGATTACTACTATTAATGAAACTGATAAAATCTATTTTTTTCATATCCGAAAGGTTTAGTTAGATTAGTCTAAATTTAACGCATGAAGTCTTTTAAAATAAGTTTTCGCATCTGAAATGCTACCGTAATCTATTTTACATCTTTTACAGGTTGCCCAAAATTACTGCAAACATCGTTAAATTTTTTTTCAAAATATGTATCGTCTCCTCTATATGATTTTAATGTTAGTAGTAAGTTACTGACTCGCTCTTTACAATAATTAATATCTGCACTTAACTTTACAATAATTAATATTTCAAATAGAACACCTGTTTGTTGACACACAAGGTTGATAGTTTTTAGCAAAAATAAAAACGAAAAGACCGACAAAATATGCCTGAAGGCCACAGACTCTTTAAACGTTTCTCTATGTTGGACAAAGGCTTCATCATTTAAAAATATTTCGAAGACTTCCAGCAACTCACTTGTACTATTTGAAAGAACTTAAATTATTCGAGACTTATAGTTCCATCGTGTATTGCTGCAATCAGGTAGCCACCTACGATTAACTTTATCAACTACACTAGTTCGCTTCGTCCAGTTGGAAAAAAATGCTAATAACCCAGTCAAATTCACGAAAAATTCTTTTAATTTGCAAGTCCCCGATATCACAAAAGCACCATCATAGGTTTGTCCCACTAATATGCTGGCAATATCGAAATGCTTAAATGTTTAGTAAGTAAATTATAGAAATCTCCAGCTTTATTGCCTTGACGTACATAAAAAAAAACCATGAATCTCTCTACTGTAATGCCTTGTTCTGAAACGTATCGAAAAATCACTGATAGTTGAGACAAACACTTGGTGTCAGTGGACTCATCGATTTGCCAGGAATAACAGGGAGCGTTATGAATCTCAGCAAGTATAAAGCTTTTTAATGTAGTACAAATATAAAGTTTTTTTTAATATAGTACATTTACTAATGATGAGATCGTTTTGAATAGTTTTAAAAGTACCACTGAAAACGGAAGACTCATCCAGAAAAAGTTTAAATCGTGTAAGTGTTTAGCGCTTTGCTTATATTAACGTTCTCTGTGCCGTCTTCACTTTACTATTTTCTTTCCTACGCATGCATGATACAAGCAAGCCCCAAGCCAAAAGCAAGCCCCAAGTCCCAAGCAAGCACCGAATCACATAATTTTCTGATGGAGTCATTTTCCATCTCATTGAATGAAAAAAACAGATACTTTCAGAATGCAGCTGAGCTCAGACCTCCACATAATTTTCGAAACCGTAATAAGAAACCCTGATTGTATTTGGTCTTTCTAACGCCATCTGCAAGAGCTGTTATTGAAGAATTTAAAAAATCTGTTAGCACAGTTTATGGACTAAATTTATGCTAGCTGATTTATTTCCATTTTATAAAAGAGTTGTCTTTTTTTTTATTTTATATGAAAGATGAGAGGTGCATTTTTCTTGTTGGAATTTTTACACTTTGCATTTTACACCCTGGATCTAACCTAACCTTTATTTCAAATTTATCCTGAGAAGACAAATAAGCATTTCATGCTTCAAATCCTGAAATTAATTTTCTTTTGGGATATATTTCAAAAACAATCATGCATTCCTATTCGCTAATTTTTCACATCAGAAAAATTGGCATCTTTTGGATACATGCAGGTGTACATAGATTTGTCTTCCGCCACATTATTCTTCTTTTCAGTACAATATTAACACACGTCGCATTACATTTTTTTCATAATATTTTTCACAAAAATACTCCCATTAATGAAATCTACTATGATCTAAATAAGCTCATTTATAGTTTATAATTTGACAAAAAATGCTGAAAAAAATACCACAAACAATTTTTCATTCATTCATTCATAAACCGAACTCTCCTGGTGACGCACGCTCAAGCATAGAGCTGAGAGAGGCTTGCGCGCGTCATGATCTTGTAGTTCTTTGATTCAAGCTACGCATGTAAACGCATGATGGGCTGGCCCAATATGCAACATCATGCTCACGTCAATTTTTCGTAGATGAAGAGCCGGCCCAATATACAAAATCAATTTTGTTGCGATTGAAAGCGTCAACGTTCATAGATCGCAGCTTGGACTGGTAACAAGGCATAGTGGGCCAGTGATGCTTGGGCCCACCGAGCCACATTGATGAACAGAAATCGATAAACACATAAACGCGAACTTATACCTTCGCTTATACTTATGTTTGTAGCATAGTGTAGATGATGTAGAAGAATTATGAATGGGCTAGTGATGCGTCTGCCCGTCGTGGCGTGTATGGGACTGAGAAGAGGAATATACATTTATGTGTACAAGATGCAGGTGTATATTGTATCGTATAGTTTATTCTTGTAGCTTATTGTAGTAATTGTTTTATATGGATGAAAATATGTTGATACATTGCGCGATGGACATTCAATGTATGTATGGCACTATGTGATTTTACGTCATTGCATGGTATGAATGAATTATATAAAAATGTGCTGTTGCTGGATTAAAATTATAGAAGGATTTATTATGTTAAACGTATATGAATTAATATGTAAATGATGACTCAAACTTTTATTTAAAATTATTATTTATGTGTTTTAGAGGGTGGGCCCGGCCCACTTTGCCCACTGTGACGAGCCGCCACTGGAGATAAGACCCAATACTTCCGATTTCATGAAAAACTTCCATAAAAATGCAAAAGTATGAGGCAGCTAAGCTAGCGCACTTTTCGACGATTTTTGCAGTTTCCTAGTTTGGGGAATTTCATTAAATTGATAAATGTGTAAACGTGGAATACAATCGCCTAATGATATGGGCAATAATCGGTACTCGTTGGACATTAATAAGCAGAATCCGATCGCACCCTCAGCGAGCAGCAAAAAGGTACACTGGGCAACACCAATCGATGATGGCGGCAGTCGTCAGACAACCAGCGTAGATTGCAGAACCAAGCCGTAGATAGTGAACAAGAAATATATTGTGAAGTACACAAAATTGTTAGAAATAAAAGTGATTATAACTTCAGGTGTGGGGTCGTAGCCCAAAAGTGCTGAAAATGAGTCAACGCTCAAATTTGAAGAAGGGTGCGGTTCCAAAAGTAAGAATGCCGAGCGGCATGCCCGAAACCGACGCCGCCATTGAAATGGCACGAGTACGACGTGGTGACGCCACCGCCACCGAGGGGACACCAGCCTCGCGAGACGAAGCCGCTGCTAGTGAATTTGAAGCGAATCGAAGCGAAGACGCCGCGGTCACTGAGTATATGGTGGATGATCAAGATGCAGCCGCTGCTGTAGAAATGTAGATGAACCGAGGAGAAGAAACCGCCATCATGAAAGACATGCCAAGCCGATGCGTAGATGCCGCTGTTAGTGGTGCAGTGCCTGAGCACAAAATATCAACCGCTGCTACCGAAGTTATTCTGAGCCGACGCAGAAGTATTGATGTTGCTGATGATATACAAGGATGTCAACGAAGAGTAGCCGCCGTGGGAAGCATGACAAACTTAAGGAGATCCGCAGCTACTGTTGGAGAGGGGGTATAACCAGAAGATATGCCGCATCTGTTGGAAATGCGTATGACAGATGGGAAGGAGCTGGTGAGCGGAAAGTGGATTATTATGGACCAGAAGATAATGCCATAGATAGCGGGAATATGTGTAGTGAATTGTCAACGTTGGAAAGTGCCAAGAAGAAATTGAAACTACAACTGGAAGTGCTTGAATTGGAGGCCGCAGTTAGGAAGGCAACTAGGGAAGTCACCGAAGACATAGTTGATGCTCGTCGAAATGAACAAAGGCACCATGAAGAAGTTAGACAGATGCCGATGGGAAGAGAAGGACTACCGATGCCAGCCGATGTTATAGCCGCATTGATAGGTGATGCCGAAATTCATCAGCCAGAGGTCGAACAACAAGAAGCACTAGTATCCGAAAGACGTCAGATGTCTTTTCTAGAGCTGCAGGCAGCTCTACCCGAGTACACAGGAGACAATGCCTTCCAACATATCATCCGATTCTTTGAGGATTTGGAGGAAGTCCTGAGGTTAGCCAGAGTCCGAAGCGAGGAGAGGCTTATTTATTTGCGGAGGTCCCTTACTGGTACTGCCCAAGTGTTCTTGCGAACAGTAAAGGCTCGATCATATGAAGAACTTAAAGAATTACTCATAAGAGAGTTTTCCGCCTCGACCAGCTTAGAAGAAATATACGGCAGATTACGCCAAGCCAGATGGAATCCTGAAAATGAATCGTTACACCGATTCATATTAAATCTGCATGGAATCGCTCAGTTGGGAAATGTACCGGAGACTGATTTAGTTGACATAACTATAGGATTGGTCAGAAGTAGCGGTTATGACCCTTCGGTACTAATTGGGTCAGGAACATTGGAGGAGCTGAAGTACAGGGCTATACGTTATTACAGGCAGATAAGCTGCGAACCAGTAGAAGAAAGATTTCGAGTGCCATCATTACAAGGTTCGAGATCAGATGTATCAAGAAACCGAAGCCCAATGAGAAATCGTTTGAGTCCGAATGTTTTTCGAAGCCCGAATATCTTCCGAAGACCGAATGCTTCAAGAAGTCCGACTGTCTCCCGAAATCCGAATATTTTCCGAAGTCCGCAGTCTAGAATAAACAATGAGGAAACCCGTTGCTACAACTGCTGCCAGATGGGACAATTTCAGAATCGGTGTCCCCATCCGAAGAGACCGCGGGGCAGTTGTTTTAATTGTTGGAAGCTGGGACATGATCACTACGAATGTCCCAACAGCCGAAGAATTCCACCTACTGTTACTAACGCTAGCCGAGCTAGGATGTCCACCCCTAATATTCCAGTAGCCGCTGCAGCAATCGATGAAACCGAAGAACAGATGAGTCGTCTCAACATCACAAATATGGTAAGTGTCTTGTTTCAAAATGTTGAGCACGGAAACGGAATAACAATCAAATGTATTTCTCTTTTTGATACGGGTAGTCCAATCAGTTTGATTAGTTCAACCCTAGTACCGCCCGAGATAAATATTCAGCCGCAGAGCCCGATGTACCGAGGCCTAAGTGGGAATCTAATCGATTTATGCGGAAGTGTCGAAGCCGAAGTCGAAGATATACCGGTTAAGTTGTATGTTATTAATGAAAGAAAAACGCTGTTCCCGCTGATCTTAGGGAGAGATTACCTAAATCACAGTAATATTCATCTAGTTAAAGTCCGATGTTACCATTACGATAAAAACAAGTTGTTACAAATAAAAAAGAATATTGAAATGAAGAAATGTTTGTGTTTCCGTGCTCGAAATAGTGTTTTAAGGAAATTAGAGAATCTTGACTTAGTAAAGAAAGGAAAAAATGAACTAACGCTGCCACCTCAGTCTACTACCTCCGAATCTGAATTAATAAATGAAATTTTTAACATAGAGATTGATGAAGTTGAAGTATCCCCAGATATAGATTTTAAATTGCCGCCTGATTGTTACAAAGAGTTATTAACAATAATGAATAACAAGAAAAGAGAAATAATTCCGGAACCTTTGGACTTTGAAATGAAAATTCATCTGACCTCCGATGTACCCTTCCATTGCTCACCCCGAAGGTTATCGGTGATGGAAAAGCAGAAAGTCAAGGAAATTACTGACGAGCTACTCAATGAAGGAATAATAAGGCCAAGCTGTTCCCCGTATGCTTCTGCTATTGTTTTGGTCAAGAAAAGAAATGGAACCATGAGGATGTGTGTCGACTATCGCGGTCTAAACAAGTTGACGGTGAGAGATAACTATCCGCTGCCTCTGATAGAAGACTGTCTAGAATACTTGGAGGGAAAACAAATATTTTCAGTGTTAGATCTCAAGAGCGGGTTCCATTAGGTCCGAGTCGCTGAGTCTTCCATTCAATATACCGCCTTCGTAACTCCGAGTGGGCAATATGAATATACGCGAATGCCATTTGGGCTTAAAAACGCACCAGCAGTGTTCCAACGATTCATTAATACCATTTTCCGGGACCTAATCGAGAAAAGGCGAATTGTCATATATATCGATGACATCATGTTAGCATCAGTTAACTTTGAGGAACATTGTAACCTTTTGAGGGAAGTCTTATATCGAATAAATCTCCGCGGTCTGAAGTTAAATATGGCTAAGTGCAAGATAGGATTTTCTGAGGTGGACTTCCTAGGGTATCAAGTAACTAAAAGTGGTATTGCTCCTAGTCAATCTCATCTTACAGCTATTCGAAATTTACAAATGCCGAAAAACGCTCGAGAAGTTCAATCAACCTTAGGTCTATTTTCCTACTTCCGAAGATTTGTGCCGAATTTTTCAAGAATAGCTCAACCTTTACAGGATCTATTGCGTAAAGATGCTCGTTATGACTTTACCGAGGCTTGCAGTTGTGCCTTTAGCAACTCCAAAAATTATTGACAGAAGCACCTGTGTTGGCAATATACAACCCGCGGAATGAAACAGAGCTACATACCGATGAAAGTTCATTGGGCTTTGGTGCGGTATTACTGCAAAGGCAGGCAGATAAACGACTTCATCCGATAGCATACTATTCAAAAACTGCTTCAGCGGCCGAATCAAAGTATCACAGCTTTGAGTTGGAAACATTGGCCATCATCTATGCTCTAAAGCGGTTCCGAGTTTATCTAGAAGGAATTAAGTTCACCATAATAACTGATTGCAATTCGTTGACGCTAACATTAAACCGCAAACAAGTGAATCCAAGAATTGCCTGGTGGGCTTTGGAGCTTGAAAATTTCGACTATGTCATTCAACACCGAAAAGGAACGGGAATGCCCCACGTGGATGCGCTAAGTCGGAACCCCATAATAGCCGCTGTTACCGATGAGGATGTCGATTACAGATTACAAGTCGCTCAAGCTCAAGATGTGGTGGTTCAGCATCTTAAAGAAAAACTCCAAGTTGAGAATATTGATAATTATGAACTGCTAAATGGTGTAATATTCCGCAAGAAAGATGATGGATGTCACTTATTATATGTACCCGCTGCAATGGAAGAGAATATTATTAGAAGGATTCACGAACTCATTGGCCATCAAGGGGTGGATAAGACTCATTCAAAAATTTGCACTAGATACTGGTTCCCGAAAAGTAGAGTCAAGACTGAGAACTTCATTAGGAACTGCATACCATGCATAATGTATTCTCCTCCGGCGAGTTCTACAGAACGGAATTTGTATAACATACCCAAGAAGTCAATGCCATTTGATACCTTGCACATCGATCACTTTGGGCCGTTGCCCTCTTTGAGGTCCAAAAGAAAACATATACTGGTAGTAGTTGACGCCTTTACCAAATATGTGAAATTGTACCCGACAAATAGTACAAGCACCAAAGAAGTTTCCGCAGCCCTTAGTAAATATTTCAACTATTATAGTCGACCTAACCGAATCATCTCAGACCGCGGAACGTGTTTCACCTCATTGGAGTTTGCTGAATTTTTGGGACGTAACAACATAAAACATGTGCAAGTAGCTACCGCATCTCTGCAGGCAAATGGACAGGTCGAAAGAGTCAATCGGACTCTCAAAAATATGTTAGGAAAACTGACTGAAGAGATAAATCATGCAGATTGGTCTTCAAAACTGGCCACTGTCGAATATGCTATCAATAATACCATTCACACCACTACCGGACATACTCCGAGTCGCCTACTTTTTGGAGTAGATCAACGAGGTAATGAAATTGATGAACTAAGTGAATATCTGGGAAACAAATTTGATGTTAGAAGTGTTGAGATCGACCGAGTTAGAGAATCCGCTGCTAAGAATATTCAGAAGTCTCAAAGTTATAACGCTGAATACTTCAATCGACGTCATACGCCGGCTAGGCAGTTCAAATTGGGGGAATATGTGGTTATGAGAAATGTTGACACTACCCCAGGTCAGAATAAGAAGTTTATTCCCAAGTTCCGCGGACCCTTTGTTATTCATAAAAGTTTAGGCAATGATAGATATGTCGTTAGAGACATCCCGGATTGTCAACAATCCCAGCTTCCATATGATGGAATTGTTGAGGCAGGTAGATTGAGGAGATGGCAAGCTATTCCTGTAGTCAGTCAAGATCCTTTGATCACTGAACAAGACGCTTTAATAACCAGTGAATCGGAAAATATGATACCAAGTGATTCGGGCTCTAATGAGATGGAATATACCAACGAGGAATGATTGGACGAGGAAGAATGGGACGCGGAGTACCTGGACGAGTTTAATTTGCATACCGCCGTTACTGAAACAGAAGCCACTTCCGATGCTCTCCCGATCGAAGTCGATCGGTTGTCAGGTCGGCCGAGTTGTAAACGTGGAATACAATCGCCTAATGATATGGGCAATAATCGGTACTCGTTGGACATTAATAAGCAGAATCCGATCGCACCCTCAGCGAGCAGCAAAAAGGTACACTGGGCAGCACCAATCGATTATGGCGGCAGTCGTCAGACAACCAGCGTAGATTGCAGAACCAAGCCGTAGATAGTGAACAAGAAATATATTGTGAAGTACACAAAATAGTTAGAAATAAAAGTGATTATAAATGAAGGGTTAAAATAGCTTTTATTAAATATATTTGATCTTAGCATATCACCCTGCATCGAGTAAAGGGCTTAATCACTATTAAATTAAATTTTCTTCGATTCCTCCATTCTCGCCATTTTCGCACATAGGCCGGCGCAGCTTTACCGTCGTGTGTTATGCCCACAGATATAAGAGAGAATGGATTAGAAATTGGCCGAGAGAAATGTGCCAATTTTCGACTTTCTGTTTACTGGTATGAGAACGAGGTACTTGTGTGTGCCCTACACAGTTCACACGGCAAAGCCAATGAGAAAAAACCACGAGAGATCGCCATTTGGAAAGTCGTTTGACATTTCTTTATGAAAAACGGCGAGAGGAGTTTAAAATGGTTTTTGTTAATGAAATTAACTATGATTTCACACAAAAACTAGCCGAAATTAAAGCCAAAGGTTAATTGTACTTACCCGAAATACGATATCCCCCGCGAAGCACTTCGGTAGCTACTTTTGCAGCCTGGAAGGCGGCACTTCATTATCGCACTGTTTTATAATGTTTTACCACTAATTTATCCGCGAAACCGACACAAATGATTTGCGCACAAACGTAGAAATACGTTTTCATCGCACACGCCGGAAAAACTCCGAATTTTATTTTACGAATTTCGACGGAAAGTCAATGCTCTCAATCGCCGACACAAATAAAACTGACATTGACGTTTCTTTCCGTGTTGCCCGTTGCACGCTTTTACACCGAGCTGGGGTTCCCAGCATTTAGACACAGCATTAAGGCTTTTCGGTTGTGAGTGCGGCAGAAAGGAGTGCACTGAGCGGAATTTTTGTGAGAGAGCAATGTTTTGCGTGTGTTAAAAAAGGCACACTCACGGATAGCCATTTCGTATCCATATTCTTTCATATCAATGGTTATGCCGTTTCCCTTGTTTTGGCTACGAAAAATCTGAAAAAAACCCGTGTGTTTTAGTTCTAAAAGATTATAGTCTCGGATTAGCTACAGCTTCTCAAAATGTGTCTAAAAATGGTTGAGTAAACGACGCGAACTACGAAAACGGAGATGAAGATTTGGCGATTAGCCAAATCATTCAGTTTTGAGTGGTTTTGGGAGTGCGCGACTTGGTACAAAGTACAAAGTTCTTTTACGATTTTTGAAGCAACTGTTCAATGCTTTGTGCTGCGCTTGTTTTTTGGGGTGTCTTTTATTAAACTAATTAATTTAAAATTAAAAAAAAAATTTCTTCGATTCCTCCATTCTCGCCATTTTCGGCAATTATTGGCCAATCGGTCCCTCCTTTTCGTAGGTTTCGCGTCGTTTCTCAACCATTTTTAAACACATTTTGAGAAGCTACAGCTAATCAGAGACTATAATCTTTTAGAACTAAAACACACGGGGGTTTTTCGGAAAAACCAAGGAAACGAGCATAATCAACAGTTTGGAAACTACGTTCTGTGGTGGATTTCGGTTTGTATCATGCGGGAAATCTTTCGTGATAGTTTTTTCATATCGTGAAGGCTGAGTGAGCAGCAGCATTAACACTGAAATCTGATACAAAAACCACTCGGCATGAATAAATCGACGATAAAGCTCTCAAAGAGGAGAATTATTAACAAAAATTCGATATAATTTGAAGAGAACCGTAAAATAATTCTCTAGAAACCAGTTTGAGAATCTGCGAGAAATATATGTCTGATACATGTGTAGCTATATGACGTGCTACTTATTAACCAACACGATATTTCTTTATATTTAATTAAAAACTCCGTGTTAGGGATCGGGCTTACCGCTGCGAATGAAGCAATGAAAAATAGAGCACCGTCGTAATTAACGTTATAATCGATACTAATTTATTCATTAAGCATAGTACTGAGTTCGATTTCACGTGAAATTTTCATACAAAATTTCACGTGAAATGTGTTTCGGCGAAAATTTCGCTTGAAAATAAGCAAGTTTGGTACTGTGTTCTTAGCATGAAAAGTTGCTTTGAAGTTGCTTTCGCGTTGAAAACGTAGATGGCACTGAAACATGTCGCGAATCATTTCACGCCAATTTAGTTTGTGCAGTTCATTCTTTCGAGCGGAAAAGTGACATTTGGTGTTTCAATTTGAAAATGGAGCAGTGAAAATGTCTTTCCAATAAGAAAATCAATCGAAAAGTGAAATTCATGACATTTTATCCGTCAGAAATGAGCATTGTCTCTGCTTTTCTCAATTGTCAAAATTTTCGCTCGAAAGAATGACCGGATTATGGAAACATGTCAAAATTTCACGTGAACTCGAACTCAGTACCAGCCTTTACTCTATAAAACTGATCATACAATCAAAATTACATAATTGCTAAAATTTCAATCAATTGAGGCAGGCATATCGGATTACAAGCTCACCATACCACGCGCGAGCTTAATTGCTGTAAATTGATTATTTGTGTACTTAGCATTTCGCGTCCGAGGGCAATGCCTGCGTCAATTGATTGGTACAAGGTACATTGACGTTAATTAAGTGAATAATACAAATTGAGTAAGCATGAGTTTTTTTGTTCTGTTGAGTTCAATTGCTATGAGATCGAACATTCCGCCCACCAAGAACCACCATCTTCTACACTGCGCTCTGCTCTACATTTGAAGTTTCTGGGGGTTCTTCATTCACTTTGGGCCATCGAATAGACTGACGAAACCGCCGAAGATTTGAAAGAGGTTGGTCGGCATCAGCTGCATATCTTGGCCGTGCTGTGAAGCTGCAATTGGGCAATACTGGTTTCCAGAGTATTCCTAGGACAATAAGAACAAAACCAATAATTAGTAGAAGCAAAATTATATCATAGTCTTCCTGCTTAAATATCATCGTGCTCATGGTACGTGAAGTGAGGTCCTTCTGCTGTAGATCCAATGCTTGTTCGATAGTTATGATTTCCTTATTGAAGGTGGATCGTATGTTGTTGAGGTTGAAGTCAAACGTGTTATTCCAGAGATGCGTGATATTGATAGCTGGCATGACATCTAATTGAGTCTTTACAACAGTTTGAATTGATGACCGAGCAGCCAAACTAACCGTCGGATGTTTTAAGGAACATCCTGGTGAAAGACTAATTATGCCTTCTTCTCTCAATGTTACGCGCTGTAATCCGTCATCACAGTCTACAGTGGTGACTTGTGGTGATGTTAGGCTGAAAATGTACTGACCATCTTCTGAAAGCGGTATCCATGTATTAGTTGGTGGAACGATTCTGAACTTGCAATCTTTTTGGTAGTCTCGGTGTTGTGACAGAAGCGTCACTTCGCAACGATAATTGTGCGATTCCAACCCATATATTGGAGAAGACGACCTACATAGTCTTGACGACGAGAGATGTTGACATCGTGAGAGTCCGTCATGCGTTATACTAAAATAATGCATGCGATCTGAGGTGATGACTAAGTTTTCGATTTCAGCATGAATCATGATGTGCTCTCCTTGATGAATCGTAGGGAGAGGGATCAGCCTGTAAATGGTATAAACCTCAGCCTCTTTTAATGGTACGCGCAATTCGATGATAAGGCGAACCTTTAGAATCACGACATTGCTTCGCATTACGTTAAACATGTCGTGCAAGAATTGAGAGCTCTCGATTGAGGTTGGAAGTTGTGCGCCTGTTGGCATATTTTGGGAGACCATGCGAGCTTGTTGTATCAGTTCTGTTGGAGTCAGAATTAAATAGTTCTTCTGTTGCCGAGCATTTAAAAAGAGTTGCAAAAGCTCTTCTTGAACTTCTCGAAAATCTTCCATTATCATTGAGTAATGTAAGGTTACGCTTAGCGTCGTAATTTCTTTCAATTCTGATGCGTGAATTGCGTTTAATTGGCCTTCCAGATGATTGAATTGATTTTCGATGTCTGACCTCTGGCGTTTCATCAATTTTGTCGTTGCTTCTATGATTGATGTCTGGCTTTTTAGCAGGGAGTATATGTGTTGATCGTTTTCTTTGGCTGCAGATATCTGAGCATCATATTTCTTTGCATCTTCTTGGTCTAGAACACCAAATAAGGCGTTCGCTACGTTGCCTATAAAGTTTAGGGCACCCCTGCGTTGTCTTTGTGGTGAATGGCGATTTTGCATAAGGATTTCATTGGCTTGCTGTAAACGTTTGTACTGTCGAACCAGCTGAGTGACATGAGTGTGACAGAATGACGAATTCTGGGTATTATAGTTGTAACACGTTTTATTTAGTGTAGCAATACCACTACCGATACCCTCGAGCTCCTGCCAGTACGAATTTAGATCAAAATACACCAGCATCTTCCAGTCAGAATGTACCAAGTGCATTTTGCCTCTGTCTTCGAAGTATATTCCAGGCCTATCAGTAAATTGAGTAACGTTGATATTTTTAGCAAAGGCAACTGTGCACAGAGATAGTAGATATAAAATTAGAAGCAAGGAGTTCAGCCCCGATTTTTTTTGTCCCTGCCTGGCTGAGGTCGGTCTCCTGGTAAGGTTGTTTTGATGATCTGTTGGGTCTTCCACTGTAGTCTGAGTTGAAGGTTCAGAGTGGATAGGACAAATTTTAGTGATGTTGCGTTGAATAACTCCCTTTGCGGTTTTTATAGTTGCCACTCGTACTAAACCATCGTTTCCTGGGTGAGTTTCAATAATTCTTCCCAATGGCCACTTGTTGGCTGGAACCCGTTCGTCTTTTATCAATACTAGTTGATTTGGTTCGAGATTTTTCTGTGGTTGCACCCACTTGCATCGTTCTTGCAATGAGGTCATGTATTGTCGGCTCCATCGTTCCCAAAATGAGTTTTTCAATTGTTGCAGCAGCTCCCATTTACCCTTTTTTGACACTGTCACATCCGAGGCAGCCTGTAGATGTTGTCCAATGAGGAAATGTCCAGGTGTAATTGCTTCCAAGTCGTTTACGTCATTGCTGCACGGGTATAACGGTCTAGAATTTAAACAGGATTCAATTTGTGTGAGAACCGTTGCCATCTCCTCATACGTTAATTTTTGATCACCCACAACCTTCCGCAAATGAGCTTTCATTGCTTTTATGCCAGCTTCCCAGAGCCCTCCAAAGTGAGGGCTGCCAGGAGGAATGAAATGCCAAGTGATTTTCTCCGCGGCTAACTTCCCTTGAGTCTTTCGCATGGAATTCAGATATTCCTGCTTCAGCGAGTTATTTGCTCCGATAAAATTGGTGCCTTGGTCGGAATAAATGTCGCTGCATAGCCCACGTCGTGCGATAAATCGTCGTATTGCAGCCAAACACGCATCACTCGTTAGATCTGAGACCAGTTCTAGATGGATTGCCTTCGTCACTAAGCACACAAACAATGCAATGTATGCCTTGCATGTCTTTGCACCTCGTCCATTGTTATATTTGATGTTGAACGGCCCACCAAAGTCCAGACCAACTGAAGCAAATGGACGTGCTGGTGTCACTCTGACCTTTGGTAAAATACCCATGATTTGGTTTTGACTAACTGGATGGGTTCGGTAGCAAATGAGACATTCGTGAATTGTCCTTTTTATAAGATTATGTCCTCCAGTTATCCAATACTTCAACCGAATTGTTGCTAGTGTAGTTTGCAGTCCGGCGTGCAGTAATTGCCTGTGATATAGTTTAGCAATTAATTTAGCGATGTTGGAATGCCCATTAATTATTACTGGATGCCTCTGATCATAAGATACTGGTGCTTCAGCTATCCTTCCGCCCACCCTGAGGCATCCTGTGGAATCAAGAAAAGGATTGAGAGTCTTAATCGAGCTATTGCCTTTTATCAATTGCTTTCTGTTAAGCGCCTTAATTTCTTCGTTATAGAAGTGGCCTTGCATAAGGCGTAAACAACAAATAGCCGCTCTATTCAACTCGTAACGCATTAGAAACGAAGTTTGTCGTTTGTTTGGATTGAGCGTATTGTATTTAAATCTTAAACAATACGCTGTAATACGAATCATTCGGTCGAATGACGAATATCGTTGCAACCAATCTGGTTCTGAAATGTGGGTCACATGATAGGATGTTATCCTTAATTCTGGCCCTGTAACTGGTAGTTCGATGGTAGGCTGAGGCCATTGATCTTGCGGCAAATTCAGCCATAAAGGTCCTTTCCACCATAGTTCGTTGGTCTGCAGCAATTCCGCCCTCGTTCCTCTAGAAGCAATATCTGCTGGATTTTGCTTTGTATTGACATATGCCCACTGTGACCTTGTAGAATTGCTTAAAATGTAACTCACTCTGTTAGCGACGTAGGTTTTCCATTTATTTGGATGTTGACTTAGCCAAGCCAAAACAACGGTGGAATCAGTCCAGAAATGGCAGTTCACGTCACTCCACTCAAAAGCTTCTTGTATTTGATACATCAGTTGCACCGCCAGTTGTGCTCCGCATAACTCTAATCGAGGAATAGACACAGTTTTGATTGGAGCAACCTTCGCCTTCGAAGAAAGCAGATGTGTGAAAATCTGCCCATCTGGTTTTTGAATTCGCACATAGACAACCGCTGCATAGGCACTTGATGATGCATCGGCAAATCCATGAAGTTGCACCAGGTCATTTGGTGCATAGCGAATCCATCGTGGAATGCGTATGTTTTCAATAAATTTCAGATCGTTACGTAAAGAAAGCCATTCATTTTTTACAGCTTTTGGTAGCAGGCAATCCCAAGTTAGCTGCGTTAGCCAAAGCTGTTGTATAAGTATTTTACCCAAAATTAGTATCGGCTGCAGCCAACCAAGTGGATCAAATAATCTTGAAATTTCTGACAGCACAATGCGTTTAGTGTACGCGATTTCCTCATTGACTGGTAGTGTAAGAGCAAACGAAAAATAGTCCTTAGAAGGTGTCCAGCATAGGCCGAGTGTCTTAATTTCCTCCACTGAGTCAGATGCGAAGGTAAAGTTTAATACCGAATCTTCTGCGGCGATGCTAGAAAGCAATGACTCATTGTTTGAAGCCCATTTTCTCAAGGTGAAACCACTAGACTGCAAAATTTCTCTTACTTCAGATTGAATCTGATGTGCCCTTGGTAGATCGTGAGCACCGGTAATGAGATCGTCAGCATAAAAGTCACGTCTTATGATCTCCGCTACATGAGGATTTTTGCTCTGGACAGATAGTGCAATTTGATGAAGCGTACGGACAGCTAAAAAAGGGGCAGAAGATACACCAAATGTAACCGTTTTCAAGCGATAGTCTTTAAGTTCTTCTGACGAGTGCTCTCTCCAAACAATCCTTTGAAAGTCGCGATCTTCAGGGCGTACCCATATTTGACGGTACATTTTCTCTATATCCCCTGTTAATGCAAATTCATACTTTCGCCATCGCATTAGAATGTTGTAGAGTGAATTCTGTATGGTAGGCCCAGTTAGCAACAAATCATTCAACGATTTTCCAGAAGGTGCCTTCGCTGATGCATCGAACACCACTCTGGTTTTTGTTGTAGTACTACTGTCCTTTATTACAGCATGGTGCGGTAGATAATAACTGGTATTGCTCAAGTTACACTGTGGAATCTCTTCAATTTGTTCAAGAAGAAAGTATTCTCTGATGATATGAACGTAATCCTCATGTAATTGAGTGTTTGATTTAAAACGACGTTCCAGTTGAAGAAATCGCTTTTCAGCTCTTGAACGGCTTCCATTTAATTCGTCAGTTGGTTGCCTTTTGAAGGGTAAACTGACTTCATATCTACCTGTGACTAGGCGTTTAAAGTCTCGTTTATAAATTTCCTCGGCCAAACTATCGTCACTAGAGAGCTCTCTTTTTGCTGGCATTTCCTCTTGCTCCCAAAATTTCCCTAGAGTGCAATCTAGATCTTCAATTGAAACTAAGCTCGTTATGTTAGATTGCTTAGTTTTAGGTGTAAAACGACCTGAGAGAATCCAACCTAACGAAGTCTTTTGAGCTGCAAGACTTCCTATTTGCGCGGGTTTTACACCTTCTTGAATAATTGTGCCGAATACATCGGCTCCCAACAACAAATCAATTTTCCCCGAGATATGGAATGATGGATCTGCCAGGTCATCGGGATGAATGTTCGTCGCGCGTATAGGTAGATCAGCATAAGGTAAGTCGCCCGTAATACGCGAGATGATTAACGCGGAGATGTGTATCCGTTTTTTCGACCATTTTTCGCGAACCGTAAGACCAACGATACCTTTTGATACGCTTACTTGGCTAGACCCGATACCATTGATGATGGTTTTGTTATATTTCCGCGGTAGCTTCAAAACTTGAAGTGCAGATTCACTGATGAATGATCTCTGCGACCCTTGGTCTATTAAGGCTCTTAATGATACGTACTCACCAAATTTGTCTTGTACATAGACCATGGCTGTAGCCAGCACAGTATCATGGCGATCTTCTGCGCTAATAGCGCTGGTAACCTCAGACCTCTTGGTTGCTTCATCAGCATGTAACATTGTGTGATGAGTTTTGTTACACTTTAGGCACCTCGAACTCGAGTAACAGTCCTTCACGTTATGTCCGCTACGTAAACAATTGAAACACAGTTTATATTTTGCGATCACTTCCCGTCGTTTGTTCACATTGTATTTTATAAAGTTTTCACATTTCGCTAACCGATGGTTTTTTTACACAAAACACACAATTTTTCATTTATGTTCGTAGTATGGGAAAGAATTTTATTCGGGGTTTTACCACTGTCTATAATTTCAGTTGATCTGAATCGCAGTTCAAGGAATGCCTTAAACTGCTCCCATGTTGGGACATCTTTCGCAGTCCCTAAACTTTCTTCCCATTTCCTTCGCGTTTCTATGTCCAGCTTCTGACACAGTAAATGAACTAGAATTGGGCTCCAAGACTCCGTGGAGTGACCAAGTCCATTGATCCCAGCTAGAGACTCCGTGGTAACATCAAGTAACCGCTTATAGCTGTTGGAGTTGTCAGCCCTTGTAGCGGAAACGGAAGTGATAGCATTGAGATGTGCTCCAATTATGATTCGCTTGTTTTCGAACCTATTGGTTAAAAGCTCCCATGCCGCCAAATAATTATCTTCACTAGCTGGAAGATGTTTAATTAAATTATTGGCTTCCCCGTCTAATAATGACTTGAGGTATTGCATTTTTTGGACTGGCAATAACCTCTTATCGTCATGCACCATGGCTGTAAAAAGCTCATGAAAGCTAGTCCACTTGAGATATTGGCCGTCAAATCGCGGAATTTTAATTCGCTCGAGTTTGATGCCTATCTCAGAACTTTGGACCGTGATTTGCTGCGGAGCAGTGGTTGCTGCTGCAGTTGTAGGCGAACACTTGTATTCATTGATATGTTCCTTGAACTTAGAAACGATATCAAAATACGTGTTCTCAGCCTCTTCGAATACCCTTTCGTATTCATCCAGTAGAGGCGAACTATGCTGCTTATCGTTATAAACCAACGGATGAGTAGCAACACAGCGCTTCCATATATCTTGAACCCGTTCAAGACGAGTCTCGAAATAGGATAGGGAATACCGATCACTACCATCTTTTTTGTGGTTTCGTACCACCCGATAAAGGTCTTCGATATTCACTCTTTGCGCCGCGTCGTTTTGCATTATTGTAGTAAACTATGCGTACACAAATGAAATTACACAAACGTTATTTGAATAGTTCACCTATTAAGAAACGCACTATTTCGTTTTTTTTTCACGGACGTTATCCGCTAACTGAACCTATCGACACAAAATATTGGTTTTCGCGGACGTTATCCACTTGCAAATTGTTCAACACACAGTATTCTTTTCGCGGACGTTATCCACTTGTAAAATTGTTCAACACAGTATTCTTTTCGCGGACGTTATCCACTTGTAAAATTGTTCAACACACAGTATTCTTTTCGCGGACGTTATCCACTTGTAAAATTGTTCAACACACAGTATTCTTTTCGCGGACGTAATCCACTTGTAAAATTGTTCACTTGAACCAAATTGCGCGAACGTTATTCGTCAATTAGTTGATTTTCATTTAAAAGCTAGCACTCGCACGTTCAAACTTACTACGCCGATCCGGCTCGACGGACCAGAAAATGTTAGGGATCGGGCTTACCGCTGCGAATGAAGCAATGAAAAATAGAGCACCGTCGTAATTAACGTTATAATCGATACTAATTTATTCATTACTCTATAAAACTGATCATACAATCAAAATTACATAATTGCTAAAATTTCAATCAATTGAGGCAGGCATATCGGATTACAAGCTCACCATACCACGCGCGAGCTTAATTGCTGTAAATTGATTATTTGTGTACTTAGCATTTCGCGTCCGAGGGCAATGCCTGCGTCAATTGATTGGTACAAGGTACATTGACATTAATTAAGTGAATAATACAAATTGAGTAAGCATGAGTTTTTTTGTTCTGTTGAGTTCAATTGCTATGAGATCGAACACTCCGAATTGATATTTCCTTATTTTTCCTTATTGATATTTCCTTTATTCCATTAGGGCTGAATCTCTACAGACTACTACGTATAAATTTTTGCTTACAACTACCTATTACTAATTTGTGCTGTGCTGCTGAACAAGTGGTACTAAACTACTCAGTGCTCGTTGTTCTGCTAACGTCCGCTGATGTCATAAACTGCGCTGTCATATTTAATCGCCACACATGTTTCTCGTACATGCAATTTGTAAACAAGTCGCAGACAGAGTCCTCTAGAAAGAAAAAGCGGAACATTCCAGAGCCCCAAACCATGAGTCAGATCTCACATGGCAACGGAAAAGATCTTTAAATAGCCCATAGAGCCCTCTAGAAAGCAAAAGCAGAGCATTCGAGAGCCCAAGACACATGCGAACACGACTATAAATACCGCCGCGAGAGGTGCTAACAGAGTTAGTTAGCAGACTGCGTATACAGTGAAAAGGCTGTTACTGTGAAAAGCGAAACAGTGAATTAAGTATCCGGGCGCGATTAGTTAGAAGCGAAAAAGTGTTAAGTTGTAACGCGAAATTATAATAATGCGATCGTAAAGTGTAAACGATTTAGTGGTTATAATTATTTGTGTTAATAAAAGTGTAATTAGTGTTGATAAAGAAAACTTTCGTTTCACCAATTTGAAGAATATCGAATCCGCGAAAGGTATTTTAACGGCGAAACATAACAATATTAACCCGACATCTATCGGCGAAATTCATGTAACAGCTGTGTGGGGCATCAGGTCGAGTTTTACCGAATAGAACTCCTGTACTAGTGAATTCGGTAAAACTCGACTTCATGCATCACACAGCTGTTACATGAATTTAGCCGATAGATGTCGGGCTAATATGTTTGTGTTTTTGTAGTTGTGCGTTTGCTTTTGGGGCTTTTTTTCTTTCTTTTTTTTGCTTTTCTTAATTGTTTTATGCTTGAGTTACAATCAATGCAACCAACATTTGCTGCCAAGTTTTGTTGTTGGAACGAGTTACAATCAATGCAACACAACATTTACCGTCATCTGTCACTGGCTATATTAAAGAAATTGCTGTTCGATAATTTGGATCCTTTAAAGCCTCGGAAAGATATATCAGTGAATATTTTATCCTCTAAAAGCTGCGGAGTATAATGCAAAGCAAAAATGAGACAAAAAAATACAATTTCTGATTGTCATTTACATATGACAGTTCCGATTTCCCGGACTCTCATAGGAACAGGTGGAATTGGATATTTTCAAAAATGTTGTTGCCATGCCAAGTTTGAGATATGAGCAAACTCTGCTGCCAAGCAAAGTTGTGTTGCATCATTGTAACTGCTCTCATGCGTTCTCATGTGTTCAAACTCATTTTGTTGTGCAACAAATGTTGGTTGCATTGATTGTAACTCTAGCTTTATCTTCTTTTTATTTATTTTTTGTAATTTTGTCTGTTTTTCTTCAATTTTTCACCCCTTCTACCACCTTTTCGCCCTCTGGTGGTGGAATTTCCCGGGTGTGGTGCATCAATTCGAGTTAAAAATATATGGTCGTAAAAATATATGATCGTGGAAAAGTTGAAACTAGTACGAAAATAGCATTTTTGACTTAAAGAGTTGATTCCAATGGTAATAAATTTAAGGTGTATGCAAGTCGCTCATTTCTCGCTTTAGAGCGGTTGTGCCTTTAGTGGTTTCAGTCGAATAAAGCAAATGGCGCTCAGACCCATCCCCTTTCTCCGTGAGCAGAAGCGCCCGAAACTACTACCCTAACATCCCCGTCGGGGATATAGGGTTCTAAGATAGTGTTACGTTGTAACAATATGTACAAATACGTGCACACGCGTTCCCATTGGAAAAAAAAAAAAAATACAGCCTTCCCCGGGGAAGGCTGACCAACCGGAATCACTCCACCACTCCACTGAGTAGGAAGTATGTACACCACCACCACTCATAGGTAGCGTACTGCCGTCGCATCCGACCTGTGTATTGTACCCGTCGGATGCTCACGGCATAGAAAGATTGTTAAGGTAGATTGTTAAGATAGATCGATAAGTTAGATAAGTAAATGGGAGCAGCATCGTAGCCAACCTTCCCCATCGAACGGAGACGAACCGCGACACTCCCAGCTACGTCTGGGGCTGCACAAGACGCGCTGATAGCGGATTGCTTTCGCGACACCACAATTCACATACACCAAACAGCTCACCTGATAATGACATCCAGATATATTGGACTGTAACTATGGAAGATAGATTTGATGCCACGGGCTACGCCTCAGGATCAAGCTCGATGCCTTCGTTGACCTCCACGGGAAACCTGCAATAGCGCCGAACAAGTTCTAGTTGTCCTAGTAAATGGGACTCCCCTGTACCCACTGCACCAACCGCCACCTGGAAATGAAAGGAATTTCACACAAAGTAACGCATTCTATAATAAAAATCGCGGATACTTATCTGATCTGACCACAGACTCTGCCACCAGCGACTGCCAATCTCAATGAAGCCGGATGGCTCAGCAGGCGTCGGAGCTGTCGGGTAACTTCCGATGCCATCACCACAGCTACTCCAAGCAGGCGCACAGCATCCACCGGCTCCTCAAACATGCTTCCGAGCACACTTTGCGCGTATGTTTCACGAATAACACGGCTACCACCAAATTCACGTCTCACGAAACCGATATACCAATTGACAGACGAGAACCTAAACAAACCGATATACCAATTGACAGACGGGAACCTAAACAAACAGTGGAAACCGACATAACCAAACGCCAACAAAATCCAGGGGTGGATTAACGACGACCACGGTAAATTATCGGATTGGTGGGAATCTTTGATCGGCCCGTGTGGAAAGGGGGACATTCACCCGGTCACATTGAAAAAGGAGAAAGTACAGGACTCGAGCTAGAAAGCGTAAAGCAGCGGTACCCGATGAAGGAAAAATTTTCCATTCTGTGTGCAGCAGTGGAAGCGAGCGGATCAGTAATTTATTGAAAATAATCAGGTACGAAAATTCTGTGTGCAGCAGTGGAAGCGAGCGGATCAGTAATTTATTGAAAATAATCAGGTACGAAAATTCTGTGAGCAGCAGTGGAAGCGAGCGGATCAGTAATTTATTGAAAATAATCAGGTACGAAAATTCTGTGTGCAGCAGTGGAAGCGAGCGGATCAGTAATTTATTGAAAATAATCAGGTACGAAAATTCTGTGTGCAGCAGTGGAAGCGAGCGGATCAGTAATTTATTGAAAATAATCAGGTACGAAAGTTCTGTGTGCAGCAGTGGAAGCGAGCGGATCAGTAATTTATTGAAAATAATCAGGTACGAAAATTCTGTGTGCAGCAGTGGAAGCGAGCGGATCAGTAATTTATTGAAAATAATCAGGTACGAAAATTCTGTGTGCAGCAGTGGAAGCGAGCGGATCAGTAATTTATTGAAAATAATCAGGTACGAAAATTCTGTGTGCAGCAGTGGAAGCGAGCGGATCAGTAATTTATTGAAAATAATCAGGTACGAAAATTCTGTGTGCAGCAGTGGAAGCGAGCGGATCAGTAATTTATTGAAAATAATCAGGTACGAAAATTCTGTGAGCAGCAGTGGAAGCGAGCGGATCAGTAATTTATTGAAAATAATCAGGTACGAAAATTCTGTGTGCAGCAGTGAAAGCGAGCAGATCAGCAATTTATTGAAAATAATCAGAATCAGAATCAGGTACGGAAGATTCTGTGTGCAACAGTGGAAGCGAGCAGATCAGTAATCTATTGAAAATAGTACGGAGATTCTGTGTGCAACAGTGGAAGCGAGCAGATCAGTAATTTATTGAAAATCAGAAGAAAGAAGGTCAGTGCATGATTCAGACTAATTGTAAACTTTACTTTTTTTTATTAACTACCGTTCGCATTTAACGTAATCTAAGAGTAGCATAGTCTTTCCGAGCGTTAGTAATATAAACTCAAAGAAAAAGAAAACATTTTGAGAATACTTTGTTAAGTAAAGTATCTTGTTACAGTGGAGTGGTGGATTACGTTACTTAGAATAAGCTAACGTAGCGTAGGCGTTAGAGTTAACAAATTTGTTTCGGTGTTAGGAATATCGCGAAACCGCGGGAGTTGGAAAAGAAATAATAAAGATTTTGTCTCCTTGTTACGAGATCGTACTTTCTTTTTGTGACACAAGTCGGTGGTTAAGCACTCTTTTCGCGGTTTAGTGGTTCGGCGACGGTGAAATAGAGGGGCTGTGCTACACGCAACAGCGATCCCATTCCCAGATTTTCAGACCTCGGTGAGCCGTAAGCTCACTCGGCGGCTCGTGGTCCAATATTGGGTGAGTGAGTGGCGCCCACGCCCAGTCTCCTGAGCGAACCCGGGACCCAAACGGACCAAGCCGAGGGTCACTACCCCCTCAATTAGGCGGGGAGGGTAACAAATTGGCGCCCAACGTGGGGCCTAAAAGGAAATTATCGCGGGGTAATTCCTTTGAAAATTTCGTGGTGAAAACAGTGAAAGTGTGAAAATCGGAAAATTAGTATCAAAAATTAGTTGGAACAGGAAAAGCAGTTGACAAGTTGAAGACCTGGGACCTTAGATCAAATTACAGATTCCAAGCAGAGTGTGCAAGGAGCGACAGCTAGGCGGCGAGGATTGGGAGACAGAATAAAAGTGGCTGATTTCTTTTTGACTTGTAATTTTAATCAAGATTCACTTTGAAATAAAAATTCGTGTTTTATTCTACTCTTAAGTAACAAACGAACTTAACATTTTTAACATAAGCATCTAGCGGTGGGGAAAATCCAGTATGGCGTCGAAAACCAAGATTTTAATTGACCGACTCAGCAAGGAGGAGTTGGCCTATGAACTCGAAATCCGAGGGCAACCTACCGGGACTGTGGAGGCCATGAGAAAGACGCTTCGGGTGGCGCTCCGGGCTGAGACTTCGATGGATACGTCGCTGATTACAACTCGAGTCTATCCTTTTACATTGGAAGAGGACTTGGAGGCCGTCAAAGAGAAGCTGGAGGAAATCCAAACCCTGACTGCAACCTTTACGGGCACCCCACAAACGTCGGAATTTATCAAAATCAAGTCGAAAGTTGAATTTGGAATGCGGCGATTGCAAAACGCACATCACGAGGCTGAGGAGATGGGAGAAGAAGCCCACAAGCTGAGAGCTCGATTGATCATGGCTATGGGGGAACTTCTGGTTAAAGCGGAAGGAGAAGATGGGGAATTGGAAGCGGAACCGGAACCAGACCATGGAAGTATTGGCGGTCGCGATGAACAGGACCAGGGTGACGAGCCTGCGAGTGAAGCCGTCAGGATCCGAGAGCCAATCCAGGATGGGAATGGACCGGGGAACCCTTTATTTTCCACACCCAGAGCGACTGTTGGGGCGTCCAAGGGACAGGATGTGGCAAAATGGGGCCTTCGTTATAATGGCGACTCTGGGTCCTTGAGTGCCTTTCTGGAGAGAGCCGAAGAGTTGCGGGAAGCCAGAGGAATATCATCAAGGCAGTTATTCCAGTCAGCAGTCGAATTATTCGAAGGGAAAGCGCTGATTTGGTATCGGGCAAATCGGACGCGCGTCAACTCTTGGCAAGAGTTGGTCGCGGAGATGCGCGCCGAGTTCCTGCCTCCAGACTACGACGACCGGCTTCTTCTGGAAATAGGGAGACGCACTCAAGGGCCGGATGAATCAATTGGCGTATACGTGTCAGCAATGGAGGGGTTGTTCCGACGCCGTGCCACTCCTTGCACAGAGGAAGAAAAATTGAAGATCCTCCGCAAGAACATAACCCCGTTCTATCAAACCCAATTGGCACTGACATCCGTGAAGACCATTGCAGATCTCGTCAAAGTTGGACGTTCGTTGGAGGCAACACGAGTCGCGGTGGAAGCATATATGCCACCCCCTACGCGAAAATCCCAACGACTTCTAGAACCGGATCTGGCATACGTGGGAGTTAATCCTGGACCAAACCTTGCCTCCTTACAGAGAGAAGAAATACGCTGTTGGAACTGTCAAGGTCTCGGGCATACGACCAGAATTTGTTCAGAGCCACAGAAGTGCTTTGGTTGTGGCCGAGTGGGGGTGAGCGCAAAACCCAGGGCGAAATTTCAGAGGTCGTTCCGATACCAACCAGGGTAGAGTCAACTCCCAAAGTAGTACCGGCAGAATCGGGCCAGTAACCTCAACACGCCAACAGTCGGGAAACGAGCGGTGTGCTCAGTAGGCGGCAGCCTGAGCACTAAACCGGGAGAAAACGAAGCCGCGGTGGGCGCACAGGTTAGTTATCTATTAAACAGGAAGCAAGGGGATAATAGGCCATATATTGAGGTGGAAATTTTAGGTCACAAGTTCCTTGGGCTTGTGGATTCGGGGGCTTCCCATTCGGTGATGGGTGGAGAAGGATGGCGGGTTTTGGAACAGCTGGGAGTGGAGCTGTTGAAATCCGAGCAACAGTCCATCAGAATGGCAAATAATCAGGGGTGCTCAATCGCGGGAACAGTGGCCATACCGGTGAAGCTGGAGGGGAAGGTGGATTGGTTAAAAGTGCTGGTGGTCCCCGAACTCCCACATCCTTTAATACTCGGGGTAGATTTCTTGCGACAGTTTGGACTGGTTATGACTCTGAGGAAAGAGCACTGGGAGTTCGTTGGAACGTTAGAGGGAGGAGGGACAGAACAGCTGAAACCGAGAAGCCACTTGACCGAGAAGGAAGAAAGCATACTCAGTCAGTTGGTGCAGAAGGAGTTTGAGGACATGGGGGAGGGTATTGGCTGTACAGACAGAGTTGAACATGTCATCCGGACTTCGGCACCACCGATAAAACAGCGATATTACCCTGTTTCGCCTGCGGTTCAGCAACATGTTGACTCAGAGCTGAACGAAATGCTCACCCAAGGTATAGTCGAGCCATCCTCTAGTCCCTGGGCTTCGCCCATAATCCTAGTCAAGAAGAAAGATGGCAAGTATCGTTTTTGCGTGGACTACCGCAAACTGAATGCAGTCACGGAGCATGATGCCTATCCATTGCCATATGTGTCGGCTACGCTGGATAAATTACGGGATGCAAAGTACCTGTCATCGCTTGATGTTAAGTCCGCGTACTGGCAGGTGCCCATGGCAGAACAGTCCCGGAAATACACAGCCTTCACGGTACCACATCGTGGTTTGTTTCAATTTCGGCGGATGCCTTTCGGGCTTCAGAATGCACCGGCGACATGGCAACGTCTGATAGACCAAGTCCTAGGTCCAGATTTGGAACCGTACGTATTCACATATCTCGACGATATAATAGTGGTAACGCAAGACTTTGGGAAACATGTGGAAATTTTGAAGGAGGTATTTAGTCGCTTAAAGGAAGCCGGCCTTAAAGTCTCCAAGGAGAAGTGCGAATTCTGCCGCCCACAACTAAAGTACTTGGGCTACGTTGTGGATGAGAAAGGCTTGAATGTGGATCCCGACAAGGTGAAGTGTCTGATGGAGATCCCGGCGCCTACCAATGTGAAGGGGGTACGCCAGTTTATGGGAATGGTCTCGTGGTATAGGAGGTTTATACCCGACTTTGCCACGATGACAGCACCACTGACGAACCTTCTCAAGAAAAATCAGAAGTTCGAGTGGACCCAAGACTGCGAGACGGCTTTTACACAGGCAAAGGTGAAACTGTCAACAGCACCCATCCTCACTTGCCCGGATTACAGTCTGCCTTTCGTGATCCAGACGGATGCATCGGACTTGGGCTTGGGGGCGGTGTTGTCGCAGAAGTACGCCGATGGCGAGAGGGTAATATGCTATTTGAGTCGGTCCTTGTCGAAAGCGGAAAGACGGTATTCAACTACGGAGAAGGAATGTCTGGCGGTAATTTGGGCAGTGGAGAAATTGCGGCCATACGTGGAAGGAGCCAAGTTTTCAGTAATCACGGATCATTACTCACTAGTGTGGTTGAATAACCTCAAGGATCCGATGGGACGTCTGGCCAGGTGGGCTGTGCGACTTCAACAATACCCGTTCGAAATCATTCATAGGAAGGGAAAGGAGCATCTAGTGCCTGATGCACTGTCTCGACTGTTGCCAGAGAATCAAGTGGCCGTGGTAGAAACCCAAGAAGACCGTTGGTATTTAGGATTGAAGGAGAAAATAGCTAAGGCCCCAGCGCAGTACGCGGATTGGAGAGTAACGAATGGACAGATATGGAAACATCTGCCCGGACGTTATCCGGAATTGGAGGGAGCCGAGGCGTGGAAAAGGGTAATATCTAAAACGGAGAGAAAAGAAATTTTACAGAGGTGTCATGATGATCCCAGGGCGGGACACATGGGGATCAGTCGCACGCTGGGTAGGGTAGCAGCTCGATATTACTGGCCAAAGATGTCGACGGATGTGGCAATCTATGTTCGTAGATGCAAAACCTGTCAAGCTAATAAGGTGGAGAGGAAAGCTCCAGCGGGGCTCATGTCCTCTCGACAAGGGGAGCCACAGCAGCCTTGGGAGATGGTTTGCGTGGATTTGGTGGGGCCATTCCCACGTTCTAGTCACGGGCATACATTTATTCTGACCGTCCTAGATTATGTCTCCAAATTTACCCTGTTGTTTCCTTTACGGCAGGCGACGGCTTCGGCGGTAATGAAAGTCTTGGAGGACCAAGTATTCTTACTATTCGGGGCACCTAAGTGGTTAGTATGTGACAATGGTGTTCAGTTCCGGGGGAAGCAACTGCAACAAATGGTCACCAACTACGGGACTCAAATCAAGTATACCGCGCTCTATCACCCACAAGCCAATCCAGCCGAACGAAGGAACCAAGACATAAAGCGGATGCTACGATCTTACGTTGCGGAGAACCATCGAGCATGGGACCAGAATCTGGCAAAGATCGCATGCGCACTCCGTACTTACAAACATGAAGTGACGCAAATCACTCCATATTTCTGTAACTTCGGCAGAGAGATGGTGACGTACCATGACGGCCAAGAACGGCCAGGGGAGGGGCAGGCGGCAGTAGAGCCCGAGGCTAGGGCCGAAGAGCTCGCCAGAGTACGCTCAGATGTGTTGGAGCGCATGAAACACGCAACTACGCAGAGTGCTCATAGATACAATTTGCGTAGGCGTGAAGTAACGTTCGCGGAAGGAAAGGCAGTGTGGCGGAAAAACTATACCCTCTCGGACGCAACCAAATTCTATTCGGCAAAGTTAGCGCCTAAATATGTGGGGCCCTTTTGGGTCAAGAAACGGGTATCAAGGGGAGTCTACCTACTGGCAGATGGAAAAGGCCAGAATGCCGGATCATGGCACGTCAAGGATTTAAAAGAATATATCAATTAAGAGGTCTTGAGGAAGAATCAGTTAGGATTCGGGATGAGACGAAGCACCTAATCCTTAAAAACTAAACTTACAATCTAATTCTTAGGATCTAGATTTTAATTCTAAGTACGAATATTTGCCCTTAAACAACTAAATCTTAACTTAAGTTATTAGTTATAAGAAGTTAAACCTAATGTTAAAAGTCTTAAACGCTAAGTCGCCGCTGTCTCGTTTTTCTTCTCGCTGCCTGTTGCCGATGTCGCTTGGAAATTCCTTTTCTGACCGGGGGGCGCTGGCAGTCCGGGATCATTAACGTCCCGTTGCCTACCTATCATGGGATATAGGCACCCGATATTGACGTCACGTCGAGGAACCTAAAAGAAACCGTGAAAGTGCGATTTAGTAGGCGAATTTATGAAATAGCAATAGGTTGGAGAGACTCAATCAGTTGGAATTAAGGATAGCTAGATGGGAATCAGCGGGATTAGAGAGTTCTAAGTAAAAGGAAAAGAAAATTAGCCATAACCACATAGATTTAGGTAGAATTTAGAAAAGTTATAGTGTCCTAGGTAGCATTAGATAGAAGCACAGAGGAACGTGGTAGAAACATAGTGCATTAGTGAGAATGAATTAAAAGTTAGTTTAGGTAAATATTAGTCAGTAGCTAGCAGAAACCGTGAAATTTTGAACTAAAACAAAGATTTGATGAAAGATTAGTGAAACACGTTCAGATAGAAGTCAACCCAATAGTTAAATATGAATTTCGAACAAACTCAATTTAACAAATTAAAGCGTACCAGAAACATCACATGAAATTAGATAAGAATTAGCTCACAAGAGCAGTCACTGATAGCATAAGGAGGTATGAAAAGAATGTCTTGAAAACAAAGATAGAATTTATCGGAATGGGAGTAATTGCGATAGAATAAGTATAGGAATTAGCGATTAACGATGAATTGCAATTGAATAAAGGCAGAAATTCAGTGAATAGAGAGTCATTGCTAGGAAGTAAAGATAGAAATTAGCTATTAGAAAGTAATTGCGATAGAATAAGTATAGGAATTAGCGATTAACGATGAATTGCAATTGAATAAAGGCAGAAATTCAGTGAATAGAGAGTCATTGCTAGGAAGTAAAGATAGAAATTAGCTATTAGAAAGTAATTGCCATAGAAAAAAAAGGTATAAACCAGCGAAAAAAAAAAAAAAAAAAAAAAAATTGACTCAAACGATCTGTAACCACGAGCTAGAATTCGGATTTCGGGAAATCCTCTTGTGGTAAGGGGGGAGTTGTTACGTTGTAACAATATGTACAAATACGTGCACACGCGTTCCCATTGGAAAAAAAAAAAAAAAATACAGCCTTCCCCGGGGAAGGCTGACCAACCAGAATCACTCCACCACTCCACTGAGTAGGAAGTATGTACACCACCACCACTCATAGGTAGCGTACTGCCGTCGCATCCGACCTGTGTATTGTACCCGTCGGATGCTCACGGCATAGAAAGATTGTTAAGGTAGATTGTTAAGATAGATCGATAAGTTAGATAAGTAAATGGGAGCAGCATCGTAGCCAACCTTCCCCATCGAACGGAGACGAACCGCGACACTCCCAGCTACGTCTGGGGCTGCACAAGACGCGCTGATAGCGGATTGCTTTCGCGACACCACAATTCACATACACCAAACAGCTCACCTGATAATGACATCCAGATATATTGGACTGTAACTATGGAAGATAGATTTGATGCCACGGGCTACGCCTCAGGATCAAGCTCGATGCCTTCGTTGACCTCCACGGGAAACCTGCAATAGCGCCGAACAAGTTCTAGTTGTCCTAGTAAATGGGACTCCCCTGTACCCACTGCACCAACCGCCACCTGGAAATGAAAGGAATTTCACACAAAGTAACGCATTCTATAATAAAAATCGCGGATACTTATCTGATCTGACCACAGACTCTGCCACCAGCGACTGCCAATCTCAATGAAGCCGGATGGCTCAGCAGGCGTCGGAGCTGTCGGGTAACTTCCGATGCCATCACCACAGCTACTCCAAGCAGGCGCACAGCATCCACCGGCTCCTCAAACATGCTTCCGAGCACACTTTGCGCGTATGTTTCACGAATAACACGGCTACCACCAAATTCACGTCTCACGAAACCGATATACCAATTGACAGACGAGAACCTAAACAAACCGATATACCAATTGACAGACGGGAACCTAAACAAACAGTGGAAACCGACATAACCAAACGCCAACAAAATCCAGGGGTGGATTAACGACGACCACGGTAAATTATCGGATTGGTGGGAATCTTTGATCGGCCCGTGTGGAAAGGGGGACATTCACCCGGTCACATTGAAAAAGGAGAAAGTACGGGACTCGAGCTAGAAAGCGTAAAGCAGCGGTACCCGATGAAGGAAAAATTTTCCATTCTGTGTGCAGCAGTGGAAGCGAGCGGATCAGTAATTTATTGAAAATAATCAGGTACGAAAATTCTGTGTGCAGCAGTGGAAGCGAGCGGATCAGTAATTTATTGAAAATAATCAGGTACGAAAATTCTGTGAGCAGCAGTGGAAGCGAGCGGATCAGTAATTTATTGAAAATAATCAGGTACGAAAATTCTGTGTGCAGCAGTGGAAGCGAGCGGATCAGTAATTTATTGAAAATAATCAGGTACGAAAATTCTGTGTGCAGCAGTGGAAGCGAGCGGATCAGTAATTTATTGAAAATAATCAGGTACGAAAATTCTGTGTGCAGCAGTGGAAGCGAGCGGATCAGTAATTTATTGAAAATAATCAGGTACGAAAATTCTGTGTGCAGCAGTGGAAGCGAGCGGCTCAGTAATTTATTGAAAATAATCAGGTACGAAAATTCTGTGTGCAGCAGTGGAAGCGAGCGGATCAGTAATTTATTGAAAATAATCAGGTACGAAAATTCTGTGTGCAGCAGTGGAAGCGAGCGGATCAGTAATTTATTGAAAATAATCAGGTACGAAAATTCTGTGTGCAGCAGTGGAAGCGAGCGGATCAGTAATTTATTGAAAATAATCAGGTACGAAAATTCTGTGAGCAGCAGTGGAAGCGAGCGGATCAGTAATTTATTGAAAATAATCAGGTACGAAAATTCTGTGTGCAGCAGTGGAAGCGAGCAGATCAGCAATTTATTGAAAATAATCAGAATCAGAATCAGGTACGGAAGATTCTGTGTGCAACAGTGGAAGCGAGCAGATCAGTAATCTATTGAAAATAGTACGGAGATTCTGTGTGCAACAGTGGAAGCGAGCAGATCAGTAATTTATTGAAAATCAGAAGAAAGAAGGTCAGTGCATGATTCAGACTAATTGTAAACTTTACTTTTTTTTATTAACTACCGTTCGCATTTAACGTAATCTAAGAGTAGCATAGTCTTTCCGAGCGTTAGTAATATAAACTCAAAGAAAAAGAAAACATTTTGAGAATACTTTGTTAAGTAAAGTATCTTGTTACAGTGGAGTGGTGGATTACGTTACTTAGAATAAGCTAACGTAGCGTAGGCGTTAGAGTTAACAAATTTGTTTCGGTGTTAGGAATATCACGAAACCGCGGGAGTTGGAAAAGAAATAATAAAGATTTTGTCTCCTTGTTACGAGATCGTACTTTCTTTTTGTGACACAAGTCGGTGGTTAAGCACTCTTTTCGCGGTTTAGTGGTTCGGCGACGGTGAAATAGAGGGGCTGTGCTACACGCAACAGCGATCCCATTCCCAGATTTTCAGACCTCGGTGAGCCGTAAGCTCACTCGGCGGCTCGTGGTCCAATATTGGGTGAGTGAGTGGCGCCCACGCCCAGTCTCCTGAGCGAACCCGGGACCCAAACGGACCAAGCCGAGGGTCACTACCCCCTCAATTAGGCGGGGAGGGTAACAATAGTTGGTGAAAAATTACAGTAACAGCACTTCGCATACTTGCAGATGTACCACACCAAGGGATTGGAACAATGAAACCATAACCATACATTTTTTTATATCATTTAAATTTTATCTCATTCTATCCTTAAAATTATTTCAAACACTAATTACTTTAATTGAAATTCTAGCTTTTTTAGGCATTGTGGACCAACCCGAGCGTATTATAACTTGGACGAATCCACTGAATGAAAAAAATTGTATACAAGGGATTTTATAAACATTCATCTATAAATTTACTTAAATATGAATAAAACGCATTATAATAATACGCGTTATAATAATAATATTTAGTCATAACTTGCATCTTGTGTCAATCTATTGTATCGACAATGAATCGACACAAAACGTCACATAGCCTAACACCAACCGAGAAACATTTCGTAGCGAATTTTTCCAATTTTATCGCGCGCACCGCATTAATTTGTGTTTTAGCTGTTTACTAGCTTTGTTCCGCACACCTCAATTTATTTTCTTTTTACTCACTTTAACACAAGGTATGTTCCCGTACTACGATTAATTGCAATTAATTGCAATAAAGCGTACTAAAACCGACTAAAAAACTCTGTTTTAGTACGTTTCATTGCAATTAATTGCAATTAATCGTAGAACGGGAACAGACCTACAACCTGTACAATTAACATTTTGGCCTTTTGCTGTGACGTCATCATTCTGCATGACGGCCCGTACTTCTAGGAGGCATTGTAGAAATGGAGTGGACATGCCCATATGATTTACATTGAAGGGGATGGTAGTAATTTTTTGTCCACTAAACGTCAAATCTGGTCAAATCCAATGCCTTCTAGAAGTAGGGGCCGTCAGACTACGTAATCGTTTTAGCTATGACGTCAATTTAGCCGTGCATTTTGACATTTCCATCTGCCAGTGTCAATATACACGGGGATTTGACGTGCGGATTTTCAGCTATAATATAAATAAAACGTTAGTTTTTTGTGCGTGGACGCGTTATAATAGGCGTGTTTTTTTACTCCGATAGAGAACAGAATATAACTATGCCGCGAAAAAACGATCTACCACAAAACAGCATTGCATTCGCTAAGACTGACATAAGGTCTGTTCCCGTACTTTCAGTAACTTAATTTTACTGAATTTTCCTGAATCATGTGGTGGGGAATTTCATGAAAAGTACGGGTACGCTCTCATTTTATTTCCTGAAAATTTACAACCGAAAGTGTCAGTTTTCGGTTTTTGGGAGAACAATAGTGATTATAAAGTCATCCTAAGCGGTAATAAATTATCGCCACAAAAATATTCGACCTTCATAGCAACATTATGCAAAAAATATGTTGCTTACCGGGCACATTTGAAAATATTTACTCCGTTTGACACTTTTTAGTACTTTTCAGTAGCTCATACCATTTGAGTATAAAGATATTAAGAGTCGCAATAAAGCCAGCAGAGTGTCTTCATTTTCCCAAGATTTTACCCATACTATGAAAATTTACGAACATTCGGACAAATTGTTCGGGGTGTAGATGATTGGCTCGTTTTGGATGCAGGGGCTTGGCGCGGAAATTTGAATATATATAAATGTTGTGCGTAAATCTGATATGAATATTCAAGCTTTGATATTGGCCCAGTCATTTTAGCATAAAAAAGGGGTCAACCTCGGAATGAGAGATAATAAGCTGAAATTTCGTATATACCTTCATTTTGAGGTCTTGAAAGTTGCCTCAAAAGTCTCATAAAATCTCGTGTCTGCGTCGAAAGTTAATCAAGGTCAAAGGTGAGAAAAAACAGTTTTTAGCGATTATCTTGGTTTCTATTGCTCCAATGATGTTAACACTTAGGATCGAAATTGTAGAACATAAAATTTGCGACACATTTTATTTGAAGCATTTTTTCCTGCGCTCAACCGTTTTTCCGATAGAGGGCGATAAGCGCGCAGCACTCAGCCATATGTACTGTAATGCAAGGTCAACCGTAAATACCTGTGAATACTACCTTCAGTTTTGAATTATTTGTATTATTTATCAGTAAATACATTGTATTTAATAGCATTTTACCTATTTTTAAACAATGATTATGCCAATTCGCCAAGAAAAATGTTTGTCAAATCGATGTAGTAATAAGAAACTTATTGGTATGCTCATTGAAAAGTTTGAGAGTGTAAATATCACAACAAAGCAAGAAAGAGATGATGCTGATGTTCTAATTATAGAAACAGCTATCGAAGAATCCAAACATGAAAGGACAGCCATCATTATAGGAGAAGACATAGATTTACTAGTTATTTTAATTGGACGCACCCAATTACATCAAGAAGACATTTTCTTTAAAAAAGTTGGCAAAGGCAATGTCAAAACACAAATATACTCTTCAACAAGTTTTGACAAATATCCCATTTCTAAAAAACATGTTTTATTTTTACATGCATTCAGTGGATGTGACACAACTTCTGCGCTGCTTAAAAAAGGAAAAAAAAACTTTCATAAAAGCACTAGAACAACTTGCCAATTTCGACGAACTAGCTCAAGTTTTTCTAGAAGAAAAATGCCCTGTCCAACAATTATACGATAATGGCATTCGGATCTTACTAGCAATATACAATGCTCCAAAATCGGAGGATTATATCGATCATCTTCGATATACTCAGTTCATTAAATCAACAAAACTTAATAAACCTGTCCAATTATCTAACCTTCCGCCGACAAGTGCAGCGGCCCATCAGCATATAAACCGTATCTATTACCAAGTTCAAAAATGGTTAGGGCATGATTTAGAACCCCAAGAATGGGGTTGGGTGCTCCAAAATGAGTTCCTGGAGCCAATGCCAACAATATTACCACCAGCTTCCGATGAATTACTGAATACTCTATTTTGCAATTGTAAGAATGGATGTGGTGCACGGTGCCGATGTAGAAAATCGGGGCTGCAATGCACTTTAGCTTGTGGCCACTGTAATGGGCAAGCTTGCCTCAATGCTATTTCATTACAAAGTGACTGTGAGCAAGAGAGTGCTTTTGGCCATGAAATTCAGGAAGGTCTGCAAACACCAATTCAAGGCAACGAAGATGATGACAATGATACAGACATTCCCGAACGTCCAGAAGATGACGATGAAGAAAAAGAAACGTAATATTTTTGTTATTTAAATTTTTAAAGAATGGTAGATTGAAAATATGTAATATATATACATATTAAAATAAATTAAATATATGTCAAATGTTATTAAATACAATGTATTTACTGATAAATAGCTCAAAACTGAAGGTTTCACGGTTGACTTTGCATTACAGTACATATGGCTGAGTGCTGCGCGCTTACCGCCCTTTATCAGAAAAACGGTTGAGCGCAGGAAAAAATGCTTCAAATAAAATGTGTCGCAAATTTTATGTTCTACAATTTCGATCCTAAGTGTTAACATCATTGGAGCAATAGAAACCAAGATAATCGAAAAAAACTGTTTTTTCTCACCTTTGACCTTGAATAACTTTCGACGCAGACACGAGATTTTATGAGACTTTTGAGGCAACGTTGAGGACCCCAAAATGAAGGTATATACAAAAATTCAGCTTATTATCTCTCATTCCGAGGTTTTATGCTAAAATGACTGGGCTATATTCTTTTGCCGAAACTAAATAGCTGATATACGAAGTGAAACGTGAACTAAATAATTGATATGCGAAGTGAAACGTGAACTAAATAATTAACAAATATATATATATATATATATATATATATATATATATATATATATATATATATATATATATATATATATTGTTGTGGTGGCGGCTGTTCACAGCTGTTCCGCAACAATAGATGGCATTTTTATCAGATCATTCATTTTGGATTACATTTATTAAAATTTTATTTCATTTTCGCGTAATTTTCAATTTTTTTTTTTCTTCTTTCTTTGCTTGTGAACGGTCGCTACCACAACGGTGGCGCCTATTCAGCTGTTGTGGATTGTCAATTGTTAGACAGGAGGATTGTGCTGTGATTCTGGGCCTGATGGGGGTAGTGCGTCAGTCATATCCTTGTTTGCAAGTCACTTAGCTAGACTAAGTATTTTGAATTGAGTGGCGCCTTTACACTCTCATCAGGTTGGGGTGATTCCGTTGATGCCTTGCGGACCTCATATCCAGCAATAGCTGTCGATGCCTAAATGGCATCTATTTTGAATTGGGTGTACCCTTCCGGCATCTTCTGGGTTGCTCCACCCGGAATCATGGTGCATCTTTCCTCTATCCTTTTGTTTTATTTTCCATTCCCAATTTTCATACCTTTCTTCCTATCCTAAACTGCCCACTGAGAACTTGGTTTCACTGAACCTATGTATGTATTAATCTTCATTTTTTTTGGTACTATTATTCGCTAATATTTTAGTTAATATAATTTCGGCACGATTGTTTTTATTGGGTTTTTATGAATTCTCTGGTTGGATTTTTTTTTTCTTCTTTCACTAACAGTTGTTTGAATTTGGTTTTTATTTACGTTAAGTTTTAGCCGTGTTTGGAAATTTACGGATTTTTATTGGTTTTGGGTTTTAATTAGTTAGAATTGAATTTTTCTGTGAAGTATTAGCACTTATCTTTCATTATTTATATTCGATTGCTGGTTATAAGTTTGTAAAATGCCTCGTGCAAAACGCAACCGTAGACCCACTACCAATGATTCCGGTTTTGATCGCTTGAGCCGAGCATTGGAACGGCTATCGCTCACTCCACCAGCAGAGCAACGTGCTCGATCATTTCAGGGTGGCGTTCCAGCCACAATTCCAGGACCATCATCAGCACCGGGGCCCTTTCACTCAACGGGTCATTTGGATGGAGTGGAGGCAGTTCCGGAAATTCCGGCTGGATGGCGCCCAAAAAGCATTGGTTATTCGGTTTTAGTTTTTATTACATTTGTATTATTATTTTGAGTAGTTTTAATCGCGCAATAATTGGTTTTAGATTTTCCGGAATTTCATTAGTTTTAACTTGTATTTGATTCATTTTTTTTTCTGTTAATTTTCACTTATTTTTGAATTTCATTTATTTTTTTTGTTAACTTCTCTTGCTCCGAATGGATGTTCTGATAGGCTGGGGTGACACTTGTTCCCGGGAGCACTTGGTTGCCTCAGCCATTTTTTTTTTTTGTTTCTTTGGCCGTAGATGGCATTTTTATCAGATCATTCATTTTGGATTACATTTATTAAAATTTTATATCATATTCGCGTAATTTTCAATTTTTTTTTTTCTTCTTTCTTTGCTTGTGAACGGTCGCTACCACAACGGTGGCGCCTATTCAGCTGTTGTGGATTGTCAATTGTTAGACAGGAGGATTGTGCTGTGATTCTGGGCCTGATGGGGGTAGTGCGTCAGTCATATCCTTGTTTGCAAGTCACTTAGCTAGACTAAGTATTTTGAATTGAGTGGCGCCTTTACACTCTCATCAGGTTGGGGTGATTCCGTTGATGCCTTGCGGACCTCATATCCAGCAATAGCTGTCGATGCCTAAATGGCATCTATTTTGAATTGGGTGTACCCTTCCGGCATCTTCTGGGTTGCTCCACCCGGAATCATGGTGCATCTTTCCTCTACCCTTTTGTTTTATTTTCCATTCCCAATTTTCATACCTTTCTTCCTATCCTAAACTGCCCACTGAGAACTTGGTTTCACTGAACCTATGTATGTATTAATCTTCATTTTTTTTTGGTACTATTATTCGCTAATATTTTAGTTAATATAATTTCGGCACGATTGTTTTTATTGGGTTTTTATGAATTCTCTGGTTGGATTTTTTTTTTTTCTTCTTTCACTAACAGTTGTTTGAATTTGGTTTTTATTTACGTTAAGTTTTAGCCGTGTTTGGAAATTTACGGATTTTTATTGGTTTTGGGTTTTAATTTGTTAGAATTGAATTTTTCTGTGAAGTATTAGCACTTATCTTTCATTATTTATATTCGATTGCTGGTTATAAGTTTGTAAAATGCCTCGTGCAAAACGCAACCGTAGACCCACTACCAATGATTCCGGTTTTGATCGCTTGAGCCGAGCATTGGAACGGCTATCGCTCACTCCACCAGCAGAGCAACGTGCTCGATCATTTCAGGGTGGCGTTCCAGCCACAATTCCAGGACCATCATCAGCACCGGGGCCCTTTCACTCAACGGGTCATTTGGATGGAGTGGAGGCAGTTCCGGAAATTCCGGCAATACAGAATGAGTCAGGTAGACCAGATTTCGCCAGCATCCTTAATTCCAGCCGGTCTGCTGCTATTATGCCACCGTCAAAGTGGACGATCCGATTTGATGGCACTTCGACGGGTCTCAGCGTGACTCGGTTCCTGTTTAGGATAAAGACCATGGCAGCGAGCTATGGGGTTCCGTTGGCTGTACTCGCTCATGACTTGCATTTGTTGCTACAAGGTCCAGCCGAGGAGTGGTACTGGCGTTATATGGAGCTCCATCGCTCGGTGACTTGGTCTGATCTGGAGCAGGAGTTGCGGGAGCGTTTTGAGGACCGTCGAAGTGACGTTGACATCAGGCGCGAAATCGACGCTCGAATTCAAAAACCGGGCGAGTCCATCCAGGTGTTCTTCGATGCGATCGAGGCAATGGCACTGCAGCTCAGCAACCCATTGTCGGATGTTGACTTGCAGTGCATATTGCTACGCAACATGAACCGGCGCTTACGGGAGCACTTGGCTGGACTCGAATTCCGTAATGCCCGCGAATTGCTGCGACGCTGTGTGGCTACCGAAGCCGTATGGTATCCTTCGGGTCAACGAGCTGATAGTACCCAAGTGCGACGCGTGGTCCATGAAATATATGAACCTGAAGAGGACAAAACCGCTCAGTATGTGGAGGCAGTCACCTCATCAGCTCGCCCTCCTCTAATGACACGTAGGTCCCAACCTGTGACATCATCGAATCCCCGTTCAGCGCAATATTCCACCGATCTTAGGGTCTGTTGGAATTGTCAAGATCTGGGTCAACCAACCCGCAATTTTTGTTATGGTTGTGGAGCTCCCGATGTGCTTAAGCCTAGGTGTGGACGATGCAACAGCTCGGGAAACGCCAGACGGATCGTGACGAATACGGGGATTCGGAGCGGTCCATCTGCCACACAACAACGGCGCTCCGAGACCACAGATGTGGCAACCAATGTGGACCCAGAGTTGTGGCGTCGTCAATAGGATGCCAAACATTAAATACGGCTGACACTGCGACCCAAACACCTTGGTCTGCAAATCAGCCTCTGACCGATTCCTATAATACCGCCTCTAGTTGGTCGGCGCCCGGGGATGGCCGAACTTCTCGTCGCACACGATCCTTTACTTGGTCATCGAATTCTACTTTCGGGAGATCATGGAGGTACTTTACCTTGCGAAAATTATTGAAGCAAGCTTGCGCAGATTCAATTCTGACACCGTACGGGGAAAACCGGCCTTTTGCTGAAATCGAAATAAAAGGTCGGAAGCTCATGGGGCTCCTTGACAGTGGAGCTAGCGTGAGTATACTTGGAGCGGGATCTTTGGACCTGATTGAGGATCTTGGGCTGCAGATGTCAATGCTGCAGACTGACATCCTTACTGCATCGGGTCAAAGGGCTCCCGTTCTAGGATACGTGCGTGCACTGGTGCGATTCAACGGCCGCTTGAAGATGGTACGATTTTTAATTGTTCCATCTTTGACCGGTCGCGTATATCTGGGAATTGATTTCTGGAATACGTTTCGGATTGCGCCAGTGCAAGTCTCCGCTGTTGAGGTTTTGCCCGAAACACCCGCTGTTGGTTTTCACCATTTGCTTCCTGAGGATCAGCAACGTTTAGAGCTTGTCAAACAACAGTTTCCATCGTTCAATGTTTTGGGGCTTGGTAAAACTTCTTTGCTAAGTCACCACATTGATACCGGTTCCGCGAAACCCATCAAGCAGAGACATTACGCTGTCTCTCCAGCGGTCCAGAAACTGTTGTTTGATGAGCTGGATCGTATGCTTTCCTTGGGAGTGATTGAGGAAAGTCACAGTGCGTGGAGCTCACCCGTAACGCTAGTACGCAAGCCAGGTAAAGTGCGTCTATGTCTCGATGCCCGAAGGTTGAATGAGGTCACCATGAAGGATGCGTATCCGTTGCCCTTGATTGAGGGGCTGCTTTCGCGACTTCAGTCCACTAAATTTATCACAAGTCTGGACTTAAAGGATGCCTTTTGGCAAATTCCTTTGGACGCGGAATCTAGGGAGAAGACGGCATTTACTGTGCCTGGCAGGCCCCTGTACCATTTCACGGTCATGCCTTTTGGTCTGTGTAACGCACCGCAAACTATGTGCAGACTGATGCATCGGGTTATACCTCATGAGCTGCATGACAAGGTGTTTGTATACCTTGACGACTTACTTATTACAAGTTCGACATTTGATGAGCACTTGGATCTTCTTTCCACAGTTGCACAGCTGTTACATGCAGCTAAACTCACCATCAATGTCGAAAAAAGTAAGTTCGTTCAAAGGGAAATCAGATACCTTGGATATGTGGTTAGTGACGGTATCCTGAAGACAGACCCCGAGAAAGTGTCTGGCATCGTGTCCTATCCAGTACCAAAAAGTGCGAAAGACGTGAGAAGGTTCATGGGCATGGCAGGTTGGTATCGTCGTTTTGTCCCTAATTTCGCTTCCGTGACAGCACCACTGACAGACTTGTTGAAAAGCAAAAAGGCTTTCCAGTGGACTCAAGGAGCGGGAGTGGCTTTCGATAGAGTCAAGGAACTGTTAGTTTCTGCTCCAGTGCTGGTGAATCCTGACTTCACCAAACACTTTTATATTCAGTGTGACGCTAGCACTACGGGTATCGGGAGCGTCCTGTTTCAGAAGGATGATGATGGTGGAGAGCATCCCATCGCTTATATGTCCTCGAAATTAAATGCTGCGCAGCGCAACTATAGTATCACAGAGCTAGAATGCCTGGCTGCGGTGCAAAGCGTCAAGAAATTTCGGGCATATATTGAGGGGTTGCCCTTTACCATCATC
>OX376373.1:92684842-92826660 GCA_947369275.1 Nemotelus nigrinus | reverse complement strand
TTAATTCCTAATAACGAAGCCATGCTTTCTACGAGACTCTTGTTTCTGATGCATGGTTATTTGTATTAACTAACGACATGAAAGAAATTTTGATTAACTAGATGTCCAGTTTATGCATTTTAATATGAACACACTTTCGTCACTACACATAGATCCTTCTACCCATCTAACTAATTCAACTTACTGCTACCAGCCACATCGAAAAGACCACTTTTAAAATAAAGAAAACCAAAGGCGCCACTTTTTTTGTGTTTGTTTTATCTAACAAAAAATATAATTAACACTAAAATTATAATAGTTAAAAATGTAAAATATTTTATGGTCTTTCAATTTCTTTTCATTCTTACGTGTAACCGTTTTCTTCAATTCTTATTTCCCTTACAACATTACAAAAATATGTGTTTACGTTGCACTTTTACTAACACTTGTATTTGCAATTCAGTATAGGATTTCGGGGCAGTTAAGTCACTTTCTCAAGCTATATGTATATACGTATTATTACTTCCGTTTGACTATTCAATGTCAGGACTCGGTAATATAATTTCAAAACGACGATTGCATAATATGTATTGACGACGATGATTTGTCTCATCAGTTTAACTGGTCGTGCATACGGCTCGGTGTTTATGAACGTTTGACGACAGAGTTTGGGCAAAGTGAATTCAAAAAGAGTGACAACGGCGACAACAGAATATTCAAATGTCACACGCTATTCGATTGAAGTTTTTAATTATCTTTGGCTATTGACATACGTTTTCGCATTGACGTTATACCGCTATTGCTATTCGAGTTGTTGCCTGTGGACGAATGGCTATTCGCACCACCGAATGTGGCCAACGATTTTCGTCGCGTTGGCAAATTCTTTGGCGGGTCGGTTGATGGTGCACTGCGACGACGTGGCGGTGAATCTATGAATACAAGAAATCCAACGGTGAATAAAGTTATGCTCTTAAAAAACTATGTTAAATTTCATGTGTTATGGGCATAGTAGTTCGATTGCAATCCAATGCGCTAGCAGATAAGTTATAGGTAGACGAAATATTCTACTCAAACAAACGATTACGCTATTTTACAGGAACAAACTTAATTAGAAAAAATCCTACCCCTTAACTGCGATATTCGTCGCTTATTTGAAAGCTGTGTCGAGAATTTAGTCGAACTTTGATTGCTTCCGCTCGATATTTGCAGACTGATTGATTTTCTTTTATTGTTAATTGAACTTAGGCTGGTTGGTCTTAACGATTCTCGCTCTTTTCCTCCATTCATATGTTTTTTGCCGTCCACTGACGTCGATTGAGTGTGTTGCTCACGTTTCTGACTGTTACTTGCACTGCTACTGCTACCAGCACCACTACTCGCTCCCTTCAACGCGGGTGCACTATTGACTTTCATTTCGGCTTGCTGTTTAAGTTTTTGTTCATCTTGTAGTGCCTGCTTATGGATACCGACTTTCAGCCAGTAGTCTAATTGAGCTTCACGCGATTCACTTATGATTTTACGGCCATCTTGATATGTACTGAGAATGCCCTGAAAATAAAAAATTGGCGAGTTTAATAGAAATAGAGCGTTTAAAAAATTTAACACTTTAATTAGATTCTATCAATATTTTAAAAGTCATATCATGATTTTTCTTCAAAATAATAATTGTTGATTATTCAATGAAGACGAACTCTAATATCCAACAAATTTGGAGCTCACCTGTAATTTCTGTATAGTTTTATAAACAACTTCTGGTGAAACGAGCCCATAGTCGAACAGCGAACACATATGCAATACAAAATTTCGATATAAATTTTTCTGTAATAGATCACGTCCACGCATATCCAAAAACATATCACAGGCAAGTGGCAGTTGAATGTCACCGACATAACCATGTTTCATAACATGTAGATTCCACATTTTCATCAGTTCCTTTTCGCCTTCGTTCACGTCCGTAAATTCATCGATCATTTGCATTGTTTTCTGTTGTAGCCAAAGTGGATCACCTTCACCTTCCGAATCGACATCGAGTTCTTTCGGATGAACGGGCAAACATGTTTCGGTATGATGATATAAGCTAGAATTGGAAGAGATGAAATAAAGCATTGTTTGAAAATGAGAACATTCAATACAAGTTTTAATTCAACGACAGATTAATAATGGATCCATAGAGAAGATGCGTATAGCAGAAATCTTTCTCTTTCTTGCTCTATTGAGCTTCACCAACCATAAATCCAATAAATTTTCACGAGAGTGGTTACAGATTTATACCGTTACCCACGTACATCAGTTTCGTCGATTTTATGTGCCAGACAGTTGACTGTTTATGTTTCAGGATACTGACTATAAACTTCTAACCCTAAATCATAGAATAGGAAACGATGGATTTCTTCGAGCAACAAGTCGACTTCAAAATATGGAGAATGAAGCTTACGACACGATATTTAAAATTCTTTTACCGAAACGTTCATTCACGAACGGACGCTTCATTCCGGTGTTAACCTTCTGCTTACCCGAATACGAGAAAGATTTTAGATATCTCAGAGGCGGCAGCTAATGAAAAATCTCCTTAAGAAATTTATGGTTTGCCGGAGTCTAAGCGTCGTACGCCAACCTTTGCATCCTTACCAAAGCATCGGTTGAGCGCCTCAAGGCCATTTGAAACTACTGGCATCGATATAGCAGGCCCTTTGTACGTTCGATCTTCTTCAACTGATGCTACTATGAAGAAGGTGTACATACTATTGATGACTTGCGCTGTTATTAGGGCGGTACATTTAGAGCTTGTCTTCGGATTATCTGCAGAAGCTTGTTTATTAGGTTTGCGGCGTTTCATTTCTAGACGAGGTGCTCCTGCAACCATTATTTCGGATAATGCCAAGAACTTTAAACGAATGTCCACTGAGGTTGCTGACTTTGGTATTTTTTTACAAGCGGAATCACATAATGATTTCATTTCAGAAAACCGAATCAAATGGATGTTTATCGTTGAAAGAGCATCCTGGTGGGGTGGGTTCTATTAACGACTATTAAGAAGCGTGAAAGAAGTCTTACGGTCAACAATTTGGCGGGAAACCTTAACATCTGATGAACTGAATACTTACCTTAACGAAGCAGAAAACGTTATTAATTCGCGGCCATTAACATATGTCGGGGATGATCCTCAAGATCCGACACCTCTAACACCGACACACTTTCTTACCGGACCTATCATCAAGAATTTTGTCACTGGTTTTTCTACTTCGAATGACGGCGAAATACGACAGATCTGAAGACGTTGCCTTCGTATTTCGCAGCAGTTTTGGAAGAGATTAAAATTCGAATATTTACACCAGCTGCGATCGGCGGATCACTTTAAAAACGGGGCGCCATGTGAACATCGAGTGGGTGACGTAGTTATTGTTCACGACGATTCACGAGACTAGCTGTAATTTAAAATACTTTTGCTGGGCGTGACGGCAAACTCAGAGCGTGCGAAGTTCGACTTCATAATGGTACTAAGCTGAGAAGGTCGGTTCAGCATTTATACTCGTTGGAGAATTACAGTTCATTTCTTTCATAACACCGCCGGGCCGGAGGATGTTAAAAATATTTTACTAAGACAAATGTGAATGCTAACGTACAAGCAATACAATGAACTATGAATTTATGAACACAATGAATTATGAATTTACTATTATATCGTCGCTGTGAAATCAAACCGGCATATCTGCAAAATACACATTTTTCACTAAAGCACTTTAAAGTTTTCGCCTGTGGGCTATTTCCGCGTGAATGCAAAGCGGCAAAACACCATTAGACGGGTTTTTATTGAACTATACGATATGCCGGTGCGACATAAAAATAGACGAGTAAATAAGGAATTATTGATATACCATCAACATGCATGAAATGAATCAAACCAAAAAGTCAAAACAAAACACCATGTAGTTCATTCATATCGTCTACGTAATAGCAGACCACACAATGTTATACAACTGACCATATCATCATGACCATATCAGGTTTCCGAGTAGCGACCGTGAATATCCATGCCATATGGTATATTCAAATGTAGTACAGGGTCATATTGCGAACGATAATAAATTATGTGTCACCAAGGCACGCGACCCAAATATGTTATGGTTACAGTGTGAATAAGCGCACAGAGCAATAAATCCTATATGTGTTGATAGAATGGCGCTAGAAATGTTGGTCAAGTGTAGCGTGTGAAAGTTGAACACATGTGATTCATGTAGATTATTGTGTCATGGGAAATATACATGTTATTGATTTATTTCAGGGCATGCTGAGTTTAGTTAATAAAATAGGTTAAGTTATGTTCATAATGTTTTGTAAAAATCATATATAAGGAGTGGTAAGAATATTGAGAAAATAGATTCATTTGAGTAAGCGTGGAATACACAGTTTTATTTCTGTTGAATCTCTGCTAGCGAGGTTATTCTTGCGGAGCATTATCTAAGCACGGCAAATGTCCAAGGTTAGCTTTGACATGGTGCCAGCACTAACTGCGGCCTCGCCGCTTTGGTAGGTTGGATAGTGGTACAATCCACTCTCTGCTTCTGGGTTAGTCTAAACTCTATTCCTCTACAGCAAGGACCCTGCGTTGAAGCAAACAGAGGGAGAAATATCTCAGGACCCAACAACAAACTTATCCCGTGACGACCCCATCATATTTCATGGCAACCCTTGCATATTTCATGACGATCATTGCTTATTTCATGGCGATCCTGATGTACGGAACTCTGGAATCTACTATAAAGATTCAGGCAGCTACATAGAAGAAGAAGGACAGTTAGAACGGGAAGAATACGTCCCTGAGCCAGTATCGACTACACCATTTTACTACAAGCCTACAGCAATAAATACACTTGGACCCAGACCTAGGAGAATTGAAGAATTCAAGAAAAAGAAAGCTGAGAAAGATATTTTGGACACCATCCCCAAACCAAGACGACCACGTGGAGGCAGGAAAACAAAGTTAAAGCGTGAACGAGCGGAACTACACAGATTGGTACGGATTTCTTTTGGACAACAGAAAGAATACTTCCGGAAGAGACTACGGGAACTTAAAGAAGATGGGGAATAATTGCTCGACGGAGGAGGTAACAGTGATACAGGAGTATCAACAATCAATAACAACGGCAGCAATTTTCTGTATTATATTAGGAATATTCTATGTTTACAACAAAAAAAATAAGGAGTATGTAACTAAGAGGTTAAATAGGAGTATAGATGTATAGCAATAATTAAAACAATACATATGTCTTGATACATAAATTTAAAAAAAAAAAAAAAATAACTTTTATTTATGAATGTACGGTTCTTTCTTATAAAAATCCCAGTCTTACAATAATTATGTATGGACACTTTAGAAGGTTTAATCTTGGAAAATGAACAGGTTTTAAGAAATTTGAGAAAAAGTTCGAAGAATTTATATAGGTTTGAAACTTTAAAAGAGAAATTGAACGATTTACAGGCACGTAAAGAAAAATTTAAGAAAACAATCAGCAATTTTAATGACGAAAGCTCTGAGGTTTTAGATATAAAACTAAAGTTCAAAGCGGTATCAGCGATATTAGAAGGAGAAATCTGGCTACAGCTTGGTAAACAAGGATATTCTGCGGAAGACGTCCAACAAGAGTGCGACATCACCGAAGAATTAGAGACTAGTTTACAAGTACTAGAAGACAAAGCCAAGATGTCTGAGTTTAGTCTAGAGACTGCCATAAAAATAATTCCTACTTTCGAGGGAAAGTATAAGGAATTAGAATCCTTTTTGAAGATAGTAGAATTACTAAATTCCACATTAACCGCTTCAGGAAAAACTCAACTCATAGATTTCGTCACTAAAGTTAAACTTACCGCGAATGTGAGATTATCTTTGATTAACACCTCAATCAGCACTTTTGAATCTTTAAAAGATGAATTATCTAGCAGGTTTAGGAACAATAAAACAGTACCACAGATTCATTCTATGCTCAGTAACATGTGTCAGAACCGATCATCTGTTACTACATATAAAGATAAGATTTTATCTTTGGTTGATGAGCTCAATCAATTACAGGTACAAGGGTTAGGTAATCAGGCTACAGAACCAGAAAAGAAAGTTATCGCGCAAATGAACGATACTTATGCACTCACTATCTTTAAAAGTGGACTTAACGACCAGCTGAAAAGCACAATATTTTCAGCTAGACCCAAAACTTTTGCTGAGGCAGTATCATTAGCGCAAGAAATTGAGACATTAGAATCTCAAGCTACGAGTAGCGTAATGCATATCGGCAATTTTGCAAATAATAGAAATAACCGTGATCGAAGATACAGAAACAATGGCAATGATAGAAATAGCAATGGTTATAGGGATAGAGACAGTCGAAGAAATTTTAGGAATAAAAGATACGATAACCATAGAAATTTTAATAGAAAAACAGATAGCAGATCAAATCATTATAGGGATAATAATGATAACAGAGATAATCACCGATATGCCAACAACCATAGTAATCACCGCAATAACAATAATAGAAGTATACACGTAATTTCGGACCAGGGAAACGTCCTAGGTTCCGGAGAGGAAATGAGGAACCTCCCGGAATAAATAACACGAGTAAAGAATGTAAAATTTACAGAATAACTGATGGCTGCACGAATTACGTAAGAATTTATAATGATGGAGCGAATAGACAACTATCGTTCTTAATAGATACGGGTGCAGACGTATCAATTTGTAAAGTAGGTATATTTAAGGCGTTAGAACATAGAGTGAATAGCAAGGATAAAATTAAGTTAACTGGTATTACTAAGGAAGTAACTACGTCTTTAGGTACTTCGGAATTAAATTTATTAATTGGGAACAAAAGGGTAACAGAACTATTTCACATTGTAGACGACAATTTTCCGATTAGTACGGACGGTATTATCGGTAGAGATTTATTAGTTGGTTTCATGAGTAAAATCGATTATGAAACATTCACCATTACTTTTAGTGTGTCAGATGAAGAAATTGTATTACCCATGGATACAAAACGTCAGAACCATTCGGGAATTAATATATCCGCGAGAACTGAAGCAATAGTTCCGGTAAATGTAAGCATCGATGAGGATAGCATTGTGCTGAACGCAGAAATTGAGAAGGGTGTTTTCATTGGAAATACTATTATACCAGCGAAAGGCGTTCGACACGTAAAGGTTCTGAACACAACTGATAGAGATGTAGTCATAAACAACTTCAACATAGAGGTTGAACCACTAAAGAACTACAAGGTATATGCAGGAAAACAACAGAGAGGTGATCAGAAACGTTTCGAGAAACTGCTGGGAGTTATAGATAAAGATAATTTGGACAAAAGATCTATGGACAGTTTGCTAGAGATAATCAAAGAATATCAAGATGTTTTTCACTTGGAGGAAGAGAAATTGACAACAAACAATTTCTACAGACAAAAGCTGCAGATGGCAGACGATAGTCCGGTCTACATTAAGAATTATAGGCTACCTCAAGCTCAAAACGAAGAAATATTACAACAAGTTAGAGACTTAGAAGATAATGATATTGTCGAACCGTCAGTAAGCCCATACAATTCACCACTTTTGGTTGTGCCGAAGAAGACTTCAGATGGTAAAGCTAAGTGGAGACTTGTAGTGGATTTTCGTAGATTGAACGACAAAATCATCAATGATAAGTTTCCTTTGACTAGATTGGAAGACGTTCTAGATAGACTCGGTAGAGCGAAATATTTCTCAACTTTGGACATGACTAGTTCATTCCACCAGATCGAACTTGAGAAAGAATCTAGACCCGTCACAGCGTTTTCGACCAGTGATGGTCACTATCAATTCAAGAGACTACCATTTGGATTAAAGATTTCGTCCAACAGTTTCCAACGGATGTTGACGATAGCTTTGAGTGGTTTAAGTCATGAGGCATTCCTATATGTAGATGACATCATAGTTTTTGGATGCAGTGTCAAACACCACAATGATAATCTTCGCAAAGTGTTACAGCGAATGCGACAGTACAACTTGAAGTTGAACCCTGGGAAGTGTCACTTTTTGAAATCGGAAGTAGTGTATTTAGGGCATTTGATAACCAGTGAAGGTGTTAAAACAGACCCATCTAAGTTTGAGACGATCAGAAACTATCCGGTTCCGAAATGTGCAGATGAAGTACGCAGATTTGTTGCGTTTTGCAACTACTACAGGCGTTTTATTCCGAATTTTGCCGGAATTGCAAAAAGTTTGAACTCGCTATTGAAAAAGAACGTTACATTTGAATGGACCGAAGAATGTCAAAAAGCGTATGAAACACTTAAGAATAAATTAATTGAACCACCAATTTTGCAGTATCCAAATTTCGAAGAACCATTCATTCTAACAACTGATGCATCTAATTACGCATTAGGCGCTGTATTATCGCAAGGTGAAATTGGACAGGACTTACCAATTTCGTATGCAAGCAAGTCGCTAGCAAAGCACGACATCAACAAACCAGTCATAGAAAAAGAACTTTTAGCCATACATTGGGGCATAAACTTTTTCAGACCCTATCTCTACGGAAGAAAGTTCGTAGTTGTCACAGACCATAGACCACTAGTATCTTTATTCACCCATGCAAATCCTTCATCAAAACTCACTAGAATTAGAGTTGACTTATCGGATTATGATTTCACGATTGTGTACAAAAAGGGCAGCATGAACACGAATGCTGATGCCTTGTCAAGAATTGAGTTGGATTCTGACTCTTTAAAAGCATTGATACCTCCAGTTATAGATGAAACAGCAAAGCGTAAACTATTAGCAATTACAAGGGGCATGGCAAAGAAAACAGAGGATAAAAAGCAAGAAACCCGCAGCGAAAGCAACCACGTAAAAGTAGAACCTGATCAATTCTATTGTTGGGATTGCACTAGCTTGTCGGATATCACCGGTGTTATGAAGTTAAAATTTATCCTGCGCAATGATGAAAATAAAAGTATTGATATCGTACGTACGAAAGATATTGTAAAAGTATATTGTAGCGATATATCTAACGTGAAACCAGTTTCCGTTAATGCAAAGCTAACAATAAATAGGGGTACCCGCAGACACAAAAGTAATGAGAATAATAGTGATAATCCACATTCAGAATACGTTTTGATTATGGAGAAACTATTAGATTTTGCTAGACGTAACAAAATCCAAGAACTCTCATTATCAAGTGATGATATTATATTGAAGTCTATAGACAAGGAAGAATTTAAGAAAGTATTTAACCTGTTGCAACGAAAAGGTAAAGATAATGCGCATATGAAGCTAAGAATAATGATATACAAGCCGCCCGCTAAGATAACGAATAAAGATGAACAGGTGAAATTAATAGAAGAATATCACAATTCACCACACGGAGGACATTTAGGGATTCGCAAAACTTTGTTAAAGCTAAAACAAAGATATTGCTGGAAAAACATGAACGGTATGGTTAAATCCCACATAAAGAATTGCACACCTTGTCAAATAAACAAACAGGTGAGACACACGAAAGAAGAAATGATGAAAACTGACACACCAACTACGAGTTTTGAAACAATACAAATAGATACCGTAGGTCCACTAAGGATATCTAATAACTATAGATACATATTAACCTTACAATGTGAACTGACTAAATTTGTAGTAGCGTTCCCAATAGAGAATAAAGAAGCACAAACCATAGCTGTAGAATTAGTTAATGAATTTATATTAAAGTATGGACATTTCAAAGTACTCAAGTCTGATTTAGGTACTGAATTTACAAATAAGCTTATGAGCAACATCTGTGATTTGCTAAAAATAAAACAAATATTTTCAACACCATATCACCACCAAACTTTAGGGGTAGTAGAAAGGAATCATCGGGTACTAAACGAATATATGTATTCGTTTGCTGATGACCAACAATGGGACAAATGGGTTCCATATTATACATTTGCATACAATACAACCCCAAATGTAGATACAAACTACACTCCATTTGAATTGATTTTCGGTAAACTTCCATATTTACCAAATGACATAGTTGACAATCAAGATGTAATTTACGATTTAGATGACTATGCCAACGAGTTAAAGGCAAGATTGAGGATGTCGATTAATAGAGCACGAGGTTTGATTGAAAAAGTTAAAATCAAAAGAACGATGAACCAAACAAATATACATTCTTTGAATCCTAAAATAGGAGATTTCGTACTTTTGAAAAATGAAAATAGAAAGAAACATCAACCGCCATATAAAGGTCCATATAGAGTATTGGACATGGATCACTGTAATGTCACTTTAGACATAGCAGGAAACCGTAAATTAGTACATAAAAACAGATTAAAACCTTACCACACATGTAACATAAACGACAATGTAGTTAAATAAAAAAAATATATATATACGAACCTACATATAAAAATTTTGTAGTAGAAACGTTCAGAATGATACAAGCTAAGTAAGCATTATTGTAAATAAAAAAAAAATATTGAACCATAAAAAAATATTAAACCTACAAATAGAGAAATTTTGTTATATTTTGAAGTACATTAAGAATGATAAACTTTGTTGTGACTAAAGATAAGAGAATATTATTATAAAAACCCCTTCTGGGACTATTGAACCTAATGTTTGTGATTAGTCTTCATTGTTTTTGTTACAAATGAACCCTAATCAAAAAAAGGGTAAAAGTGTAATGATATACCATCAACATGCATGAAATGAATCAAACCAAAAAGTCAAAACAAAACACCATGTAGTTCATTCATATCGTCTACGTAATAGCAGACCACACAATGTTATACAACTGACCATATCATCATGACCATATCAGGTTTCCGAGTAGCGACCGTGAATATCCATGCCATATGGTATATTCAAATGTAGTACAGGGTCATATTGCGAACGATAATAAATTATGTGTCACCAAGGCACGCGACCCAAATATGTTATGGTTACAGTGTGAATAAGCGCACAGAGCAATAAATCCTATATGTGTTGATAGAATGGCGCTAGAAATGTTGGTCAAGTGTAGCGTGTGAAAGTTGAACACATGTGATTCATGTAGATTATTGTGTCATGGGAAATATACATGTTATTGATTTATTTCAGGGCATGCTGAGTTTAGTTAATAAAATAGGTTAAGTTATGTTCATAATGTTTTGTAAAAATCATATATAAGGAGTGGTAAGAATATTGAGAAAATAGATTCATTTGAGTAAGCGTGGAATACACAGTTTTATTTCTGTTGAATCTCTGCTAGCGAGGTTATTCTTGCGGAGCATTATCTAAGCACGGCAAATGTCCAAGGTTAGCTTTGACATGGTGCCAGCACTAACTGCGGCCTCGCCGCTTTGGTAGGTTGGATAGTGGTACAATCCACTCTCTGCTTCTGGGTTAGTCTAAACTCTATTCCTCTACAGCAAGGACCCTGCGTTGAAGCAAACAGAGGGAGAAATATCTCAGGACCCAACAACAAACTTATCCCGTGACGACCCCATCATATTTCATGGCAACCCTTGCATATTTCATGACGATCATTGCTTATTTCAGATACCAAAAACTCAAAAACTCAATTTTTGCAGATATGCCGGTTTGATTTAACAGCGACGATATGTACACAAAAAATACGACAGAATACGACTATGTAAATTGGTTGAATTCTAATTGAATGCAATAAATTAGTCTTTAATTGAAGCTCAAACGACGCGGTTTGATTTGATTAGCTGATTCCAATTTTAGTTCCAAAAGGTTTAAATCTGGAGACCTAAAACGTTGCCTAAAAACCTGGGGGTTATCAGGCCCTTAATGGAACGTCAGTGATCAAATAAAGACCAATGCAGGCTTCGCGAAGAGGTTGAAGGTCACAATTCCATCGAGGAACAAATGGGAGGATGGCCCGTCTCCCTTGTACAAAGGAGCGCAAATATGGTATACGGATGGATCAAAGATCGATTGTGGAGTTGGAGCAGGGATCATAGGTCCCAAGTGCAAAGTCCATTTCCCTCTCTCAAAGGAGACAACCCTCTATCAAACAGAACTATCTGCCATACTTAGAGACTTACATATAGTATATATAAAGAACACTAAAAGGATCAGAATTAAGATCCTATCGGATAGTCAAGCAGTTTTCAAGGCTATCAACCGCGATCACATAAATTCAGGTATACTCGAAATAAGAGAGGCCCTAAATGAAAAAGGGGCACAGAACAGTTTCGAGTTGATATGGATCCCCGGCCATGAGGAGCACCAAGGAAACGAGAAAGCTGGAACCAAAGGCGAAGAAGGAGCAAGAATGCTCTTCATAGGTCCTTTTCCATACTGGGGCTTTACAAAGAAAGATACGGTCAAGGAAATTAAAACATAGAGCAAGAAAAAGATCAAAAGCTTCTGGCTTAATCTTGAGGGTTTGAAACACCAAAGAAAATACTTTGGCCTCGATAACAAAAGAGCGAAAGAAGCAATAACTCTCTGCAAATGTGCCATAAGAGCCCTAAGTGGAGCATTGACAGACAATTTTCCTTGCGAAAAGTATCTTGTCAATCAAAATCAATCAAACATACCAAAAAAATGGGAGTGGTCAAATAAAATAGAAATCGTTAAAAAATAGCAAGCGATCAAAATAGTAGGAAGCCATTGAAAAACAGGGAAAAATTAAATGAAATGAAAAATCCAGGGACCTTTACATATATGTACGAAAATCGGGAGAGGATGAATAGAATTAGTCATATCATGTTGAAAATGCATGAGTGGTCAGCATTTCCGGAATTCATACATACCGAATACAATTAGCGTGCGTTATGAATTTATGCGGAAAAATTAACAAAAAATAAAAATAAAAAAACACGGAAAATATTTGTTCAAGTGTCCGTATCCAAACTGGCATTGATGTTGCACGAATTGAGAAAAATCAAGGGAATAATTTGGATCTGGATTGAGATTATATACGCGTTTCAGATGGGTTTGGTTCATCTCCAGCAGATCTTGAAATGAAGACCAGGAATCTGATTGGCTGATCGAATGCAAAACTGGTGGACTATGAGACAGAGGAAGATGATGAGAAGTAGTTGACTGCGTGCGGCTGAGACTGTAAAGAGTATATTTGACCAGATATTAAAATGGGAGGAATTGTTGGTTAGAATAACAGAGGCAGGAGGATAGGCGAAGTGCGGATTTAGTCCTTTGGATTTTAATGGCGACTTTTTTGACTAGTATAACAAAAAGAAGACTAACCGTAAAGCAGAGTATTGATGTGAAAATGTTTAATTTTACGAATTAGAGAACGTTAACTGCAGAGAAGTAACAGAATGAAATAGAACTGGATTAAAGGCCGATTCGAGATTCTTGCAAACGTTAAATTGTTCAACGTCTTTTCTAGTCGTTTATACACTGAAAACTATTAGAAAATTCCAAAGTGATTGCTTAAGTGCTATCTCCTCAAGAAAGAAAAGGAAAAAATAATTCATGCACAAAGTCCATTCACGATGCGCAAAGAAAGAAATGTGCGCTTCATTTCGTCGAGTGCGCTTCATTTGGAGGTGTAGCATTCGCCTACCAGAATTCCCTCGGCGACATGTACTCAGCATGTGCATGGCCACGTGTAAAGATACCCTTAGGCACCTATGCAAAGGCAATATGCATACCTACCCCGATTCGCATATGCATCTCAGCATGCATATGTACCCTTATCCTCATATGCAAATCCAATATGCATACATACTTTAATTCACATATACATCTCCATATGCATATATACTAGTGATGGGGAATTTCGTTACTTTTGAGTAATGATAACGAATCATTACTTTCAATCGTAGTAATCATTACTTTTATATCGTTACTCATTACTATTACTACTTTCTGCGAGGATAACTCAGAAAAATGTGTATCCTTACGACAACAACGGAAAATATGTACTCTTATGAGCATGTCATTCTTAAAAGATTTAAAAAAGATTCATTAGTAAGAAAACAATTTTATTTTTAAGAATATAAAAAAATCGCTGTTGACAAATACCAATAGAAAAGGAAATTTATACCAAGCTTAATGAAAATTTAAATATTTTTTATTTGAATTTAAAATAAACCATCATCCGCAAATTTTTTGGTCTTCGTCTACTCCGCCTGTCCGATATTATCTGGCCTGTTTTTGGAAATATTCACTCACACAGAAGTTGCTGGTACTCCTAAATATTTTTTCGCGAGCTTTCCTAATCTTGGATAAATTTGTGGCCTTGTTTTCCACTATGTAAGAGGATTTTGATTCCTCCGATTGTTGGGCTCTTCACTGAATTGTCATATTTAAATGAGAATCTCCCGGATGTTGGAGTTGATCTGGCACATGCAACTATTGTTTCGAATACAGACCACAATCCAATCTCCTCATCAGGTCTAGTTGTTGTGCTTGGTATTGAACTGGTTGTAGATTCTTCAGTCCCAAGATCATTACTTGAAGTTTGAATGACATCAACTGAAGCTTACATATTAGTTTTGTTCAGCTCCTTCCTTCAGTTCATCCTTCCCTTTCACTACAGTCAAAGCTGATTCATCGCCGAACTCATACTTTTTGAAACGCGGGTTTAAGTACGTTGCTTTGGTAAAATTGGAGTGGCACTAAATCTTTCGGAATTTTCGTTCAAATTACCAATGTCGAAAAATTTGCTAAGATGTGACCAACTAACCCTGTTGTTATCTCTATGAATTTTCATCGATACCAAACTTTTCCTGACTAATCTTAAACAGTCGATTCTCCACTTCGCCTCACTGAAGCATGAAGTTTGTCGAAAATTTTATTAAGAAATGTTCGCTTATTAAACATGCACCCACTAAGGGGCCAACCTCCTCGGAAAGGCTGGGCATGAGTCCAGCGACATCTTACCTCCCGCGGTCTCGTAAATTTTACAACCCCGGTATGGTTGGAGATACCCTCGTGGCGACCTGCAGTCACGAGGAGGGCCTCAGCGCAGCCGGAGAAGCCAACTGGCGAACCAAAAAGGATCTCAACCTTTTAATCTTTAGCACTTTAAGTGCTACTTTCAATTTTTCCGGACGGTTTTCCGGCGGATTTTATTTTGCCGTATCTTCGAAACTAGGCCGCTTTTTCCCAGACTTGTATGAAAATTTCGCCCAAAACAACTCAAAAAGGTCCCCGAATTCGCCCTAGACAAAAAAAAACTATTTTGGAAAAAAATGACGTTTTTACCCAATTTCCCCTACCAAAATTTTTTTTCGCCCTTAAAATATTACTCTTGTACTCCCCGATCACTTTCAATCATCGAAAGTCATTTTTTGCCAAACTTTGGCCAAAAAACCCCTTACTCCCCTACAAAACCGAAATTTTTGTATCACAGCAATAGGTCTTGGCCCGTTATGTCCCAAACCACTCTAACCCAAAATTGGCCGATTTTGTCCGATTTCAGCTACTTTTGCCGTGTCTTCGAAACGTGGCAGCTTTTTTATAAAACTTGCATGGAAATTTCGCCCGAAACAACTAAGAGAGGTCCCCGAATTCATGCTAGACCAAAAAAAAAATTTGGAAAACATCAACGTTTTTGCTCAATTTTCCCTATCAAAATTTTTTTCACCTTTAAAATATTACTATTGTACTCCCCGACCACTTTCGATCATCGAAAGCGCCGTAAAGGTAGTTTTTGCCAAACTTTGGCCAAAAAAACCCTTACTCCCCTACAAAATCGAAATTTTTGTATCACAGCAATAGATCTTGGCCCGCTATGTGCCAAACCACTCTAACCCAAAATTGGCCGATTTTGTCCGATTTCAGCTACTTTTACCCTAACAACTTTTTGAATATATGAATAAAATACTTCCAAGTACGAAAATACTTGACAGTACGAAAATACTCGATACAAAGATACGCGATACGAAAATACTCGATACGAAAACACATGCAAGTGCGAAATACTCGTGATAACGAATTCAAAAGCCATCAAACATCCAGCAATCGAAATCGTTACTCATTTCATTCCTTACTTTGTGAATCGATCACGAATTCAAAAGTAACGAAATGTTTAGAATTCATTATCGTTACTCGTTACTCATTTCATTCCTTACTTTGTGAATCGATCACGAATTCACAAGTAACGATATGGTCAGCAAATCGTTACTCATTTCATTCCTCAATGGAACGAAAAGTAACCATTACTTTGCACACGTAGAGAGTAGAGATCGGTCTCTACATCACCCCAAGCTTGGATATCATTGCTGCCCGTTGACTCGGTAACGAAATACATTTTGTGTGTCGTTTGGCCTTAGAACGACGAAGGAACGATTGTGAAAAAAATAATGGTTACTTTTGTTTTCCGGTAATGATTACTTTTCATTACTTTGAGTAACCATTACTTTTAAGTCGTTCATTACTTTTTGAACACCACTAATATGTACCCATATCCTAATATGCAAATCCAACATGCATAGATACCCTAATTCGCATATGCATCTCAACATGCATATGCCTCATTACCCATCAATATTCCATTTTTCACCATAATTGATACAAAACGCAATTTCAGCTCGAGGATTCTCCCAAATCCAATAACAACAATGTTTTGGCATTTCCGGAGCTCATTCCCAGCTAATATTAATTACTGGCAATGAGCTCGGAACCCCGAAATTGTTGTTGTTGAGTTTGGAGGAAATTTCGAGCCGCCGCTACTCAATATGTTCACGACGACGACTTTGTTGTTGCTCGGCATGAAAATTCGCCAACAACAACCATAGATCCAATGCTCGCACCCCAACCAAAGAATGTCGCTAATGCTGAACGTGGGAAAACGTTCATGCGACCGAGCATTGGATGATCAAGCAATAAGCTTCCGAGAAAATTCTTGGAACCTGGACGAAATGAAATCGCCAGAAAAATTGCTTGACTGGGAAGATACGAGGAGTTGCGGTTGAACAGTCGATGAGGTAGGAGTCCGTGAGCGAGCGTAGTTTTGGAGCGCCCAACAGTTCGCAGGTGTTGCGTTGTGTCGCATGGGAAATTTATAGTCCGATAACGCATACGCGTAGTTCGACAGTGTTCAATTTCCACCTACCCAGTAGTCATCACGAACCACTGGCGAATATAGATTCTGCTTGTTGGAAGATTAGTGCGGGTTTGTGATAATTGAGTGTGCATTCGATCATCGCCTTAAATTTTCAAGGATCGTGCGTGTGAAGTAATTTTCTGTTACTAATGTTCCCAAAGCTTTCAGTGTGATTGAAAAGTTTTCTACTGGTGCCCATTGTTGTGAAAGAGCATTGCTGTATCGGCAAATTTTAGGTCAATATAGAAAATAGGAAAAAACAATGCAAGTGCTGTGACATTTGTTGTGTCTGTTCGTGCGAACTGTTCAGGGAAAAAATCGATAAATAAATCGCAGCGCTGGGGAGCTCGAACAATGTGCATCTTTGTCGTTAAGCAGTTCATGTAATGTATATCTTTTCTTTTCAAATAACTAGCATTTGGTATTTACTGGAAACTTCAAAACGGCAACCGCCACCTGCACTACCATTGTTGAAATCGCAGGCGAACAGGAAAATTATGGCTGGTATGGCGTCATATAAAAAAGAAAAACCGACCAAAGATATGAACGTTTGTGGTTGATTGGCCCGCGTTCACATTATCACACGGGAAAATCTTCAAATTTGATTTCAACCATTATACTCCAAGGAAGATCGTTTCAAAATGGGTCAAACGCTTCATTTACGAATGAAAGTGTTGGCGTTAGATTAGCGCTGAAGGTATTACCAACTATCTGATCGGTGTCCGAGTAAATACAGAGGTGAAATTCTAAATGCAGCCAAGTATACGGATGTTAATGTAACGATATTTACACAAGATGATGGTGATATTACCACGTAAATCAGCAAGCTTATCTCGTTCGTGTCTACAATGTTGTATGTAATTTACAAGAATTTGTTTTAGTCACGTTTACTGTGAAGTCCGCGACATTTCTAAGTTGACGTTTAATTCCACAGTTGCATTTTTAAGTTTCTCTTTGATGTTGCCAAGACGTGAAATGTTTATGTTTAATAATGCAAGCCACATTATGAAATAATTTGGTTGCTCAAAATGTGTACATTCCAAGCGATGCATCTTATTCGGTGTAGTAAAATCTAAAGTTAGCTACTTTTATAAAATAACACCAATACCAGTAGACATAAAAATTTAAATTTTAGAAATTATTCACGTAGATTTTACGAATACATAACTATTCTACGTTCTCCTGAAGTCGAGTAAAGAGGTCGTACTATGTGCGTCATTTAGTGCAGTAATATGTGGACCGAGAATATTATGGTGTAAAAACTTAATAAAGGAACAAAATTTAGTATGGTGTTAGCGAAATAAAACGGAGATGATTGACAATATGATGATTGAATATGTTAAGTTGTTGTCACTCAGAAGAATAACATGCTTTCCAATAAATTTTCCTGTACTAGTCTCTAGAATATATTTATTCATAGGCTAAACATAGATTCAAAGTTTTTTCAATTGATCTAATTAAATTTTGTTGCACGCTTGTTTCAGCGTAAGTTATAATTCAATATCGATGCAATTCATTCAACCCTGATGCAATACTTAGACTTTTAAATCCCAAAATTTGATTGAAGTAAATGAAAAAAAAAACCAAAAATTGCAGGGCATTGCTACTTAAGTAATTTATATAGATATACAATGCCAAGTAACGTTCCACATCTGGAAAATATTTTTAAGAATGAAAACTGTACCGTTAGACAAATTTATCCACTAACTAACAGATCCCAGTTTTCGAAGTTTTTGCGTTTATGGAATCGATCAAAGAAGAATGCAAGTGTTTCTTAATGAAAGAAAAGCATGATTAAGAGAAAAAAAAACAGAAACAGATTAATCAAAATAAATGATGTGCTAGAATTCTAACTTTTGGTCTTGTTATTGGATCTCCATCCATGAGAACTGTTCAGCGATAGGTGCGCGAGAGCCTGGCTGGCCTAAGTTTTTCTAGGAGTGGTATTTCGACGAATATTCATGTCGAATTCAGTGGATGGCGTTACCCCGCCTATATCAGGGGTAAAGGCCCCAATTATATAAGGGGCCTGAGGTTGTGTGCCTTGCCTTGGGTCCGCACAAGATTAAGGCATTTTTTTTCCCTCGTAATTTAACGTAACGTTTTTCAGGTTCCCTTACGTGTGTTGACACGTCTCGGCTGAGTCTGGTATCAGCTCGTTCCTGAGAGTTTTGTATGGCGGTTCTTTACGAACTTAGGCCTTAAATCCCTTTTGTATATTTGCACTTTGCGGTTACTACTTTGTATGACGGATGAAATACAATTAGCAGTCTTTTCTTTCTTGGAGCATATCCACCCCATTTCTGTTATGACCCACCCCAGCCGCGTAGAGCTAGCAAAGCGGCACACTAGCATCCGTCGGGGTCGGATAAAAGGGTGCTCCGCTATAAGCGGACTAGGGGCCTTTGCGGCCAATTCTAGGGCACCCTGCTCCAGAGGCAATGAATTATTTTTTTTGCTTCCTTGAAGGTTCGCCATCACCCTCTTCGCTATTCCTTGTCGGTCTCTCATTCATACTTCGGTAAGGATTGGGGGGAGCTGACATGGAATAATGAAAAGTTTGATCCTCACACAAATGAAATAATTAATATTTGCTACAGAGGGCACGGCCAAGTCGAAATGACGAGAACATAGAATCAAACAGCAAATTGATATGATTTATCTACTTCCGTGCCGAATCAGCAACGATAGCGTTATTCTAATAGTAGAAAAGAGACCGGTCCCATCCAATTTCGTAGATTGATGCTCTTGTCGCTTCGCTTTAGCCGTACCCTCCCATGCTAGGTACACGGTTGGAATATGTATCCTCTATTGCATGTTACCAGCGAGGCATTGAATTCGCATTAAAAAAATTCATGTGGAACTCAATGGGCAGAGTTAAGAGCGGTGAGCAAGTAAATAATCGTGATGGCTTACGAACAGATGCTACCCTTTTTACGATATCTTGAGATATTAATATAATGTTTTCATTCATGTGTTCGGTCAGCTTGCGCCGTCCAGTTGTATTTTACATGAGATGGTGGCACATATTTCGAGTACGTTAAGTCGATAGTGCAGTTCAGGTCGGGTGGATCACCACATTAATCGACGATAGAATATGCTCGCACAAATTTGTAAAACTGCGTGCCCTCTTCAGCTATGAAATCTACAAGAAGGATGTAAAGCAGCTATTTGCAGTCAGCACACTAAACAGCAGTAGCGTTGCTGCAAGCTACTGGATAAAAGAAATCATAGGTTTGGGTTATACTGTCCTACGTAGTATAAAAGCCCTATTTGACATTTTTTTTCATTTTTAAGTTAACACCGGATTTGAAAATTGCATAGTCTATTACATCGCTTTACCAAATATGAAAAATCTATTTTTTGTGCAAGAGTGTTAAAATCAATAGTGAATAAAGCCACGCAACCATACATAGCAAAAAAAATCTATCTCATAAAATCTAAATCAGATTTGTATGTAATCTCTACAAATATAGAGGCGCTTAGTGTAACATTATGTGTAAAAATGCATATCAAGCAGAGATTACTTTATTTCTGTTTCTTGTTATCTATTGCGTATTTTAAGCAACCCAGAATAGATGCGTTGCATAAATGCACACTTTGAATAAGAAGAAAAGCGAAGGTTGAACGAATTAACAAAGAAAACAACATGTAAAAGGCTTCCGAATTTCACGTATTCGAACACCGTTATATTTTGCACAGCAATATAAAAAATACTCTAATTTTGTTTAATTTTACTAAGTTAATACGTAAGTACCATTTTCGCAGTAATATATTCAATAAGAGCTGTAATTTATATTTCATAATGAAGATAGGGCATTTTCCCTTAGTAAAACTATCATTATTTCCTTACATTTCCTACAAAAAAGCCCTGAATGCTTCCGCATATATTTTCAACGTAAAAGCTTTTACTTCAGATGATCTAAAATGCAGATAGGGTGAATATGCTACGTAGGACAGTATATACTTGTCCTTATTGAACTTTACAGAGTTTCTTTTATTTCTTTAAGTGTTCGCCATCCTTGGAGTGTACGAACTGTTAATAAAACGCCGTTGTTCACGGTGCATGCAGACACATACTAAATAGTTATTTACATTTACAGTAGTGTATAATCAAGTGAGAGTGTTGCTACAAACTATGATTTATTATAAATCAGAGTGTTGTTGAGAGTGTGTATGTAACTATCATTTATAATTTGGAACCGTATTATATTGTTATGTTCGAGCACCGGCACTACATAATGTTTAAATAAATTTTTAATATACTCAAATGAATTCGAAAACAAATCCGCATCTAACAATTTTAAACATTATTTCATCATTTCAAGTTATTTCGGTAATCAATTCATATTCCACAATTCTAACAAATTTTAAATTTCAATCCATTAAAGTTTTAACTCCATTCGTTGTCGACAATAATTATGTTTATCCTTAAAAAGTCCTTTTGTCAAGCCATCAGCTACCATTTTCTCAGTGCCAATATGTTGAATTTGAAGTGCACCTTCAGTGCATTTTTGACGAACAAAATGATGCCTAACGGCGATGTTTACTTCTTGAATGATATGCATCATTCTCATTCAAACGCATAGCACTCGTATTATCACAATAAATCATAGTTGGTTGAGTTTGTAGCCAAAATTCATTTTCAAACTGTCGAAGCCAAAAACATTCTTGACCAGCTGCTGATAAGATCTGTAGATGATAATGCGATGGTTGGTTGGCATCTACTACACCAAGAAATAGCTCCACCACTGCGAGCAATGACGTAACCGGTACATGAATATCTGTCATCAGTCCCACTTCCCCAATCAGCATCGGAGAGACCAACCAGCTTGGATTAGACTTTGGTGAACGTCAGCTTTACATCTTTCGTTCTTTGTAGATATGAAAACATCCGCTTAACTGCTAACTAATGTGACATTCCAGGATTAGATTATTCTTAGATCGACTAATACTGTTGGTTGCAAATGCAATGCTTTACCTAGTTGCTTGAGCCAAATACAAAATACTGCCTACCGCTTCCTGAAATTGCTCATATTTCAATCTTTCAACATCATCCGTACTTTTGGGTGAAATTTTCTTAGACAGTTTTTGATTTGGATCTTCAGGCGTTGCCACTGGTTTACAATCAGCCATTCCAAATCGACACAAAATCTCTGTAATATACTTCCTTTGGTCCAACTGTGTTGTATTATTCGCTTTATCTCTTGTGATGTGCTTTACCTTTATTTTTCATCGTGAATTCACTCATCAGTGTTGATTACAGTTCATCTTTTAGTTTAGCACCGTTCCAAAATATAAGTATATCATCAACATATATAGCGATTAATACCATTGACTTACCGTCAATGCGAAAGTAAACACTAGGATCTACTCTTGATTGTTTAAATGTAACTTTCAGCAAAGATTGACTAAGCTTTTTACGCCACTGTCTGCTCGCTTGTTTCAAACCATATAAAGATTTCGATCATTTGCAGACTCGTCCCGTGTTATCATTGATCGTCTCTGGTTGATACATATAAAATATCTTGTTTTAAGTCTCCTTGCAGAAATGCAGTAACAGCATCCATTTGTGTTATTTGTGAATTATGTTCTACAGCTGTAGACGTTAAATAACGTATAGATGCATACCTGCCAACCGGGGAAAAGGTTTGTTCATAATCTATACCTTTTCGATGTGCACAACCTTTTGCCACTAAACTTGCTTGAAATTTTTGAACATTGCCATAATTGTGTTTTTGTTTTGAACACAACTGTGAATTACTTTTTTATTTTTTGGTAAATGACATAATTCGCAAGTTTTATTCTCCAATAAGAAATTAATTTCACATCACCAATGTTTGCTATTTTTCCCGTTCACACTTTTATGACGTTTTTTTTTAAACTTGAACATACTGAGCGATTAACGAAATAAACAGCAGCGTTAAGAGCTTCCGCCCAATACTTAACATGCAACTTAGCATCGAACAACATACGCTTATCCTTTTCTACCACAGTCCGGTTCATCCTCTCGGCCAATACACTTTGTTCCGGTGTATATGGATTTGTTGCCTGATGTAAAATGCCACTTTGTTTGATATAACGAACAAAATCATGATTGCAAAACTCTCCGCCATTCTCTGTACGCAAGATCTTTATTTTCCGATTTAGTTGATTTCCAGCTATCTTCTGATATTCCTTAAAGCGATCTAACGTTTTACTTTTACGCCACAAAAAATAGATCATTTTCGACTGTAATCGTCAACGAAAAGTAAGAAATAAAATGCACCTCAATCGATTTATGTTTCATGGGACCACATAAATCAGCATGCACTATCTGCAAAAGTGAATCCGAACGTGAATCTGTCTTTGGCAATGAATATCTTGTTTGTTAGCCTTCACAACAAACAATGCATTTTTTCTCAATCTCAATTTTGCCACTAATATTAGGCGTGTTTTTTTGCTCCTCTATCCAGCAGAGAGTAGAGTATATGCATTAGGCGTGTTTTTTTGCTCCTCTATCCAGCAGAGAGTATGCATTGAAAACAACAACACTCCTGCACCAGTGAATTCACTAGTACAGAAATTCTATTCCTCATTTGTAGTTCACGTGTTGAAGTGAGAATGTGCTCATAGAAAAAAGAAAAGCTGATGAGAAGTTGTCTTTTTTGCAGTGAGGTGGCTTTGGGTTTTTCAGAAAAAGCTCTCATAATGTGTAGAAAGTTAAAAGAAGTAATTTTCTGTTAGTTCTTTTTCTATTTTCTATCGGTTGTGATAGTGCATATTCGTTATTTTCTCCCTTTATTTTCAGCTGTTGCATGCTACCACAGCAAATACAGCAACCTATGTCAGTCTTAGCGAATGCACTGCTGTTTTATACTAGATCGTTGTTTTTGCGGCATAGTTGTACTCTGCTCTGCATCGGAGCAAAAAAAACACGCCTATTAATTCCAACGACAATACCACTGCTCATTTTTTACAAATCGGTGTAATTAATGCGATCCAAGTGTCGATGAAAAATACTGGCTGATGGTTTTAAAATCGGCGTAAAAAACATTTACCTTGTCATTCATGATACATATTATCTACTAGCTCACATGTTGCTATTATTTCATTGTTGTTTCTCATTATAGTGCAACCAGTTTCATGAAATTTGACTATATATCACCCTTCTCGATAACTGGCTCATTGATAACAAGTTGTTGCCAATTGGAGCACACAGAAAACTTTCTTCACTAATATTTCTACATTTTTTCTTCCAGTGTATGTGTGTAATTTCACTTCACCACTACAAACTATTGACAAGTGCATATCATTCGCAAGTTTAATTTTGCCATTTACTTCACTAACAATTGTAAGCCAATTACGGTTTACTGTTAAGTGGTCTGATGCATCGGAATCTATATACCAATGGGGTTTATCGAATTTTCCTACTAAAAAATATAGCACTGAATGCCTGCATGTTATTTTTCTTTTTAGCTGTATTTTCGGAATTTTTTTGAATATTGCTTTGAAATTTTGTATGGCCCACTTGACCACACTGATATCACTTAATAATTTTATTTTTCTATTTCATTCCTTTATTGATAACAAACGCAGTAGATCCGTGACAATTTTGATCAGGTTTGGTATCAAGCAATTTGGTTCTAATCAGACCTGCCGAAATCAGGACACCGGAGCACTCAATAGCCATTATCATGGGCGCGAATTTTAATGCCGGTAATCCAGCAAGCATCAACGACCCAATCCACTCATAATCGATTTTGAAGCCCGACCCCTGCAATTTCTGTTGTTTCCATTATGTTTGTAACATATGGCTCCATCGAATCGAAATTTTCTAACACCGCAGATATCAATGTTCGGAGTAATCCAATGCGACGTGTGAAGCCCGTACCATCGAACATTTCCTTGAGTATGTCCCAAATATATTTCGCCGATTCCACGGTCCTAATATGTACGTATAAGGTTGAGTCGATGGACAACACCAGTTTCGATTTCGCATCCGCATTCTTATTTGTCCCAAATATATTTCGCCGATTCCACGGTCCTAATATGTACGTATAAGGTTGAGTCGATGGACAACACCAGTTTCGATTTCGATTTCGCATCCGCATTCTTATTTCCTGCCGTCTCGGTCCCAATTATGGTCTTTTTCAAACCATCCAACACCCAATAGTTTTCAACCGTGAACGACCAATCCGAATAATTTACGCGACTATTTTAATTTCGAGATACTCGCTAAATAATTTGCCATTTCTAATGCCAATAAAAATTTCTTTAAATTTCAAACAGCGTTATCTTCGCGTCGATGGGTGACTGGGGCAAACTAGATTTATTCTAAATAGTTATTTACATTCACAGTAGAACAAATTAGGCAAGGGAGTGTATAATCAAGTGAGAGTGTTTGTGAATGTAACTATCATTTATAATTTGGATCAGTATTGTCTTGTTATGTTCCAACAAGAACAATTTCTTTTTGTGCTTAGATAAACTTAGGTTTGGTCTTTAACGCAAATTTTTAATATCTTGTCGGAGCAAAATACGTTTAATACTCTCTAAAAAAAATAGGATTATGGCTTTTTAAGGTAGGCTTTGTATTTTCAAACAATTTCAAAATAGCAAAATATATGAAAATATCGAATGGAGAAAATCTAGCTGGACGTGAGACTATTTCACAGAGATGCCGGATGGAAAGGCCAAGTGTATGTTTTTGCCAATCACAGGTGGGGAAGATTATATTTTAAAAAGGTGCTCGAAAACTAAATACTCATACGACAAAAGTGGTAAAGGCTGCGACCATAGGAACTTATTTTGTAAAGCTGATTCCAGCGAATAAATCTTAGCAAATTAACAAAAAATTAATTAGTATGATTATTGAGGGATTTCAACCCTTTTCAATCGTTGAAGACATTAAATTCCGTCAGTTCGTTGAAGTACTTAACCCAAGCTACGAGTAAACAAAGGCCATTGTCAAAACGTCTTTAGAACCTGTCTCAGCTGATAATGTAACTATTGATGGATGGAGGTCGATGAATAGTCGAGTTTTATGGCTGTCACAGTCCATTACATCGACAAAAACTGCATCCAAATCCTTTCGAGTAGATTGTTTTGAACACACTGAGAGTCATACAGTTTGTAATTTATTATTTAATTACAGGAAGGGAGTGTTTTGGATAAGGCGATAGCAGCTGCTACAGACAACGCGTACAATATTGTTGCGGCCGTTAACCGCTTTGATTGGAGGCATGTACCAATATTTTGTACTCACCCTAAACTTAATTTTGCACATTCTCTTAAAAATACTAATACTGTATACTAATACTAATACTGTATACTATTTTTGAAAAAAGCAGTCAATTTATAAATTACAGCAACAGGGTTTAAAACTAGATGTCATAACAAGGTAGAATTCGATATGTATTTGCGCTTGCTCGCATTTCGGAAATTAAGGAGTCACTGCTCGGTACTTAATGCATCGCTTGGCGATTGTAGCATCCGCTTATAAAGATCCCCTCGGAGACCTGTACTCAGCATGTGCATGGCCACATGTACAGGTACCCTTAGGATCCTGTGCATTTCCAATATGCATAGTTACCCTAATTCACAGGGGGGCCGGTAGCTCTGCTCGCTAAGGCGTGCTACGGGGCCTGCGGGTTCGAATCCCGCCAGTGCCATGACTGTAAGTGTGAATGCGTGTGATTGTCTATCAGGGTGGCAAATGGGCCCAAACTGGTGGCCTAACGCTGGCCGCGTTCCCGGCAGCCCTCTTCACTGCCGCGTTCCCGGCAGCCCTAAACCTAACCTACCCTAATTCACATATGCATCTCAACATGAATATGTATCATTACCCACCTATGCATTTCCAATATGCATAGATACCCTAATTCACCTATGCATCTCAACATGCATATGTACCATTACCCACCTATGCATTTCCAATATGCATAGATACCCTAATTCACATATGCATCTCAAAATGCATATGTATCTTTACCCATTCATATTACATTTTTTCGCAATATTTGCTACCAAAAGAAATTGGAGCCCGAGGATTCTTTCAAGTCTACCAACAACAATGGGTTGGCATTTCCGGAACTCATTCCCAGCTAATGTTAATTACTGGCAATGGGTTCAAAGCCGTGCCTGCTCCATAGAATTGTTGTTGGGGGATTTGGAGGAATTTCGTGCAGCTGCGACTCAAAATGTTCGCTACGGCGACTTTGTTGTTGCAAGCCATGAAATTTCGGCAACAACAATGTAGCAAATGCTCCAGCCCGAACAACTTGAAAAAGTGAAGAATGTCGCTAATGATGAACGTGGGAAAACGTTCATCATGATGATCATGCGATAGAGCATTCAATGGCAAAGCATGAGAAGTTTCCGAAAACAATTCTTCGAAAACGGGCGAACGATTCAAATGCGAATGGAAAGTGAATGTGTGGATGGCTGAGCATAGGTTGTTGCAATTGGGCAGTCGATCAGGTTGGATCGAGGATTCGTGTTCGGGGGAGGGTCGAATCGGTTGAGATCGAGAGTAAAGTAAGACTTTTGTTCGCTGCGGCGTGGATTTTAGAATTTTGGTCACGGGAGTTCGTTCTTGGTGGTTGTGTTTCACGCGTGATGCTTCTCATACGGGAGATAATGTATTTTGGGAAAAAACAAGAGTGTGATAACAATAACTATACCAGATAATCCATTTGTGAAAACTATTGAAGAATTGGCCTAAATCCGTTGATATTGCTGGACGTGAATTTCAGACATAATTCAAAGAGTCCGTTTTTAATATTGATTGTAAGAACGATGAATTTACGTCGTTTTAGTTGATAATTGCAATAATAGTAGTTACCGCTCCATAATTTGGTATTAATTTTGGTCTCAAATTCAAGAAATGAGAGTGATTTAGTTAGAGTTATTGAATTAAAAGCATTGTCGTTGGCAGAATAAAGCCATCCAGCTACTAATCGACTGCCAGTTTGAATTATAGATTTGGTACGTTACCAGGCAGCGGAGACACAATTGCTAATTATTGAACATTCCAAGTAATCTAAAAATTATTATTTCCAAATGAAATCGATTTATTAGCACCGAAGGTGCATCATTCTGAGCCAGATGTACGCGGTGATATCCACAAGTTACTGGTGATCCGTATAGATTTAAATGTTCTTAAGGTGTAACACCTATGTGGAACGCAGTTTTCGAGGGTAATTTTTGCATTTTTTTCCAAGGTAACTTTATATTTGATTGAAGAAATAATTACATGGCTTTATTAGACATGTTTTGAAGTATACAAATTAATTTTTACAAGGTCCTAAAATACAAAATGGCGGCTGTACCAGGCTTCGAGCATCAGACGATTTTTCAAAGGTGTCTCAACGGCCCGCAACTTTTCGTCGTCGCAAATGGTTTGAAACACAAATATCAGAATTTTTCTTAAAGTTTGAACTAAAAGCAAGGGAAGTACGTACGGGTTTTCAAAAATATTGAATTTGGAAAGATTGGCGTACGGTTTTGCAAAAAAAAAAATTTTGTAAAAAAAAATCGTACAAAATCAGCCGTAAAAATGAAAATTTTCGATTTATGAACAAAATCTTACGTACTTCCCTAGAAAATGATGTTGTGAAGCTTGCACCAAAATTTCAAATTGATCGGATAAAAATTGGCTGAATAATCGTGCGGGCCGTATCAAAAAATGTGGTTTCGAGAAAAACGCATTTAAAGTTTGAAAACAAAGGGCGGCTCTTTCCCTTTTCTCGTTTCCGCTTTATTGATTTATTGCCTTTTTTGTGGCAAATGTTGGTCTACTACCTGTTATACTGAATGATAATTTACTAATGAGAAAAGTCGCTAACGAATACCTGTGGTAGGTATAAGGACTTTGGAGCAGAGCGTGCCGTACGCGCGCCGCATAGGCCCCAAGCGCACGCTGGGGCGTCTAACGTTTATGCTCATAACTCGGAAAAAAAAATTTTATTTTTGAAAATTACTTAAGACGTTATTCTAGACATGTTTCCCTGCCATTTTAGCAAAAACAATAAAATAGATTTTTTTGAAATTTCTACATAGGTGTTACCCCTTAAAGTAATTTCAAGTAGTCATAGTGTCATATAACTTGTTAGGTATAACAGCAAGCAATGTTGTGAAGTATGCATGAACTGATAGACAAATTGAAAACAGAATACATTTAAAGAAAAAAAAGTAAATGGCCATATTTAACTATAGGTAGACAAATTGCGATAAAGGATTGAAGTGATTGTGAGAAAAATAAAAAATGATAGTTCTAACAGTGGGGAAAAATCAACATATTCCCAAAATAATTCAGAAAAGTCAAATAATTTTAATTTAACGGTAAAACTCGGAAAGATATGATGAGTAAAATATTGAACTGTCCAAGTTTAGTAAGAAATCTCTTATTGCATCTCAACCTAACTCAAAAAATTAGCTGTTTGACGAAGATGAAAGATGGAATATCAAATGTTCGAACATTTGCAGTAAACTTCTGCTATTGCTTGCGTTAAAAGACGTCGAAACATACTAGTACGTACTTAGCTGCAGTAAAACAAATTGCAAAGAAGTATGGAAAACAAAACATAACCGTAGACCAAAATTTATGAAAAGGTTAACATTTAGCAGAAGTCCTTTTAAACAAAACTAGGATATGCCTATAAAGGAGATTCCTTCCTTTAGTGTTAGCTGTAATATTCCTTGATTCAAAATTTTTTTTTCGACTTTTTAGGAGAATAAAAATGTTTTGTTAAACCTTAACACTTAGTTTTCTTACTGGGCGAAAGCACGGGAAGATCTATCTCTTTCAGATTTGCGTATGGCCTGGCTGGCCGGTGATTAATTAGAATAGTGTTGGATTTTAAGCTTCCAGGGGAGGGACATTGGCCATTTTTTTCCTATTTTTGCGTTTTTTTTTCATATTCAGGCCAATGTCAGCTGGTGGAGGACCCCAGACCATCGGGGGTCAGGGCTCCGCCACCATCAGGGGCCCGGGACTGTCTGCCTCACTTGGGCTCCTACGAAAAGAGAGGCAGTATTTCTTCCTTTTCTCCGCTAAAATTTTCTTGTTGGCTCCGTGCGTCATCTCGAGCACTGGGTCTGGCTTGCCAGCCCATGCAGCAGAGCCATGAGTGGACTCCTTTACGGAATAAAGCCCCATGTTCGCTTAGGTATATTTATATACCAGTTTGTGGCTACTCTATAAGACGGATGAATTATAGGTAGCATCCCATTTTCTGAGAGCAAACCGACTCCATTTCTCATGAACCCACTCCAGCCGTAGCGAGCTAGCAAAGCGGCACCCAGGGATCCATCGGGGTCGGTTAAAGGGTACTCTACTAATGCGGACGAGGAGCCTTCACGGCCATTTCCAGGGTACCTTGTTCTCGGCGCAATAATTCTTTTTTTTTTAATTTGCCTCTTGAATGGCAGCAGCCATTCTACTTTCCGACTTTAACACTCTGGGTTCTGTACTTCGGTCTGGTTCTGAGGTGTGATAAGGCTTCTCATTCATCATATTTGCTACACAATCCTTTCTCCAAGAGAATGGTTTATTGTTAAAAATGCATGTGATGTCTTGATTATTTTTAATGAAGCAACTATCGAAATCAGCAGTGAAAAAACCGTTTCTATATCTTAGGCATATGTTATTATGACACCCATTCGAAGCTCTATATTAGAACACTCAAAGAATTCAAACGAAGCTACTAAAATAAAGATATTTAAGAATGTAATGCAAACAGAATTATCTTAAAAGTTCAAACTCTATGGGGATAATATTCCATGCCTGGAGAGCGGTTTTTATAATCTGATATTCGAAAATTTAGTATTTCAGGACGAATTCACTTACAAACTTACCTGCGATTTGGTTAAAAAAACAAGCGTATAACACAATACAAATACAACAATACAAATTCCTTGTGCTATCGGAAAACAAAAGCTTACTGTGGCTGAAGTTCGTTGAGAAAGTAAATCATTTGTGAAGTAAATAACACCTCATAGCAGCAGAAATAAATGAGATAAAAAAAAAGTATCTACAGGATGTGGCCCTGCCAAGAGTAGCCAATGCTCTGAAATGATGAAAAAAAAAACAAAGTGGTTTACCCTAGAGTTTTCGAGCTAGTAAAACAGATACCAGTTATGGTCGCGGCCTGTTCCCTGAGAACTAGTTTTCCCAAAAGCGGCTACTTAGTAACTGGAACAGGACTCGATTAACATCAAAGAGGACATCATAAGTTTTACTTTTGCATTTTAATTTATAATAAATATACATAATAACTATATAGCTTTATATAATTCGATTTGATACATTTTTGCCAGTTTATTTTCATGTATAGTAGTATTTTTGTCCTTTTTGCTTATCCAAAATTTGGAAAATCACGATTTTAATTTCTATTGGCCACTCACGTAAAAATACCTCTTTGAATGACCCTCACATAGTCACCCAGTAAAGTAAATGAATTGGACTAAGCTAACTCAGAGAGAAGAGTCATTATGTCCATCTCTTATTGGATAGCAAAGGTATATTAGGCGTGTTTTTTTGCTCCTCTATCCAGCAGAGAGTAGAGTATACGCATTGGAAACAACAACACTCCTGTACCAGTTAATTCACTAGTACAGAAATTCTATACCTCATTTGTAGTTCACGTGCTGAACTATAGAATGTGTTGATAGAAAAAAGAAAAGCTCGTGAGAAGTTGTCTTTTTTGCTGTGAGGTGGCTTTGGGTTTTTTATGGTTATGTTGAATGTTTTGGTAGTTAGAAAATTAGAAAAAGCCCTCATAATGTGTAGAAAGTGAAAAGAAGTAACTTTCTGTTAGTTCTTTTTCTATTTTCTATCGATTGTGATTGTGTATATTCGTTATTTTCTCCCTCTATAGGGAGAAAATATCGATTTTAAACTACCACACTTCACTTTTTACACATAATGAGGCCTTTTTCTAATTTCCTAACTACCAAAACATTCAACATAACCTTGAAAAAACCAAAGCCACCTCACAGCAAAAAATAGAACTTCTCATGAGCTTTTCTTTTTTCTATCAACACATTCTATAGTTCAGCACGTGAACTATCAATGAGGAATATAATTTACTGTACTAGTGAATTCACTGGTACAGGAGTGTTGTTGTTTCCAATGCGTATACTCTGTTCTCTGCTGGACAGAGGAGCAAAAAAACACGCCTATTATTGTGGCTATCGAGAGTACAATTAAACGATTTCGAACCGTCTCGTCGTAGCCAAGTTGTTCTACTTTACTAGACACGCAAATGTATGACACGTAAATGTAGCAAATATCAAAGATTGGACAGTAAGTTAGATATTTCTGATCTCGGAGCGATCACATCTAAATTTTCTGGCCTTTTACATTCCCTGTCACTTCTGTTTTTACACGATCTTTCCGCGATCGTTCACATGTGGCGGTGATTTGAGTTAAGAGAAATAATCTGTTTTTTGCTAACCTGACGAGCATACAAAAATGAACCATGTTCAACGTGCTAAAATAGAAGATGCGTCAAACCAAAGAGTAAACGAAGAAAAAGAAAATGAAGAGCAAGAACGAGGACGGGGAAAGAAATTATACTGCTATGAAATGCATTTAAGGTACAAATACTTTATAATTTAATGCATACGTTCAATACAATCGTGAAATAAAAACACCAAATTACTCAGTCAAAACAATGCAAATACAGTCAAATCACTATATATCGAAGGTCTTTATCTTTATCAACAAAAAGGAAACAATGTGCACGTGAATCGTGGGTATATTGAGATCAGAATTTAGTGCTAGAAAGCATTATTATTATGGTTCAAGAGAATCGTTTGGTTTTTGGTGGGATAGTGGGAAGCATTCTTAGCTTATTGACAAAGTGAAAGTTATTAACGTAGTCAAAAAAGTTAACAACGGAAAATGCCAGTGATTTTAAAATTTCTCCAGTTACGTTATCGACCACTTTAAAGGAAAGATCATGGTTTGCCAGTGACGGGATCTTTAATTTTGGAAAAGGCCAGACAATTTTCAAAGGAGTTAGTTATCAAATACCAGGGAAGTAATGACTGACTCGAAAATTTTAAATCAAGAAAAGGTAATATTTAGTATGGCAAAACAAATTTTGCATTGTTAGGTACATATTGGGTTTCTGAAAGTTCCAATTTTTATACGCTAAAGTGGTGCTGTACCAGAAATCCAATGCGAATACTATCGAATTAACGTCCTGACGAAGTTTTGGGAGTGATATTAATCCAACGATATTTTTTTAATATGGGTAAACACTGCCCATTTTATAAATATACACCTGGTAGAACTTTGATATTTAAAGGAGATAAATGCCATTTAAGAAAATGAGCAAGGACCGGATTTCTGTAATGGTGGCAGCTTTATGAGTGGAAATGAAAAACTTGATCTGATAGCAATCAGAAAATCGGAGATAGCCATATCTTTCAAAAATCAAATGTCAATAAAAGCGTTGATGACTTCTAACATTTATACATTTTGGTTGTCTAAAATGAATAAAAAGGTTTCTAAAGATAAAATGAGGAATTTTAATGTTTTTTGGGAACTGCCCAACACATCCTAAACTTCTTGCATGTGATTCGAAAGCAATTTGAGTAGAATTTTCACCCCTGAATACTACATTAAGTTACAGCCTTTGGAAAAAAGAGCGATAAACAACTTGAAGCATTATTGCCGCAAAAGGATTGCACAGAGAAACTTGCGGCAATTAAAAATATTTGAAGATATTTTTCCTGTATATTTATTGGAAGGCATCAAAATGAGTCCTGGGAGGCAACATGGGACACACTTCTGGGATGCAACCACCGGGTTAGCCACGGGAAACATTTTCCGCATAGTAGAATCAACAAAAGGTTAAAAACATCATGTCTAAATTCAATTCATAACAAGCAAATTTCATCGGGATGGTTGTTTTTTCAGAAGTTAGGGAGCAGGTAGTAAAATATCCAATGCCAGACGAAATTCTCCCAGAATGAGATCAATATCAGGAAAATTTTCCGAAAATTCATAATATCGCTTATCGAGAATTTCTCGCTGTAGACTATCATGTCGTTTCAGTTAGATGCTGAAATTTTGAATGCTATTCTGACATCGTACGAGGAAGCAAGTGATAGCGTATTTTCAGACGACGATAACATGGAAAACTCCACATCTAAAGAAGTTTTCTTTGCACTTCATATGCTGGGTGGCTGATGAAAGACGCTACCAAAAAAATATAATAGCTTTTTTTTCTGTGTAATTAATTAGTTCCATTATTGATTTTACAGATTGATTTTTAATTTCATCAAAAATGGGCGGTTGGGATAATGAAACAAGAATTTAGATAGTGCACCGCTATCATGCATTAGAGTCTGTGATTTACGCCCCAGGAAAATTTAGGCGCACGTTTGGTAGCTCTCCTCTGAACAGGTGGACTGCAGTGATGCTCGCAAACAGTTTTGCCGAGCATACAAGCCAATCCTAGTCTTTCACCAATGAGCTTTTCTCCTCAAATGGGTATCAGCAGACGGTCACTACAGACAGTTATGCATAAAGATCTACATTTATTTTCTTATAAAATTCAACTATTCAATAGTCCAGTGAAATCCGACATAAAAAACGCGAAACTTCGGAAAAATTATTGGAAAGCTGAATTTTGGTGTGAACCTTGGTACTGGCATGTTGAACAAAATGTCTAAAGTCCCCATCTATCCGAGAGCTGCGTTACTTTTTATATGGGGTCAAAGTACACCAAAAGTTACCTTTCCTAAATATCTCAGTAGGTTAGGTTAGTGGCCACCAGTTTGGACCCATTTGCCACCCTCATAGACAATCACACGCATTCACACTTACAGCCATGGCACTGGCGGGATTCGAACCCGCAGGCCCCGTAGCACGCCGCTTTTCGGCCTGACGCCTTAGCGAGCAGAGCTACCAGGCCCCCAAATATCTCAGTAACGGTCACGTCTTCAGAAAAACAACGTATGACGAATTTGTAGCTTAGAAAATTTCCAACAAAAAAGATCTGATAACATTTTCTTGCAACCATAACCGTTTTTGAGATATATTGATCTAAACATTTGCTACTAACAGCATCCTTTTTCTCAACGGCATAGCATAGCACCAAAGGGACATGACACGTCTCGAAACCAATTTGCACCTGAAATTACGTGACCTTGGCCTGATCATTCATGGGATAAGACGGTATGGAAAAAAAACTAAAAAACCGGTTATTTCGGGGTGGCTCGTTTGCGGGGATGGGTAGGGTGTGATAGAAAAAAGATAGAAAAAAAAACTCACAAACATTCCAAATCGCAATCAAAATCGCATAATATCAAAATGCCGTTGAGAAAGAGGATACTGTTAGTAGCAAATGTTTAGATCAATATATCTTAAAAACGGTTATGGTTACAAGAAAAAATTAAAATCTTTTTTGATGGAAATTTTTCAAGCTACAAGTTCGTCATACATTGTTTTCCTAAAGACGTGACCGTAACTGAGATATTTAGAAAAGGTCACTTTTGGTGAGCTTTGACCCCCTATAAAAAGTAACGCAGCACTCGGATCGATGGGGACTTTTGACATTTTGTTCTACATGCCAGTACCAAAGTTCACACCAAAATTCAGCTTTCCCCTAATTTTTCCGAAGCACCATGGTAAATTTCCCCGGACTACAAACTAAAGGCAACCGACTTGCCGATTCGATTTGAATTTTTCGAGATCATTCAAATGGTCGAAAGTATGAACTGCATGTTCATGTGTGAAGATACCTATTTTGATGCGAACGGCAATGTTAACAAAGGCAATTGTCAAATACGGAGTGACTCTAACCCACAGATACTCCATGGGACGGAATCGCATCCACATCGAGTCACAGTGTAGTGTGCAGTTTCATCAGGGGCGGCTCGTCGATGAACGTAAAGGCAGCAGTGCTTCCCTTGCTTAACCACAAAATTGATTAAATAATCAATACGTAACAATCAAAAGATGTACAATCATTAATTAACAATCAATGGAATTTTCTTACAAAAGGCAAAATTCCATCGCTACTATGAATATGAAATTTACAGCGCTACAACGAAAAATCAAACTACAAGCACTGCATACCATTCAATTCAAAATATACAGTTCATTGAGATATACTACACACAACACTGAACTGATCTTGCTTCAATGCTTAAACTCGTCGTTTTCGCATAGATCTACTTAGACGCTTTGCCTAACTGATGCCCACAAAAATTTTACAATCAATGTACTCAAAAAGTATCGCGGACGCTGGCTCAGTTCGCAGCGTCTTTGTGGATAGAAAAATTCAAAAAACCCTTGCCCCATCCACCCGCTGAACGACCCGAAAGCCTTTGTTAATGAATGAACTTAATACGCTGCAATAGTATCCGCGTCTCCTGTTTACCCTCATGATTTATCTGTAGATTCTCTTCTGCTCCTCTTCTTACGAGCCGTTCCCCTTAGAAATTGATGCATTTTCTACTTTGTTCACATGTACACATGTTCGATGCAAGCCATTGTGATGTTCATGTGGGGAATAGAATAGTAGAAGTTACATTTTTCGTGTGCAGTTTTCCCCAGATCGGTTTTTTGTGTCTGCTTTGGGGTTGCTTTCGCATCGTAAGAAAATATTAAATATATAAGACGTAGTTTTTCGGTTCTGGTGCTTTGGTGAAATGACCACTTGATTGCTTTAGACGCCTATGTTGACGCTGAAAATTCAGCCGCGTCGCTATTATGGTTGTTCCCCGTCACCATCTACGTTACGAGTTGTTCCCCTTCTGATTCGATGCCTTTTATGCTTTGTTTGCATGGTGTATGTACGGTGCAAGTGATTGTGATGTTGATATGGAAAATATGTAGGAGTTAAATTGTTTCGTGTACAATTTTCTCCAGATCGGTTTTTTTTGGATCTGTTTTGGGTTTACTTTCGCAAATTGAGTTTCTCTTTTCAGGTGCTTTGGGTTAAATGACCACTTGATTGCTTTCGCCTATGTTATTTCTATGCTGAATTTTTGAAGTGTTTTCTTTAGGATTTATAATTTATATTAGGTGCGCTTTTTTATGTCTTCTTCGCAAAAAAGGTGCGGTATAACAGGTGCGACTTTTGACTTGAATTATTTTGTATTATTGTACAGTCGGTTATATAAAAGGATTATTTTTAAAGTAAATTATAACATACAGCTCGTTAAAGTGAGAGCGTATTGAATAGATTATGTTTCGACAAGTTAATATTTACGCGTTTAATATGGATTTTAATGTGCGAAACCAAAATTGATGTGATTGTGCCATAGAGTATTTACTGCGGTAGTCTTTTTCATTGAGGATCTTATTGAGTCTTAGCAACCAAGACCACTAATTTCGCTCAGTCAACTGTTTGCAAAATGTAACTATATTAGGCACTTTTATTAATAATAATATAATAATAATAATAGTCTTTATTTCATGTGCATAAACTTACAGCTATAATAAATTCAAACAAAATCCTCTGAACTTAAACTACGTTTATACCTAACATCAAGAAATAAAAAAATTTAAAGAATGAAATAAAATAAGACAGAATCCAACTAACTCGATATTTTATATTTTAAATAGTGCTGAAGAAGATGCAGATGAAATACGAAGCATTCAGTTGCTTTACGCAAGAGTCGAATGCCCGTTAATGATATAGAAAAAAAAACATGAATCGCCAATTTATGGTGGGGGACTCATAAATTTAACTAAGATATAAAAGACCGTAGATAGAGAAAAAAAGCAAAAATAATATTGGAAAAAAAAAACATTGAGAACAAATGCAAAGGTTATATTAAGGGATTCAGCAGTTTTTCAACGCCCAAGTGATCAATAGAAAAGAGCCAAGATTTGATTTTTTTCGAAAACGTTGTCTTTCTGGACTCGCCTCTAATATTTGGTGGCAAAAGGTTAATTAGGCGAGGTGCAACAATGCTGTAAAAGCGACTAAAGTGCGATTTATTGCAAATGGGAACTACCACTAAATTTCTGGTGTTAACCCGTAGATTAGCTGAATCATAAACTCTTGGTGTTTGATAACCTGATTTCTCGAAGAAAATTCGTAGAACCTTAAAAAAGTACAAATGCCTTAATGGAAGTGTACCTAGTGCTTGAAATAGATTAAAACTTGGCGTTCTGCGGTGAGCTTTGAAAATAATCGAACGGCATGTTTTTGTTTTACAATCAATGGTTCCAGCTTATTAAAATGTGTACCTCCCCAGCAGCTTAATCCATATTGTAGTTTAGACAAAAACAGACCGTTGTAAACTAGTTTTAAGACTGAAAAGGGACAATATAGGCTTAAGTGATACAATTGTCTTACCACATTATTGAAATATGCTTTCAGATACACGGTGTGATCTCTCCAATTTAATTTGGTGTCAATTAACACTCCCAGATACTTAAAACTATCAACTCTTTCAATATCAAAGCAGTATGGAGAACAACTCTCATTTTGATCAAAAGAATAAGAAACCTCATCTTCAGCTATCATTGGTGAAAAAAGATATTTTAAGCAGGTTGGGGCGTGGAAAGTCAAATTCAAATCAACACAAACTGATCTCACTAGGTTAAATATCATATATTTTGTCTTGTCACTCAGCCTTAGTTTATGGACACTGAACCAATATCTTAAAATTTCAAGGTCGTGGCTCATTTTGACGTATGTTTCAAAGTAATTGAAACTGGAGTAGGACAAGACAGCGTCATCTGCAAAAGCTGTAATTTTCCCATAAAAGTTTTCAGAAAATAGTGAATTTATAAAAATCAGAAATAATACTGGAGACAGGACCGATCCTTGAGGAACTCCAATATTTAGAGTCGTTGCAGAACTCAAGATGCCATTTATTTTAACTTTCTGCTTACGATCGCAAAGAAAGGAATGAAACCAATCTAAAATATTATCCCTTATTCCTGCGCTATAAAGTTTTTGCAGTAGGATGGAATGATCGACCAGATCGAAAGCTTTAGTGATATCTATAAATAATGCTCCGGGAATTTCGGACTCGTTTATTGCATTGTAAATTTCCTGACAGAATTTTAGCAAGGCACCTTCTGCGGATTTTCCTGAGGTAAAACCAAACTGACAGTCGTTAAAAAACTTAATTTTATTTAAAAACGTCACTATCCTGCGTTTGACACCTTTTTCAATAATTTTTGAAAAAACAGATAGCAGAGAGATGGGTCTATAGTTGCCTAAACTAATTTTATCGCCTTTTTTATGTACCGGTACTACGACCGCCAGTTTTAGTGCGTCTGGGAAAATCCCCCTCTGGATACTAAAATTAAATAAAAAGCACAGAATATCCGAAATTTGAAAAACAATTTGTTTTAAAATTTTGCTGGATATTCTATCATAAGAAGATGAAGCTGACGTCTTTAGTGACAAAATAATTTTGTAGATTTCCGAAGATGAAAAATCCTCAAAAAATAGGCTACTCAACGAGGAGAATTCCCGGCTGGAGAAAACATTAACAGAAGATGGACTTAAAACTTCAGAGTTGTCGAAATTGAAATTATTTGCAACAGACGAAAAGTAATCATTAAATAAATTAGCAACATCTAGAGGATCAGAAACAATGGAATCATTAACAGTTATGCTGGAGATATTATCTTTTTTGCTTTTACTTAGAATTTCATTAACGATTTCCCCATTCTTTTTTAACATTCCCTAAATTTGAGGCGTTTGTTGTTGAAATAATTTGCTTTACAAGCAGCGACATCAAGATAGATTTCGCGACAAAGTCTTTTATAAAATATTTGAAGCCTTGTATTATGTGGGTGTTTTTTAACTTTAGAGCTTAGTAGGTTTTTTTTCTTGATTTTCTTAAGAAGCATAAAATTCATCCACGGCTTTAGTGGTTTAAATTTATTAGAGCGAGTGCTACGGCTGCAATTTGAAATGTGACGCTCTAGGATGCAAAGAAAGCGGTCAAAGGCAGTAGAGGGATTATCAGCCAAATATACTTCCTCCCATAACTCATGATTTAAAGCTGTTTTCAGAGATTGGAAGTCAATGTTTTGACATGGAATGTAATTATGTCCAACCCGTCCATTTCTGTTACAAGTTAGCTGAATTAAAATTAAACTATGATTCGTAATATGCAGATTATGTACCGTGGACTTGTAAAGGACAGTGTTGTTTTTGTGCAGCCTCAGATAAATATGGTCTAGACAAGATTTTGAAGCATTCAATTCACGAGTGGGTTCAGTAATTAAAGATTCGAAACCGTGGGACGCCAGATTTGAAATTAAGTAGTCAGATTCCGAACTATTCGATAAAATATTGATATTGAAATCTCCTAGGAGTATTACATTTTTACTGGTTACTGATTCTAAAAAATTTGAAAACTCATCAGTAAAAACACCAGAGCTAAATTTATGAAGTCTGTAGACACAGATGAAAACATATGTGGAACCAGCAATTACACAGTTTAGTGATATTAGATCGCAAGAGGTTAATCTGAGATTGTGAATATCACACTTTAGGTCATTCTTAAAAAATACAGCTACGCCTCCAGCAGAGTACGAATCATTACACGTAGCGGAAAAATTATAGCCAGGGATATGAAAGTCAGATATTTCGGAGTTGTATATCCAAATTTCAGATAAAAAGATTAAATCAGGAATATGATCCAAACTAGCGATATGTGACACAAAAAGATCAAAATTTTTTCGCAAGCTTCTAATGTTTTGATGAATGGCTGAGAAGTTTGCGTTGATATCACCGTATGGGTGCTCAACACAAAGGCAGTTGAAAAAGTTAGTCAGAAAAGGAAGAAGAACTGGCAGAATCAAATAATGACATAGTAGATGTATATTTAAATGTTTAAAATATCTTGACGACTCCTTATTATAATTGGAGAATCTCCTTCTTTTTTTCTGACTAGAATGGTTGAATTCTTAACCCAAACATATTTGCATCTGTTTTTTTGTTTTAATTGTTTTGCCTCTCTTAGCAGCGATCTGTTATAGCTAGTTAATGAATCGTTTATATAAACGGGATTGTTTTTATAACTATCACCAAAAATATCAGCCTTTAGTTTTATTTTCTCAGACCGCATCTTGTTCATTATCCTATTTTTGGAAGAATACGATGAAAATTTAACACAAACCACTTTCAGCGAATCGGTATGGTTTGTTTTTTTAGCGAAGCAGCTTTGTATTTCATCCGCGCTCACCTCAATTCCAACCCCAACGGTAAAAAGTTTAGAGATGTTATCGTTAACCGTCGAGCCGCGATCAAAGGGGGTTACCAACAATATCAATTGAATTCTTTAACATTTCTTGTTCAAAATAATTAATTTTAGATTCTAAATTACAAACAGTTTTTTCCAAAATATTGTTTTTCTCCTCTAAACGGCTTATTTTAGCAAGAGCATCCGAGTTTATTTGCTGCAGCTTCAAAATTTCTTTGAATAAAATTTCCATCGTCACTTCAGCTTGAACATAGGTATTCGATTTCGCCGGCATGCTGCTAACGGATGTATTCGATGTCGACGGCCCTCTGTTAACATATATATTCGAGGTCGACGGCGCACTGTTAACGGATGTATTCGATGTCGACGGCACACTGCTAACGGATGGACCTGGTCTGGAAGCGATGTTGGTCGAGCAATCAACGGATGCCGAGGCAGCTAGCGGACTCACTGCATTATCATGCAGCATTGAATCTCTACGACGGTTCACACAGCAACTACACTTATATTTCTGTTTGCACTTTTCTAAGTACTCGATCTTTTTGGGACCGATTTTTGAACACTTTGCATGCAGAAAGTTTAAACAAATCGAACACTGGACTTTGTTATCTAGTCTTTCGACTTTATTTTTGCAGTGAATTCTGACACGTCTGACCCCACCAACGTTTAAATACAGATATTGCAAATTATATGTGGAATTAATTTGTATTGTGGCATTGGCTATTTCATTTAATTTGCAAAAAGATGCATTATATTCTTTACTATGAGCTAAAAAACTTTCACCATTTATTTAGCCTGTAATATGCTTTCAATTTAACTTTTTTTATAATTCAAAGAAAAGTTAAAAAAAATTAGTAATTTTTTTTGCTTTCAAATACTATACATAATTTGAGCCATTGTGAGATTTTTGATCTTAGTGAGTAGGAATATCACTGAAATAAGCTGTTGACAATCAATCATTAACTTTTAATGCAAATATGGTCAGCATTGAAATACCTAATTAATTTTTTACACGATATTTCAAAAAAATCGGATGTATAGTTTACTACGCGCTTCTTAAGTATTCTTTTTTATATTATATGCTTATATATTTTGCATGTGCTTCCCTTAGTCTCAAAACCACGAGCCGCCACTGAGTTTCATCAAGCTGGATTGTCGGGCCTTACTTTTTCGAAGAGTTACGATCAATGGAGACAGTCCCTTGAGGATATTGAAAGAGTTTTTTGCGGTAACAGAATCTTTTTCAACTCTGTGTGGGTTCAATAAGTGATGCAACTTCTCATGTAACCGGGACTGCTCTGACAGAATTGTAGCGAAAATTCCGCAAAAAGTCATTTCCAGAAACTACGCATTCCGTTGACCCCCATGGTCACCTAATATTACTTAAGGTGCTTGATTTTTTCTTGTGGATCTATTGCAAACAGGAAGTTTACAAACCAAAACCAAAAAAAATGAATGATTGAAAGCAATCCCTTTGAACCATAACTGAGGCTATTCCCGTTGCAATCATCCAGGCACTCATGAATAATATTTTGATAAGATGTAAAAGCGTCACCGAGCTTGGGGATGATAAAATTTTAAATAAAAAACTTAAGAAAAAGGCATTTTTTAAATGAATAAAGAAAAAATAAATTATGAGAAATCAATAGAGTTGAGATGTTTATGTGGCAATATTAATAACAATAACACAATGGGGTCAGCTTCATTGCAGAGCCTCTTCTTCCTAGCAGCAGTAAGCCACTTAGTCAAGAAACAAGCAATTAAAATTATCATCATCCCCCGAAAGGGAATAGGATAGGAAAGGAATCCCAAACCACACTCTCGACACATTCAATTTGTAATTAAATTATATAATAGTAAAAAAGAAAACATAAATAGGATAAATGGAGAATAAAGAAAGTAAGATAGAGTTAGTTGATGGGAAGTTAGTGTAAAAGATGGATAATAAAAAAAAAAGCATGCAAAGAAGAAGAAGAAGCTCTTTCATAATATAAATAAAAATTAATTATAGGATTTTTGAGAAAACAAAGCGAGAGAAAGTGCTTCCCAGTCAGCAACAGAGTGCTGGTATGAGGGATGCAAAAAAAAGAAAAATAGCAATTAGTAAAAAAAATTAGTATTAAATAGTACGTAATTTACTTTACATGGTTCTAATGTGATTCTTCAGCAGCCTTTTAAAGACGGGAAAAGACCTAGCATTCTTCAAAGAGTTAGGTAAATTATTAAAGATTTCCATAGCTAATCTAATAGGATCTTTAAGTTTTCTATTCGTTCTAGCGATATCAAGCCTGAGATTATCTTTAAATCTTGTGTGATAGCTGTGGTAATCACAGTGTTTTATTGGACATATCGAAGATTTTATATTATTATTGAGTATTTTATATATTATCTTAGCTTTTTCCATAAATATAATATCCCTTATATTGAATTTATCTGTTTGTCTGTATAGTACATCACTTGGAGTCAGTCTATCAAGTCCATGCACTGCCTTGACTGTCCTATTGAGTATTCTATGAATTGAGTCAATATTCATCTCTGAAGTTTGACTCCAATTCAAAATACCATAGGTAATCTTAGGCAGCACAAAAGAGTTGTATATCATATTTTTTAGCTCTAAATCCAAGTAATATTTCATTCTGAACAGCCTAATCCAGAAAACCAACTTAGATTTCACATTACTTATGTGAGGGGACCAAGATAATCTATCATCAATAATTAGTCCTAAGTATTTATATCTAGCCACTCTTTGTATCTCCAGCAACCCTGTGTTAGAAAATTTGCGCAAGCGACTTTAAAAACACAAAGCACACTAAATTAACTGGAATATTTTAATTTTAAGGCCAATACTGCCTTTTGAAGCTATATATATTTTAATTTCTTGACAGATTTTGATGTTTCGAGGATAGTCTACCCTCTCCTTCACTGTCTATCGGTCTAGTTCTGATGTAACTTTAAAACTTATTCCTACTGCTTAGTATTAAACTATAATTTCTACCGAATCGCCACATGGTAGCTAGCATGTGTCGCCCTTCTATTACGTGAGATTTATAGCTACCCAGGATGCTCAGTCCTGCACGGACTATTGATTCGAAATCCTTTGATGGTCATATTATACCATCACTTTACTAGCTCTGGCGCTGGGAGTCACGGTTTATTTAAATCAAATATCAAGTAATCAAGAAGTAGTTAGTGATCAAAACAATAGGAAACGATGAAAAAAGGGCCATTAAATGCATAGTAACAGAGAGAATATATAAATCTAATTTTCTACCAACTTACCGATTATGTCCAGTGATATAAGGCCTCTGATTATTCAATTCATTCTCGTCCAATTCGAGAAACTCAGTAAGGCTCGGTTTTTGACGACGCGGTCGACAAACCAACAGATTTGTTACGCTAGTACGTCGTACCGGACCGGTTCGGGCGAATGCACATCCCGTTGCCGGTCCGACCAGATCATGTGGCGAACCAGTGTACGACCCGTCGTACATATCGTTGATCGCTACATCGATCCTGGCACCGTTCTCCGGCATTGGTACGTATGTGAAGGTGAAGCGGGCATGACACAATTTCAAATGCTTCAGCAGCGAATACAATGACATGCAATTTAAACTGCACCACGGACAGTGTAGGTCATCGCATGGCTCGGTTTGTTGACGAGAATTATTGTTGTAGATGAACTGATAGATTATGTTGAATGGTTCTTCGGATTTTGTAGGCACCAGTGAGGCAACATTTGCGGATGTGTTCTTGAGACCATTTCGGGTAAGAGCTATGGTGTTATTGTTGTGATTAAGATTATCGTTTAGATCGGCAATGTCGTGCCCATTCGTCATAATCGGGCTGACCGGAGGTTTAACTACGGGCTTCGGTCGATCAACGTAGCCTGAGCACATTTCAGTTGTCCATTTCAAGCAGAACTTCAATGTCGGGCACTTGCTGAAAACGTCGAAGGGATTGTCGGGTTTCTCGAAAATATCTAAACTAGTCTCGTCCGGGATTACTTCCCACGTTGAATACTTTTTTGGCGAGTTATTTTTGACGGTAGGCACGATTTCCTGCAGTGCTAACTCATATTCACCCTCGGCAAGAAGGCACCGGCTGTGTTTATCGAATATTACCAATTCTGAACCGTAGATTTTCGTATTTGGTTTGGAGCGTTTCGAGTTTGGCTCTGAAATTTGATTGAAGTTAATGAAGATTTCTTGACGCTTTTTAAATATTTGAGATCAGATACCTTCATCACCTTCCAGAACCATACTATATTTAGGCAGTGTCTCAACTCTGAGTACAAGAATATACGAACGATTAAGTGGTGCGCCGAGCGGTTTGAACGAATCAACTGGTATACTAATTGCTGGAATTTTCCCATTATCTTCTGTCCCTGTCGGATTCACCATAACGTCGGATGTCCCGAACTGCACCATCGAACGGGAAAAACAATTATCGCTTCGAACTTTCTCCTTAAAATCTACAACTTCAACTTACATTAACTTCCATCAGTGCTTCCGAACTATCCTTACGTTTCTTATGAGAGATCTTCAAAAGAATCGTTTGCACGCGTACAATATCATCGCATTTCATATTATCGCATAAAGTTTTATCGAAGAATCCAAGAAACATTAAGGTCATGTAGTCACCGAGTAAGGTAGTTTTGTCGACCAGGCTGGACGTGTTGAGTTTTTCCGAGAGCATGGAATCGACTTTGAAGTCAATACGTTTTTTGTTGGTGCGTGACATTCGATGTTTCATGTATGTAAGGGAGCGATGTAGGAAAACGGGCTGAAAAGCGATTGGGATGCGATTACATGAAATGTTATGTTGGAAAATGTATACTTACAGATATCATGTTCCTTGTTCGTAAGTACCTGTAGATCTGTGTTGGCTCTGAAATTTAATTGAATTTTAGCAGCATTGAAAAGGAAAGGTTCTCATACATTTTACGGATAAAATAGGCTATAGAAAATAAAATAATATGTAAAATAATGTCCAATCAAGCTTGTGTAAATGTATATGAGCTGGCTAAAAAATTTTTGTGGGAGAAATGAAGGATATGTTTCATAATAATCGATGTTTATCATTTGGGATAACTTATGATTATTCATCTCACTTTTTGTTGGACGTCAGACGCCATTTATTTCTCCGTACCTAGCGTCGTAGCAGAGACAAATATGACAGAATTGGGCGACGTCGACATTACACGGGAAAAGACGGCGAATCTTGATTATACTAGCGATTAACAAAAATACCAACCTGGAGCTAGTTTAAAGCCTTTTCACCGTTCAGTGGACTGGGAAAGCTCAAAAATTCAATCACGGATGCTCAGTTACGTTTCCCGCGAATGTTTCGAATTGCCATTAACTTATTTTCTGATAAACCAAGATACATTATTTCTAGTGGTGCTTTTGTTTTGGATTTTAAATTTGTCTTCTTCTTGAATAAGTAACAATTGTCAGCTGTTTAACGTTCCCGCCCTTTAACTGGCAATTGATACGGATTGTTTGTTGTACAGGGTTCGGCCCACTTTTAACAGGACCAGAACGTTGATTTTCTCTGATCGATTTTAATCAGAGTTCAGGTGACGTGAAAATGGAAGCATATGCCGCACGAAATTTAATTCCATTTCAAGAATCCTAACCGTCTTTGACACCACTCATCCCAAACAATACACACCTAATCCACTCGCTCGGCCATCAATCAACAACCTATCTTGACAATGGCCTCAAACGCTTTCTAGCTAACTTACTTTCAAACGCCTGCAAGAACAGTTCATGCTCCGCCTGTATTTGATCGCGTTGATCATTTGCACGCCCGGCCGCCGTCGTTGCCGTTGTCAAATTTTTACCCGTTCCAATTACCGCATTAGCACCTCCATTACATCCTGCCGAGGCTACTACGGCCGCTGCTGAGCTCGCATCGCCTGCATTTGTCGTCGATGCGGAAGCGGTGGCTGCTGCTGGAGCCGCGTTTCCACTAACTGCTGTTGTCGCGGATGTTGCTAAATTCGTCGCCGTCGCTCCGGAATCTTTATCGCGTTTTTTCGGCGGCATTTTTCCCATAAGAAAATAGCTGATGTCGAAAGATGCGCGCGCCAAATCAACCTATGCACACATACAGCACGCGGCTAGCAGACACAAAACAGATATTTTCGATATAATTGTGGCTAGACTAGAAAATAAATGAGTAAAATAATATAAAAGACAAAATCTAAACACCGCACAGTCACAATTAATGATAAAATTGGGTCGCGAAGTCGCGCGAAAAGCTACTCTAGACACATCAAGTGGTGGCGGTCAATTTGGCGAATTCTGAGTGTGGTAATAGATCGATTCAAGAGTGCCAACTGTCGGGAAATTGATGTGGATGGCTGGTGGTAAAAATTTCCCATTGGTGTGGTGGGAATTTATGAAGTAGAAGAAATTTGCAGCTTGGAATTAGATTCTAGAATAAAAGCATAGGAAAGTCAGGAAAATGATGATTAAAAACTAAAATTAGATCGTACCAGATAGTTGTCTGTTGTAGTTTATAGGTATTAGAGAACTAGTTGGCACCCCTCCAAAACGTAAACAAATCATCGTCTCATCATAGCCCACTTCGGCTACGATCGTGTCTGGTATTCCAGTTAGCGAAGACGCGGGTGGTGCCGACCAAAACATTCACGTGAAACGAGGCAATTTTTGGATGTTCGATATCGAAAAAATAACGCAAAGAATTTCTTACAAACCAAGCATCGGACCATTCATTTCGAACTCGATTGCTTATAATGCTTATAATGTTTTAACAAGTACTGAACACTTTTTATTTCGCCCAGAAGTGTTAACAATCACTCTTCCCTAAAATATCTGAAAACTATTTCTCTTCGCAACATTCTCTTCTCATACCATTTGTTATTTGCATTATTGATTTGCATTCTGTCAAAAATACAACAACAAATGACCGGGCAAACAAAATACTCTTCTCATTTCTTCTCGGTTCTGCTGGTTCTGCTGGACTCTCTATTGAGGCTGGACTCCATTCCAGTGGTGTGTTAGAATCTATAGCTACGTATACAACGTGGACTGATTTAGAGATTTGATTGAAACAAAGGAAATTAAACAGGTTGTTCGAAGGTTTCGATTCAACTGTTTCAATCTCAATCCGGCTTGAATCCACTTTGAAGTCACATTGTATACGTAGCTTATGAGTGTATTGCAATTAGAACATCTCGACAAGATGAGAAAGTAAAATTCTTCGAAAGGCCATTTCCGTTGTTCTGTGCATACATCTCTTGTGCTGCAGAAATCTAGAAACTAAAGTTAAAATGCCGCGAAAACCCTTAAATTTAATTGTATTTTATTTAATTTTACTAACTTTACTGAATACTGTGCTTCGTGATAGCTATGTTACTGCGCGTACTGATTTGGAAGATAGTCGACAATCTCCACGAAAGTTGCCGAAAATATTGGTTTCGATTTTGGTTAGGAATAAAGAACATACTTTGCCCTATTTCTTAGCTTATCTAGAGAACTTGAGCTATCCAAAAAATCGTTTGGCATTGTGGTAAGTATATAAGTATGGTTGCAATGATGCAGGTGTTTAAACGCAATTCCGGATATGGCTGTGAATGAAGTTAATTTTTTTTTTTTAAGTATTCGACGCTTTTTCAAGCAACGCATTAGGGAACACAGTAAAAACTTGGATTTTCATGTGTGAATGTTAAATCTGTTTTTTAGTAAGACGCGATTTTGATTTCGATCGAGTATTTCTTATCTCGCTTATCTTTCAGGCGTTCTTGATTGTGCTTGGATTAGCTTTGACACGAAAGTGTGGCGCTACTTACTCTGTGTATTTGGTACATGATTAAGTTCGTCGAGCTCTAACTTTTAGATACACTATTGACACCATTCCGCCACTGAATTTTAATGTTGTAACAGCTCAAAGTTAAAAGAATGCCGTTTTGATGTTTGTATCAGTTCATCAATTGAATCCTTAGACTCAGTAAACACTATATAAACACTATAATTGCAACTAACCATTTTTCGGTTACAATTGAATTTACCAAGCTCATTCTTTAGAATAATTTTTTTTGCATGCAACCTGTCAAGTTATAATGATCTGTTAATTATTTCTGTGATCTTTTAATTAATAAATAAATAAACTCTTAAAAATTGCAGGATACGCTCTGACCATAATGTCGATCGTAGCATCGAAATCCTGGAAAAATGGATTAATCGTACATCAAATTCATACCATAGTTGCGATTTTGAATTCGATTTACAATCAACTCGACATTCAAACGAATCATCCATCACAGATTGGCCACGCGAACGCTTCAAACATATAATTCAATTGAAAAATGTAGCTTTGGAACAAGCGCGTAAAATTTGGGCTGATTACATTTTGGTAAATTAAAACTTTTCAGGAAAATATTCTTTTATTATTTATGATTCCAAATCTGCAGTTTCTCGATGCGGATGTTTTCCTTACGAACCATGACACATTGCAGAGTTTAATTTCTGTGAATGTCCCAATAATCTCACCAATGCTACGATCAGATGGTTTATATTCAAATTATTGGTGTGGAATGTCCGATGATTATTACTATGAGCGAACTGATGAGTATCGGCAGATATATGAATACACGAAAATAGGAAATTTCCTTGTACCCATGGTCCATAGTGCGGTTCTTGTAAACCTGAACTTTGCCCGAACGGATTTACTAACCTTTGATTCTGATCGGTTGCTGAAGTACCAAAAAGAAAGCAACCAGAGCAAATTGTACGATGGACCCGATGATGATATAATAATTTTTGCGATTGCAGCAAAAACAGCCGGGCTGGATATGGTGATAAGTAATGAACGTCAATATGGCTATATAATGTCACCGCTGGACAAAGATGAACCCATCGAACGGGACCATCAGCAATTAATTTATATCAAATTGAATATCATTAATGACATAGAAAAGGGAATTGTGAAATTGCCGGGATATTTGCAAGACTACATTCAGTATCCGAAAAGGTAGGTATTCGAAAATACTTCTGTCTTTCAATTTCAAAACAAAGCACTTATTCCTTCTCTAGAGATCGACTCAATTTTAACAAAATCTACATGATCAACCTTCTTCGGCGTACTGAACGAAGACTAAAAATGGAAGAAAGTTTCAAGGAAATGGGTCTGGAAGTTGAACACTTTCCTGCCGTTGATGGACGTGAATTGAATCTGGACGTAATCGAAAAAATGGGTATTCGATTTTTGCCAGGATACGAAGATCCATATCACCATCGTCAAATGACTATGGGCGAAATTGGTTGTTTTCTCAGTCACTACAAGATTTGGGAACGAATGATTGAACAGGAGGAGAAAGTAGTGTTGATTCTGGAAGATGATATTCGATTCGAGGCATATTTTCGCGACAAGGCTGTTCAAATTCTTGATGAAGCCAGACGTACTGGCGAATGGGATTTAATGTATGTGGAATAGCCTTTTCCTTAATTAATTCATTTAATATGATACCATTTTTCCTTGTTTTCTATTCGAAATAATTTAATCCAAAGACCGATTTTTCCTTTCAATTGTTTGATAGGTATCGTTGATTCGTTTGTGCCCTCTTCTTCAGTGTCAGATTTATAGATCTTTCAAAACTAACAAACACTGAAAAAGAAGACACTACTTTCGCAATTTATTTGTTTTTATAAATACATTTTTCAGATACTTTGGACGAAAACGTCTGGAAGATGAAGCTGAGCCATACGTTGACGGCACGAACAACTTAGTCCATGTAGGCTATTCATATTGGACACTGGGCTACGTAATTTCCCTGAGTGGCGCCAATAAGCTTCTTGCAGTCGATCCTCTGCGGAAACTGATTCCAGTCGACGAATTTCTACCTCTGATGTTCGGTCGTCATCCGAACGAAACGTGGAACAAAGCGTTCGCACCACGAAATCTAATTGCTTATAGTTCTGCTCCTCTGATTCTCTATCCCACACATTATACTGGAGATGACGGTTATATTTCCGATACAGAGGACTCCGAAATTACACCAGTAATTCAAAGTGAAACGGTCGAATCTCATGCACAGCTGAAGAGTGATAAAGAACGTGAAAATAATTCAAAAAGTCTGACAGTTGAAGAGGAAATTAATAAGAAGCACAAAAGTGGAAGTAATGTTATTATACAGGAAATTCATGGTGGTGATGATGGCCGAACGAAACACGACCCCAATGAATTGTGATTAGAGTTAAATATGAGACTTTTGTCAGTGTGTCGAGACTCGAATGCTTGGGCTGGTTGGTTTACTTGAAAATTGTTATTTGTTTTACGTAATTTCAAAATTTCCAGTTCGATTTTTTTTGCGAAAATTAAATGATTCGATCTATTTTATCATTATAGTTACGGATTTTTAAACTCGTTTCACTGTTGCATCAAGCGAAAAAGAGTAATCTAAATATATGCGAAAAAATCTCAGATAGGTAATTTACATGAAGGACGAATTTATTTGTAATATCAGAACTCAAAACATTCATGTTTTTTTTGAAAGTTTAATGTGTTTCGCGTCAGAAAAGTTCCAAAAAATTCGCATAGCTGATTTAAAATACTCAACATGACAATAACTGATTTGATGTTCCTTTGTCTACGATCATTTACGGATCAAATTACTAACAATCGAAAACAATGTGCCTTATATGTTACTAGTATTGATGCTAAGTTCTGATATGTCTGCGTTTTTATAGAACTTTACAATCAAAATTTTGTAGACTGTTAATTGCATTAACGAATATGAAATGATAAACCTATACAAGTAAAATGGCTGTTTGATTTGGTAAATATGATCTTTTCAGCTGTTTTAATATTTAAACAGTGGATTGAACCGATTTGATGCTGTTGGAGTAACTTGTCAAAAAGTATTAAATATTAACTACTTTACAGTGCTATAGATGAGGCAGTATGAGTTGTAAGCTCTCTTGATTTCGCTACTCATCGAAATTTCGTTTACGATGTAAAGGTTGATGGGTAAAAAATGGAATTTATGCTTAAAAACAAGACACATGGTGAACCTAAACCACTGTTAGAACCTAGATACGCTCATATAAATCTAACCTTTTTGTATCATTATTCGGCAGAAAAACTGTATTTAATTCCCATCATTTCTCACAAAAACCGCAGTGTCATCAATCAATTTTAATGAAAATGCATTTACTTCCAACCAAAATCATTCAATTCGACTTCACAAATGTAACAATTATATTTAAAATACATCACAAATTACTTCACTGATTCGCCTTTATAATCATCCTGATAAATATCTTCACCACCAGGGAGTCGTTCTTCATTCAAACTGCTTACGCCTTCACCAGCAATACTTTTTTGCATCTCTTTTTCATAGGCGGTGTCGAATGGGGTCGTGAAAATAGTGTATACTTTCGCCAAGCGGGTAGCTTGCTCTTCCTCAACCAAACTCTCAAACAGTTTTTCGGCATTTTGTACTGCCACCAAAGTCTTTGTATCATCAGTTTCAGCTTCACTTCCTTCGTCCTCGTCGGCCGCTACTTTGCCTCCTTCCTCTAGTTTATCACCGCCACCTTCTTCAGGTTCACCAGTAGGCAAAACAAGTTGTGTTGATGCACTTTCACCAGCAGCATCTGCAAGTGCCGGCTGATCAAATGCGCCAGGCTGCGCTTGCGACACTTGACCGATATGGTTGCCATCACCAGTTGGTTCAGTAACATCTTCTTCGGCCTTGGCTTCAGGTCCTTCTTCAGCCTTTTTGCGTTTTTTTTCGGCTGCAATTTTCAGATTGATTTCTCGCATTCGTCCTTCAAGAAGTTTCACACGACGAGTCTCTCTTTCGAACATCTAAGTACGCAAAGTTATCGTGTCAACGTTAAAAAGGATGAAAAGATAGTCACTTACAGCGCCAACAGCGTTCTTATCGTTACGATCGCTGACAGTCAATGCCTCGTCCAGCTCATAAACATATATACTACCACAATCCGTACCCACGGCTAGAAGTTTTCCGTTTTCAGAACATTTCAACGACCAAATTGGACCCTTGCACACGAACGATTCCATTATTGGCTTCTCTTGGGACATAAGTAAATCCCAGAATTCCAAAACTCCATCAGTCCTGCCAAGGAAAAATAACGAACAACGACTTGTGCTCCACGTTCCACACCTCAACTCGCACGGATGTCCCTGCGTTCGAATTAGTTCACCTTCCTTGCAGTCCTCTACACAAATTTTCGCACACCAGTCGCCAACCACTAGGAAGTATTTGACATATATTGGATTTCGGATCAGATCATAAATAGGCCCGTCCATCACACGCCATCGAGCCAATAGTGCTTCCGATGGTGACATCGCTTTTCGATTTCCAATGAATATATACCCCAATTCGCTCCCAACCATATACCTCGTTGAAATAGTAAACTCAAATTCTAGAACAGATACGGCATGAGCTCTAAGACGTTCAGGGAAATCGCTTCGCTCAGGATCAATGATAACTGTTCCGATGGGTCCTTTTAAAATTCGAGCATCCCAAAAGTATACGGTAGCATCGCTAGATGCCGAAAAGAACTCCGTGTTTGTCTTAGAGTGCAACCATCGCAAGGATGTGACTCGCTCTCGGTGACTCGTCTCGCGGACGCTACAAGCAATCTCTTTACTTCCTGTTCTTGGATCCCAAATAGCCACTGTACCGAATCGCAGCCCAGCTGCAATCATGTGCTCGTCTCGTGGATTCCATTCGGCGCTAATTATGGCTGCTGGACCTATGAGTGTCGTCTCAGGTTTGTTAGCGTCCTCTGTAACGAATACGCTTTATACGAAGAAGAAGGGGTACAAACACCCAGCGCTGCGGCAAGCCACGTTACATACCTAGATCCCAGATGTACGACTCAATATTAATCTCAACCGGTTGAAACGTCAATGATGTATATGAGCAAACCATTCTATCTGGCCCAACTGGACACCAGGACATGTGCGTCACTGGACGGATAGGTATGATCTGATCCCGATATATACCAATAATGTGTGCAGAATATTGAGCCGGTGGTTCGAGGAGTGTCGAGTCCTCGAAGTAATTTTCGTATATATTGACAGCATTATTCTGAAGAACTGATCGAAGCACCCGCTGAAATATAGGTGTTCATCAATTTCAGATCTCACACCATGCACTCATACCAACTTTCCCCAGTCCAGGAACCTGTTGCCCCCATATTTCGTCTCGTTCGATTTTTTTCCGATAGCGTAGAGTTTGCTCCTCATCGTTCATATTCACATCTTTAGGCCAGCCTCCTTCAATATGATTCATGCCGTGATGAACATATTGCACATTTTCTGTATTGCATTCGCTCGAAGCCATCTGAGTACTTAGCTGAGTGCCACGATCGACCGGGTTCTTGAGGATATATTCCTTGAACAATTCAGGATGTGGAGGCTCCGAAAAAAGCAGCTCATTGCGATTTGTAAAAAGACATTGGCGTCCAAATGTTCGACGTTCTTTCGTATAAACATATTGTAAGTAGTTCATTTTGAGGAAAGTTAGGGTGAGAAATATATAGACATATATTGAAGGTTTAAAACCGTTTTGGCAAGATAATTCGTAATTTAATTGATACTTCAGGGAATGACTACTAGAGCTTCACGAACAGTACATAGGCTAAAAGTTTGATAAATACTAGAGTGGCTAACAAATTTTTCAGTGAATTCACAAAGCTCTAGCTCTGACATTTTGTGATAAATTGATCTACACATGAATTAACTATGCTCAACAGTGAAAACAAAATACTATTGCTCTTCAACTAAATTATTTTTTTATTATATTTGATAAGTAAATCAAGTGTTTATTATTGTTTTCAAATAACTTCTTTAAGATTTTGATGTTTTCGTGCTAGCTGTATCATTTTCCGCTGGGTCCGTATCTTCACCACCCTCCCCTGAAACGAACTATGATCGTAAAATTGAGTTTGAACAATTGTATTCTTTAAACAACAATTTAAGCATTTTAATAATACAAATTTATACCTTTTCGATCTCCGGCTAATCTTCTCATACGTTCCCTTTCGATTGCCGCAAAATATTCGGATTCAGCTTGCTCGATAACAGCTGTTGTGAAATGAAATCAAGTAAGGTGAAAATAAAAAGCAAAATCAAACTGTTTCTTACCTGCATACTGAGCAATATAAATTTTATCAGTCCCTCCGTTAGTATTTGTACCATCTTGTACATGTGCCGTCTTCTTCTTTAACATTGCCTCTCTTGATTTAGCTTCCAGTATCTTTTCACGGCGATTTTCCCGCTCGAACATCTTTTGGACAGTCGTATTTGATTGTTTCACAATGAAAAAGAGCTCAAAGACTTACCGCTGTCAACAGAGGCTTATCGTTCTTCGAAGAACACACCATATTATCCGAGACCTCAATGAGGAATGTCGCTCCTTTATCACTACCGCAGCTCACGAATCGGCCACTTTCATGAGTTCGCAAACACAATAACGGATCATCACAGACTTTAACGCTCAAAACTGGCTCGTTTTGCTGTAGCAGTAGATCCCAGCAGTCTAACACGCCGTCCATTCGCGTAACAAAGAAAAGAGATACTCTAAAAGAAGAGGTATGTGGAGTTGGAACTGTATATAGAAAATATGGAGGTTTGTACTTAGTGTAACTCCATGCCCCATCTGTTAGTAGCGCTTCTTGACTTTTAGTCCATATGATGGAGCTCTCTCTACAATCTTCGGACCATATGCGAGCCGTCCAATCTCCGACAGTTAAAAAGTTTTTCACAAACGCAGGGTTCCTGGTAATTGCATACACCGGACCCAAATGGCACATCATCTAGAATAGAAGCGTTCGAAATTAAAATTTGTTTAATGGAAATAGAAACTTTCTTACCCTGATATTTATTTTCTCCATGGGAGTTTTTCCTTTACGATTACAACTAAATAACATGCCCATTTCGGTACCGCACATAAACCTTGTCGGTATAGTGGTCTCATACTCCAACACTGAAATACCATATGATCTCGTCAGATCCTGTTCATCGCTTCGAACCGGATCCATAAACAGTTTGTCAAGTGGTTCGTTGAGCTTCCTTGTATCCCACCATAAGACTTGTCCGTCGAGTCCTCCTGAAAAGAATTCTGTACCGCTCTTCGAATTAATCCACAGGACTGAACTGGCTGGGTCGCGATGGCATACTTCTCGCTCGCTTATCATGACCGGATACTTTCCGTGACGCGTGTCCCAAGCAGCTACCTGTCCCGAGTACATTCCACTTACTAAACTATTAGGATCCTTTTGATTGTACTCGAGACATATACATGGTGTTTTCGGCTCCAGAGTCAGATAAGGCTGATTGGGATTTTCGATTTCCCATATGTAAGAATGATTCTGCGAACGTTTACTACCCTGGAATGTCATATCACAGTGACTGACTGCCAATTTAACTCCACCGTCTGGAGACCAGGATAAGTGTGTAATGGGAACTTTGATTGGATTGGGATCGCGATAGACGTTCAATGTCCGGGACTTACATGGCTCTAAAAGTGGTGCAGGTTCGAGATCCTCAAAATAGTTTTCATAGATGTTGACGGCGTTATTTTGAAATATATAGTGTTCCATTGGTTTAGACACGGCCATGATTTGTGTAATGTAAGATTCATCCTTTTCAATTTTTCGCTTATAACTGCGGCAGTTTAGAATGAAATTTTAATCAAAGTTTGTGGGATTAAGGTATCGTTGTTTTATTATTGTAGATGTTTTTTTTTTTAAAGAGACTTAGTTTATATGATCTGGGTTGATTTATAATCTAGAATATTGAAACTCAGTACTTTCGTTTTGCAGTGTTCAGATATGACATAAGTACAAGCACAGATATGACATAATCATTAAAGTATATATACCATTACATACCGCACTGTTTGCTCTGGATCATGCATATTAATATCCTTAGGCCAGCCACCTTCTGCATGAGTAATACCACTATGCTTGTGTGAAGCCCGTTCCGTATTCGCTTCGCTAAGGGCCATTTGATTGCTGCATTGCGTTCCTTGTGTCACTGGGTTTCGAAAAATGTAATCCCTGCTCAAATCACGATTCGCTGATTCCGTGAACAGCAATTCGTTTTTATCGGCAAAAGTAAAAGGTCGGCCAAAATGTCGTCGCTCTTTCTGATAAACAAATTGTAGATCCATTTTTGGGAAAATTACTTTCTAAGACAAACTTTACGATACTGAAAGTGTTAGATGGTCTCTCGTACACTGAAAATTATTCTTAGTTACTAGCACTTGCTTACATGGCCAAAATAGATACCATTATTGAATGACGTTTCTAGGGAAACTGGGGAGTTTATAATGCTTTACTTTTTAATGAAATTTCCTGCAGTGACATTCTTCTCCATTTATCATGTGTCCGAACTTAGGTATTATGAGTAAAAAAAATCTATTGAAACACATAATTCATTTTAAATGCCATTTATTGCAACTTACAAAAACTATTCAATAACTAAACTAGATAAAAGTAATTTCAGGTGATTCGGGTGAAATAATGTTGCGAATTCATAGAAAATTAAAATGCCATTCAAAAAATAATCTCAAGTTGTTTTACCACTAAAAAAAAGATACAAACTGAATTCTATTCTTTATGCCGAAAATTTCTTCATAATTCTTCAATTTTCTTTCGTTTTCCTTTCTTAAAATTAGATATCTATCAATACAATAATTGCACTCTTTTTTAAAATATTAATTTATACGATCTATCGTAAAATTTATCTATTATAATCTATCCAGTGGATATATAAAAATTCACTACAACTATTCATAATCATTCATTGTTTTTTGCTTAGAGCAATTATTGGCATAAACATTTTCATAATGGCAAGCATGACGCCCGATCGTTCGCACCAAATGAATAAAATTTACATTTTTCTTGATCATTTTTCTTCATCATTCATTGGAATAATTACCGCCTGCACTTTTCACATTGAATCTGCAATCATTAAAACCACAAAATTTCCATTTCCTTTCGATTTTCGCTCCAATACCGGTTACTTCTTCGCAAAATATGCAATCGTATCGACTTAATATTTCTTCTAGCTCGCGAGGTCGTAGATTTGGTTGTAGTTTTTGAAGATAGGAGCATATATAATCTGTGCTAGCACCGAAAGGATGAACAACAAGAAACGTTGATACTAACCCAATTATACGGGCATCTTCACGCTCGATTATTTCGCATTTGATCTGAAAGTGTTATTGAAAGATGAAATTAAGGCAATTGTTGACAGAACTGCTCGTGCAGCTAAAAACGAAGTAGGCGATGTGCTAAAACGTGTAACAGGAAATATTTCTACAAAATTCTTTAATAGAGAATTAATTTAACGTTGCAAATGGCTGAAAACGAACATTTCTCAACAGGCGAACCACATCGATCAACAAGTATTCGCTCTGAGGCTACCAACAACAATGCAAGCAGTACCGATGATAACACAGGCTGTCCCGAAAATAAAGAAAGCAGTCCTGTCTGCCAGTATGCAGACACTAACGAAATGTTGCAGTATGATGAGTATAATACGTGGTTTCATTTTGAATGTTGGAGTCTCCAGCGACATAGAAAATTTAGATTGGATGTGCTCTACATACTCGTTAAGGAAAGACCGCAGCCATCACGATTCGCCAAGTAAGCTAACAGAAACGAATGCGAATATATCAAAACGCAAAAGGATTAGATTACAAATCCTGGAAGAACAGAGGCTGCTACAAGCAAAAAGAGACGAAAAGTATTTGGAATTAAAATTCAAGTTGCTCATGGAAAACAGCGCAAGTGAGAATGAAGTTCCAGTGGTATCTTAAGAAAGTAAACTCCGGTTGGAAAACGTAAATGAAGATCAACAGCAATTATTATCTGCAAGCGCCGACAAGACGGAAGTATTAAATGCTGCAGCACAGCTTAATGACTACGACAGCCCGAAGATTAACTCACATATATAAAAAAAACAACCATCGAGTTCAATCGTGAATCAAGTTCTCCAGCGCGATGTTTCAATACTCTCTTCGCTACACCATAAAGGTTCAGTTCTGGCCACGGAAACTGATGCGAATCAAGAATCTTCAGAAATCCCATCGCAACAAATAACTGTCAGGTAGACTCTGGTAAGAGAGTTGCCTGTATTTAGTGGAAACTCAGAAGAGTGGCCATTGTTGATTAGTATGTTTGCTAGTACTAACAAATTGTGTAGATATAGTAAGGAGGAGAATTTAGTTCGATTGCAAAGGTGACTTAGTTTTAGACTTAGTGCGAAGCCGGTTATTGTTACCTGCCAACGTTCTGGAATACATTAGATACAATGGATATGTATAAATCAGAATGGATCAATTAGATACAGTGATTACATTTGCGTTGACAGTTGAAAATATATGCGCTGCAAAAGGAAGCGTCAGACATGCAAGCACATATCGCCAATCCTGTATTATTACAGGCATTGATAGACAAATTTCTGCTGCCGCTAAAACTGCATTGGGGAGAACATAAAAGGAAAATTACTGATGTCAATGTGTCAAGTTTTTCAATTTGGCTAATGAATTTAGCAGAAACTGTTAGTGATATTTCACCCACCCTAATTTTTTATAGCGACGGCAAAAATTTCAAACGTCATGTGTAGGACGAATTTTACCTAAATTCACACATCCAACTGGTAATCAAAATGGACAATCTTTACACACAGAACCGCCAAAGTGCAAAATTTGTCGTAAAAATTTCAGCAAAAGAGAATAATAAAAAATTTCATTAATATGAACATTAATTAAACGTGGCAGATAGTTAAGCGTCCGCGTTTATGTTGTACATGTCTAAAACCACACTTCAACAATCGTTGCTACGCAAGTAAACTCTATGGTGTCGACGGGTGTGCATTTAGGCATCACGTACTGCTATACAAAACTATCACAGGAAACGGCAATGACCAACAAATGCTGGTGAATGCATCTTCTGCGCTACATAGTTGTAATTCACACAAAGTTAGAAGCCCGAACATTTATTTCCTAATAGTTCCTTTGGTGATGTACAGCAACAAGATAAAAATTAAGACGTATGCTTTCCTAGACGAGTGTTTGATAAGACTCAACGAATTGAAAAGGAGTCCCAAAAGGTTTCATTGGAAATCTCAGCCACTAACAACTTAATGAAGTTTAACCTTCATAATGTTCGCACAATCAAGGCTAGTTTTTTCTACACCTTCATATGAGAGGCATTCCTTTGGAATCTGTACCGCTAATAATAATTGGGTTGGATAATCGTAAACTCGGATTCCCGCTCAAAATGAGAGAAGGCAAGCCAAATGAACCAGCTGCAACAAAGACACGACTAGGATGGGTAGGGTATGGGCAATGTCATCAGCTCAATCCTAAATACAATAACGGCTGCCACGCATCCAACTATAATCTACATATCTATGAGTATGAAAAAATGACTACGCTTTGCAGAAAATGTTGAAAGATTATTTCTCTCGAGAGAGAGCCTAGAAATTTAAATGATAAGTAAAACTATCAAGTCAGCGGAAGAAGATTGTGCCCAAACAATAATAATAGAAAGCCTTACTATAAGAAAATGTAACTGATTTGAAACAAAACTCCTCTGGAAATACGAAAAACTTGAACTACCAAATGACTTACCAATGGCGATACAATTACTTATAAATTATAAATTTTTTGACGAGCAACATTCAAAAGCTTATGGACGAATACCTGAAGAAAAACTACATACGGAAGTTGTCGACAGATGAAGCCAGCAAGGATTTCGAAAAAGTATGGTATTTACCCATCTTCATCGTCACAAACCCGAACAAACCAGGGAAAATTCGCATTGGGTGGGATGCAGCAGCTCAAGTTGAAGGAGTGTTCTTGAGCTCATTACAGAGTAAAGGCCCGGATTTATTAGTAGCGTTGCTTTTCATATTATTTCAATTTCGTAACTGGAGACATTCGTCAACTGTTCCGCCAAGTACTAGTCCATGAAGAAGACCAACAAATGCAACTCTTTATATGGAGCCCAAACGTAAATACAAAACCAGAAGTGTACGTAATGCTGGTTATAACTTTTGGAGCAACTTGCTCTCCTAGCTGCGCCCAATTCGTTAAAAGCAAAAATGCTAAAGAGTTTCGGCAACAATATCCTAAAGCGGCAATAGCAATCGTGTCTAATCAATATGTGGATGATCTGTTGGTCAGTGTACGAGATCAAGCACTTTCCCTCTCAAGGTTGATTTAAAACCAGGAATTGAATTTCCAATTCGCCGAAAGTTCTAGAAGCGCTGGGATCTGAACAAGATGACAATCGAAATCTCATCAGTGGCTCCGACCAAGCATCAGTTGAACGAGTTTTAGGAATGTGGTGGTGCACAATATCCGATTGCTTTGTTTATATTACGTCCACTAAACAATCAGTTCAGCAAATACTAGATGAAAATATTCGCCCTACAAAAAGACAAGTGTTGCGCGTGATAATGACTATATTTGACCCACTAGACCTAATTGCATATTTTATAATCTACGTCAAAATTATTACGCAACATATTTGAAGGACACCGTTAGAGTGGGATGAACCGATTATGGATAAGCAATATAAGACGTGGCGTAAGTGGATAAACAACATGAAAAATATAAATGACATTAAAGTTCCAAGATGCTATCCAACCAGTAGTGAGCATGATAATGTCCGGCTACATGTATTCGTAGACGCAAGCGAGGATGCATTCGCTGCAGTGGCTTATCTCAGAGCTTCAAAAGGAAACAATGTTGAGTGTCACATCCATTGCATCAAAACCACGAGTCGTCCCAATCAAATTAGTGTCAATTTCACGACTGGAACTGAAAACAGCAAGACTTGGAGTCCGTCTCGCGAAAATAATTACGGAAGGGCATTCAATACAGTTTACACAGCAGTATTTCTGGCCTGTTTCCAAAGCCGTGTTGTGTTGGATAAGATCAGACCATCGCAGATATCGTCAATTCGTCGGTTTCAGAGTGAGTTAAATACTGGAACTAACTGATATGCTGCAATGGAGGTACGTACCAACCAAACTGAATGTGGCAGACTACGCCACTAAATGGAGCAACACTCCTGAATTTTCTTCAACGAGGCTTTGGTTTCGTGGTTCACTATTTTTGCAGCAACCCAATCATATGTGGCCTATTGATATATCTCAACAATTCTCAAACGAAGAATTGAGAGCACATATTTTATGTTAGGCCCTTTTTTATTTTGCTCCTCTTATCCATAACAGAACAATGCTAACCAGTGCAGACGCATTGGAAACAACAACAGCTCCTGTTATGGAAAGGGGGAGTTGTTGTTGTTGTTCCCAATGCGTCAGCATTGTTCTGTTATAGATAGGGGGAGCAAAAAAACACGCCTATTATGTCAAATCAACGCCAAATATTATACAAGCGGAAAGATTATCCGACTGTGACAACAAGAAGATAGTCCTTGTTACAGTTTATGTACTTCGGTTCAAATGGAACTTATTATCAACCAAGAAATGTGTTTCACGTTGAATAGGATTCATCGAACGATATGAATATGTAGAAACAGAAGCATCATCACCAGAATCAAGAAACTATGATAAATCAAATGCGTTAAAAATACTATATTCCCCGATTGCGAGCCGTCTTGAAAAGTGAAGTAAAAAACTGCCACCAATGCAAAAATCGTCGAGTGCTGCCATTTCCGGTGGACAGAACTGCCTCTTGCTAGACTTGCATCATTCACACGTCCGTTTTCGTAAGTAGGAATCGATTATTTTGGCCCAATAAGTGTGATCATAGGTCGTAGGACAGAGAAACGTTTTGGAGTTGTAATAAAATTTTTAACGACACGAGCAATCCATATCGAAGTAGCGAACAATTTGTCAGCAGACTCCTGTATTTTGGCTATAAAAAGTTTCATTGCCAGACGTGGAATCCCAATTGAGATACGGTGCGATAACGGTACGAATTTTCATGGAGCTGAAAGAGAATTACGCCTTAGTATAGAGCGACAAAATGCTCAACTAGCAAAATAGTTTTCTAGGTCAACCACTAAGTGGGTCTTCAATCCACCTACAGTACCCCATATGGGTGAGAGTTGGGAAAGACTAATGCAATCCGTAAAGAAAACGTTAAATCGATTTCTGCTAACACAGAACTCAACAGATGGAGCACTTAATAGTATGCTGCTCGAAGTTGAACAGACCATCAATACTAGCTCATTAATATAAATATTTGCCATTGGAGAACGTGAATGATGAAGCACTAACACCGAACCATTTTCTACTTGGATCTTCCAACGGAGAAAAGCCATATGGAATATTGTGGGACGATGGCACAATTCTCAAGCGAAATCGGCTTAACTCTCAACAATTTGGAAATACATTTTGGAAACGGTGCATAAATGAATATTTACCAACTTTAACTAGACGAACCACTTGACAGACACCATGCTGACAATACTGAACATGCAGCTAAAAACGAAGTAGGCGGTGGGATAAAACGTGTGACAGGAAAAATAAAAACAAATCAGTGGGAGAGAGAAAAATAGTCACAGCGGAAAAGACGGGGGAAAAGCGGAATATTGTAGTATCTTAGATCACACTGGTCTACAAAATATAAACTTTTTTTTTTCACACGAAAACTTATATCAAATTTTGAATGTACTATGATCAAAAAAGTGCACACATCATATATTATATACACTTAGACAAATTTTACTCAATGTACAAATTAAAGTTATGATTTTCATGAGTGTTTGGCTTCTGGTAGGTCCTTTTTTCCAACAGTAGTCTGCTCCAACAGTAATTTGCTAGCATTCCTGGACTCCATTTTCCTTGATAACGCTTCTCTATTAAGGAAATGTCCGGATGAAATCTCTCGCCTTGCTCATCACTCACAGCACCTAAGTTTCCTGGAAAAAAATCCAGGAGAGAGTCGAGCATATGTATTTTCAAGGACATGCTACCCGCCAGAGCTTTGTGTGAAATTATAAGGTCATTAATTAGATCTTTGTATTTTTCCGCTCTATGGTTTCCTACAAAATTGTCGACGACCTTCACCAAACATTTCCAGGCGATTTTTCTTGATCATTCAGTGTTTTTTTAAAGTTCTTATCTTTCATTAGTTCCCGTGTCTGTGGACAAAACAATTTTACCTCTTTAATTTTTGCCTCGCTGATTTTAGGGATTTTTCTTTCAGGTATGAAAATCCACTGCCATTTTTATGCATTACTTTTATAAAAAAAATTCAAGAGGCCCAGTTTTATATGCAACGGTGGTAAAAGAATGTCTTCAGGATTCACTAAAGGTTCATTTTGAACATTCTTATGGCCTGGAGTAAGTGATTCACGTTTGGGCCATGCTTTCTTTGTGTAGTGACTTTTTCTGTCTCTACTGTCTCATTCGCAAATAAAACAGCAATATTTTGTGTAGCCAACCTGTAGTCCAAGCAAAAGAGCAATGACTTTAAAATCCCCACAATTTTTCCAAGTTTGTTCACTGTATTTAATTTTTACGAGAAGGAATTTCATATTCTCATAAGTCTCTTTCATATCAGAACCCTGAGCTACATGCACTGATGGAAGTTTGTTTCCGTTATATAGCAACACTGCTTTCAAACTAGTTTTTGAGGAGTCAATAAACAACCGCCAGTGACCTGGATCATACTTAAAATTTAATAGATTCATTACTGCAGCAATGTCATTACAATACACTAAATCATCTGCTTTAGAAAAGTAAGGTTTCAGTTCATCGTTACGATGTCGAAAATAAGAAATTTTTGTATCGTCTGAAAGTAAATTCCAGTCGTTTAATCTAGACCCAAAAGCTCAGCCTGTCTTTTAGCCAAATTTAAATCAAATACTAAATCATTTAGATCACTTTGAGTCAATGAGTGTGGTTCTTTTGAAGTAAACGGTTCATAACTTGGGTTGCTCTCTTGAGATCCGATATCGTGCTGACTAAGAACAGATTCCTGACTAGGACCAGATTCCTGACTTTCTCGTCGATTTGGAGGCTTTGGCACAGGCAATTCGGCACTATGTGGGATTGGTCTGGGTACTTGATAGTGTGTTTGGACTTTGATGTAATGCCTTTTGTTTGAGTTAAACATAAATAACAAACACTTGCGTGCTCTTTAGGCTCCGTCCAAATCATTGGTTGAGCAAATGCCAAATGTCTAGATTCTTCTTTAGCCCAACCTAATACAAGTCTCACACATACGTTATACAACATATATGTGGAACGCAGGATTTATCTTGATGCCGTACTGGAAAACCGAAATAGTCTAGATAACACTATTCAATTAATAGTGTAAAATTTCGACGCTGAGATACAAAAGTTAACACACATAACAAAAACTATCCGGGTTATTTGAGCACTTTCGTGGCATATTTACAATGTAGCAAACGTTAATAAATTGCAAGTTAGTCGAATACGACAGTTGTACAAACAAAAAAAAAAGGGCCAGAAATGAATAAATAGCTGTCACGAAAAAACTGGATGTGACGGGAACAAAATAATATTTTTTTTCATGAGAGTACACTAAAACAATCAATTATAAAGTTCAAAAACATTACCAAGTTCGTGTGACAAAAACGTTTACACTGTTTTTAAATTATCAAATAAATAAAGTTCTACAAAATTGAAAAAGTCTTTTTTAGTTGCGTTACGCGCAACAGCGATATTAAAATAAACAAAAAATCAAATTAAAAATTAGCACGAGAAAACTGTTATTTGGCGTGCCAGATATGTACAAGATGATGCTTTTTTTTCTATATGCAGTATTTTTTTTAATATTCATTTTTACCAAGCAAGGCATACAATACTTACATAACAAATAGCTATCTTAACATATTATTGCATATAGGAGAGAGAGGACTCCCCCCTGAGGTGTGTCCATACTGACTCCTCGTCTTACGCTGGCATTCCCCAGAGAAGAGATAACCACTCTCCTTTTGAGAAGCTGCACAATAAAAGCAATCAGCCGCTCATCCACATGCAGCACCGAGAGAGCCTTTTCAACGAAAACCATTCCAAAATACTTTCATTGTTAAAAGGAGATGAAACTGAACTCAATTTAGAATATTTTCCGAGTGAAGTGTTTATTCGATTTGACGAGTTACAGTTGAAATTCGCATCTGAAGTGAAAGAGCAGCTAAGAGAAGTGATCGCTAAGCAGTGGGCAGCAGATAGCAGATAAAGGAGCATCAGAGCAAAGAGATTCAGGATGGAAAAAATAGACAAGAGGGGAAAACATTTTTGGAAAGCGGAGCAGAAAAATTGGACCTACATTTTGAGAACATTAAGCTACCTCGTATTTCTTTACCAAAGTTTCATGATAATTATGACTCATGGATACCGTTTCGCGGTTTGTTTCAATCCCTCATCCACAATCGCCCAAATACGTCGAAGATGCAAAAGCTGCACTATTTGAAGTGTAGTCTGTCCAGGGAAGCTGACGGATTGCTTCGTCAGTATGCAGTCACTGAAGCAAACTATGACATTGCCTGGCTAGTACTAAACGACAGGTATGATAGCGTGAATGTTTTATTGACCACACAGTTTAAACTTTTGTTTTCCATATCAAATGCTAATGAGTCAGCATCCTCCCTAAAGAATTTGCTTGATAAAAATAAGGAATGTGTTCAGGCCATTGAAAACATGGGTATCGAGAATCTATGGCATGCCATGTTGGTGCATGTAAACGCGCAAAGATTACCTCCATCTACGAGACAACAATAGGAACAGGAGCATGTACAAATGGCCAGACTTCCCTCATTGAATGATTCATCCGAATTTTTGCAACGTAGATTCCGAGCATTGGAAGCTGCAGGATAAATCGAATAAGGATTTCCAGAAATACAAGTACGCTCCAACCTCACATCTTGCAAAACTACGCAGCTCAAATGGCTCAGAGTTGTATAGTTTGTAGAGCTAGCCAGCACATTCGGCAATGTCCCACTTTCGGTGAAAGAAGTTTGAAACCGTTAAACGGAATAGGTATTGCATTAATTGTTTGACGAGGGGACACATAATAGCAAATTGTCCAAGTATTAGTAGATGTGCCAAGTGCAAAAAATCACATCATACTCTCTTGTATAGAGATACAGCAATAAAAAATGTTGCAACATCTAGCCCGCTGAGCGCTGACGCAGCAGATTTTGGATCTATTTATGCAAAATGGGTCTGAAATACAAACATTGAGTGCTGTTGCATCAAAGCAAGTTCTTTAAGCCACAGTATTAGGGAGTGTGCAAACTTCAAGTGGTTGTAGAGTCTTAAGAGCATTATTAGAACAAGGCTATCAAAAACATTTGTCAGTGAGAATGCTATCCAACAGCTCAACATAAAAAGAATGCATACAAACACTACCATTAGTGGTATCGGTAGGAGCAATAATACTTTAACGAAGGGAATCGTACACTTGAAATTAAATCTTTGTAATAACCAATCTCTGGAAATAGAAGCGTACATTTTGGACCAATTGACAAGTCTAATACCCACTTGGAAAGTTTTTTCGGAAGTGCAAAATCAGCTGCAAAACTTTGAACTAGGTGATCCTAACTTCGATAAACCGGGAAAAATTGATCTACTCCTAGGAGCGGATGTTTACCCTCAGCTTATATCAGGCGATATTTATAGACTAACGATGGGACCAATAGTCCAAAGAACCAGCTTAGGATGGATTGTTTCAGGAGAAGTACATGCTCAACCACAACGTACTCTTCAAAGTTGCAAACTAGAAGTAACTAACCATGAAGATTTATGTGGACAGTTTAGACAATTCTGGGAACAGGAAGAAATCAATGTATCGCAGCAGCAGACGAAGGAGGATTAGCTTTGTGAAGAATTCTATTTGCAAAACACTCATCGTGACACAGACGGAAGATATGTAACTCGTTTGCCATTTAAAGAAGGTTTCAACAGACACATGTTAGGTGAATCAAGAAACATCGCCCTCGCCAGCCTAATGTCGCTAAAACGAAAGTTTGTTAAAAATCCGGATTTATATGTGGAATATTCCAAATGCATTCAAGAATATTTAGAATTGAATCACATGCGTGAAGCTAGTGACAGTATAGATATACAACTAGATGCAAATGGCACTTCTAAATGGAAAGCTAATTACCTCCCTCATCATGTAGTATATAAAGAAAGCAGCAGTACAAGGGCTCGTGTTGTTTTCGATGCCTCACGAAAAACAAGTTCTGGAATTTCTTTAAATGAAGCACTCTATGCTGGCCCCTTCTACAAAATAGTCTCGATACCAGTTTGCTACAATGGAGATGTTTACAATTTGTTTTTATAGCTGATGTTGAAAAAATGTACCGTCAAATTCGTATACATCCAGAAGATGCTGATCTACAACGTTTTGTTTGGCGTAATAGTCCTCAAGAACCGATCCAGGACTATTGCTTGAATACAGTCACCTTTGGAGTGACTTGTGCACCATTTTTAGCCATTCGCACTCTCCAAAAACTTGCAGGGGATTCGCAGGCTTCGTTTGATATGGCACACAAGGCAATTCTAAACGAATTTTACGTAGACGATATTCTGTCAGGTGGGAAAAGTCTGTAACTCGCAATCGCTAAAAGAGATGAGTTAAGAACGCCAATCACGAGCGACTCTTGTGTATTATTCCTATTGAAGACCGTGAAACTCTTCCAATTTTAAATATGAGTCTCGATCAGGGTCTCAAAACACTTGGCATTATATAGTATCCAATATCAGATGAATTTGCGTACAAGATTAACATTAAAATGTATGACGTTACATATACAAAACGTAAGATATTATCCGTCATAGCAAAATTGTTCGATCCCTTTGGATGGATCTCCCCAGTTGTTGTCGTAGCCAAAATATTAATGCATTCACTATAGTTAGATGGAATAACTTGGGCTGAAAGAGTTCCGTTTGACACCGCAAAGAAATGGCACGAATTCAAACCAGATTTAGAGACAATTCAGAAGTTGAGAATACCTAGATGGTTTAAAAATGGCACTAACGACATTATTGGGCTCCACGGTTTTACTGATGCTTTTCAAAAAGCGTATGCGGCAGTCGTTTAATTTGTTTCTCGTGGTCGAAATAACAATACATCTTCATTATTATTAGCTAAAACAAAGGTAGCACCTGTCAAAGCCATTTTGATTCCACGTTTGGAACCGTGTGGAGCACTCTTGCTGGCTGAAATAGTACATCGAATCATAAAATCTTTAGAAGTGAATGTTTCTCGGATATATTTATGGACTGATTCAACTATTCTTTTGGCATGACTGGCAAAACATCCATCAACTTGGACAACCTTTGTAGCTAATCGAACCACGCAAATACATGAAGCCGTGAAAGACATTCCTTGGAACTATGTGCCGTCAGAGCACAATCCAGCGGATGCGGACTCACGTGGTGTTCTTCCTAGACAACTCATTGCATGTTGATTATGGTGGGATGGTCCCGTATGGTTGAAGGAACGGAGGGAAAATTGGCCTGATAGTATATCACTGCCAGTATGCACTATAGAAAAAAGGAAAAGATCAATCGTGACTCTATTAGTAGCTCATTCTGAATCAATATTTTTGGACTCATGGCTAAGCAAATATTCTTCGTTGATGCGACTTATTAGATTCACTGCATACTGCTTTAGATTCATAGCATTTGCGAAAGGAACTCATTGCACATCACCACATTTAAGTACAACAGAGCTCGATTCAGCTTTAAAATTTTGGATTAGATATACTCAACAGAGTGACTATCAAGCAGAAATTGACCGTTTGAAACAAGGGCGACTTTTCGATAATAAATGTAGTTTATTAAATTTGAATCCCTTTGTGGACGCGAGTGGGATATTGCGAGCTGGTGGTCCACTTGCTAATGCTGATCTTCCATACGATACGAAACATCCGATGGTTATTTCAGAAAGGAGTAAGCTGTTACCTGTCATACTCATGCATTACCACTTGCTTACGTTACATGGAGGGGTTCAACTCATGCTTAGTTGGCGATCTATCCACACAATGTTTCTTAGCTGCTTTTCGACGTTTCGTGAGCCAAAGTGGGATGTGTAGTCACTTATACAGTGACTGTGGTACAAACTTTGTGGGCGCCAATAAAGAATTGAAGCAGATAGTGAAACGAAACAAAACATTGGCACAAGAACTGTCTAATGATGGCATCACATGGCATTTTAATCCTCCATCGTCTCCACATTTTGGGGGATTGTGGGAGGCTGGGCTGAAGTCTACGAAGCGTCATTTGAGAAGAATCGTTGGAATTGCAGCCTTGACATACGAAGAGTTCAACAGTGCTGACAAAAATAGAAACTTGCTTAAATTCAAGACCTCTCTGCCCGTTGACGAGCGACCCTAATGACTTAAATGCATTAACACTGGGACATTTTCTTATCGGAGATACATTATTAGCAGTTCCAGAAGATAACATCAGGGATATAAAGCTCAATCGATTGGATCGCTGCAACTAATACAACGATTAACCCAGGATTTTTGGAAAAGGTGGTCTATGGAATACATAGCAAGATTGCAAGAAAGGCCGAAATGGAACCGACGTCAGCCTAATTTAGAATTGAACGATTTAGTTCTGATCAAAGATGTTCGCTTGCCCTCATACAAATGGCCCATGGGCCGAATTATGAAAATACATCCTGGAAATGATGGATTAATTCGAGTTGTGACAGTTCGCACCTCCACCACGGAGTTAGATCGGCCCATTACAAAAATCGCATTGCTACCAGTAGAGAAGCCCCAAGAAATTGAATATTCAGTTTATGTTTGAATTTCAATTGTGAAAAATTTGAAGGCAATGAATTGAAAGCCTATACAACTACTCTGACATTTGTAGCCAAAGTTAAAGTTATCTGAATTCCTGTATTGTTGCTATCCTTTTCCTTCTCCTATCATTATCCTTCGGGGCACCGCATAAATAACCCCTAGTCGCAGGATATGTTGCTCACTTGTAAGGAAGAAATGTCACAAGTAACGTCAACATATCTGATTCCTTAATAAGTAAACGGATTTAAAACCATACACATATATTGGATTTTTCACGACAGGACTTCGACAAGAAACCTACGATTGGTAATTGTATATCAATATAAAAGGTTATTCAAGCTCTATTTACAGGCGTTAATTCTGATCATGGCGGACCATCGGAGGGAGTATGTTGAAGCAACCTAAAAATAAAATTATTTAATATTATCGTACAATGGTATCTACTCACCTGACCATTTGATGACAGAGGATTGACTTTCAGTATGACATCAGACAGCCGTTCCAGTGAAATCAGCGAAATTCCAGTCAGCTGATATGTTGAAAATGAATGATGTATTCCATTTTGAAATTTTGACTAGGTTAATAGTAGTTCAATAAACTGTTAAAATGTACCGAAATTTTCTTCAATATTAAATTGAATTTTGCGGTTTCTTTGTTACTGAGTACAGTTGAATTTTGAATTCGTTTAAAACATATCTTTTTCGTTCGGACATTTCGCTTTTCGCCAAATTATTTAGTTCGCTTTTTTTTCGCATTGGTGTATCAATTAATATAAGTTTCATTAGTTCAGTTTATTTGAATTATATTTGTGGAATTATTAGTTTTCAAATATAAGATTAATCCTTTGAATTTTCGCGTTTTATTACAAATAGGAAGATTGTGTCAGAATACATACAAATTTTACTAGAGATAAAATCCAAAGTAAAAATTTAGCTAGTTATTTTACCAAATTAGTACCGAGTGTCGAGGAAAAACTGATAAGTAATAATAGATTTTAATAGATGGCGCGATAGTAACTGTCCATTATTTGGCCAGGTTTTGAAACGCCCGATGCATTAAAATTGGAGTAAAACTTTGAAATTTAGCTAGAGTGTATGGTCATTATCATCATAGTTTCATACATTATGTTTCCTTGACTCGTACAAATATTTTACATAAATTTTACTTTTGTGAGAGAAAAAACAGCTTCGACAAGGTATTTATTGACTGCCGTCATATTAATTTTAGCACATAAATGCACCGTTGTCAAGTATTTATTATTATTATTATAACTTCTGCTATGTATTATTTTGTTCGAACTCCACGTACAATGTGTTGAAAAGTAAGGCTTCAATAGTTTGAAAAACCTGAAAGATACCAGTTTTGGTTATAATCTCGACTCAGATCACATCCGATCGTAATTAAACTTAAAACTATTAGGTCCCTTTCGAATTGATATTGAGGCGAACGAAGGATTTGCCCGCTAAATAGACAAGTATAATGAAGCGTGAAGCTTTTAAACGGTTTATTGACTTAGCATCACTTTAATCACGTCTGGGCTTGCCATTCCGAGGTTACAATCAAGCAGTAGTTACCCAAAAAGTTGATTAGACGAGTTTCACAAGATGAAATGTTTGAATCTCATGGACATAACTCAGTCTTTCACTTTTCAAAATTTGGCTGCTCAACGTTCATCTGGGTACGTGATGTTCATTTGTGATCGTCTCCTCAACCGTAACAATTTTAAATTTAGCTATTTATCCTGCACGTTAACCAAACAATCTGCAAAAGATAAGTTAGCCATAATATAGTTAAATTTACCAAGTCTGATTAGTTCAGTAATTATTGAGATATCATTTTCCACGGTGCAAACAATTAACACTTAAAGGTTATTAATTTCTGATCACGGTTTCCTTCTTGTCTATAAATTAGCATAAACAATACGGGAAACTGGATCCTTTTGCGGAATAAGCCTCCGAAAGTAGAATCAAATGGAATTGTTTTTGTGGGATGATTAAAATTGAAATTTTATTTAACTAACTGGTTTCGAAAGTATGCATTGATTCTCATCAGACATCAGCTCGTATTGTATACCTGACTGATGTGACCACTTGGAGTGGGAGATCATTAATTTTTATTTACGTTGTGATAAATTTTAATACTCTCGACAATCACTTAGTTAAAAAAATTTCAATTTCAATCATCCCACAAAAACAATTCCAATTAACACTTGTTATTGATGGTTCAACACGATTATAGAATTTATCGCTGCTTAGTATTGAAAAACAAGAAATTAGACAATTAAAGGAGCTGTATGACGAGGTCGTTTAAAATTTTAGCACCATAAAAGAGAAACGGATGTATTTTGTAATCAAATAAAATGTTTCCATAGCATGATTTGCAGTAAAAATGCATTATCATTCCTTACTTAACCCCAAAATCCCCTACATGCTTTGAATATTATCGCAAAAGTCAATTTAATATAATTTGACTTTCCTAGACCCGCTACTGTTTTGATGTCAAGATAAACTCTCTTTTAGCTTGGTGTGTCAACAACTTTTGAGCGGAAAAGAAACATTTTCGGCCGGGCGTCTGCGACTCCCATGGCAGTGAAGCTGTTAACTAAAAATTGTACATTACCTGTGAAACGGCACCCGAATCGTTTGAATTTTTCGTATTCACACAACTACAATCATCGTCATGATGACTATTACGACTATTGACATCCTGCTGTAACTTATCTGTTATCACTGCTATGCTTTCATTGTTATCATTTATATTTTCGGATGTTTTGGCCGATTGATTTCTCGTACTAGCTTCGACAATTTTTGTTTTCAATAGCAATTCTTTAACGTTAGCCTGTTTTAATTTCTCTTCGAGATCACTTATCTTAATCGAAAATTCTTTTTCCTTTAATTTATTATCAATCAGTTGAGTTTGGAGATTCCGTATAGTTTCCTGTAGAACTTTAATTTGTTGTTCACGTATATCGGTGTCCGATTTTAAATCCGATTTAACGAGATTCATTTCGTTGCGATAGGCTTCCAATTGACAACGTAAACTATCGTTTTCTTCCTGTTAAGAAAAGTACAAAGTGGATGAAATTTGGAAGAATTAAGATAATTTACTGCTAATATGAATGATTCATTCATTTAAATATTTCTAGTTAGTATACACTTTACCTTCAAATTATCATTGTCAAATTTGGTCCGTTTGCTCGATGATTTATATTCACGATCGTCATCAGACATCTCCATATCATCATCTTCTATTTGAATACATCGTATTTCCTAAATGAAATCAATTATATGGAATTAGATAAATTCGTCTGCATTTAATTACCCTGAAGATCGTAAATACTTATAATAATCATGTTGAAATAAAATTAGGTTTTCTACGTTAAAGGATCTTCAAAAAAGTGTCTATTTTTAAAGTATTTATAAATGAGAGAATTATTTAGAAATATATATCCGCTGTAGAAATGATTGTATTATATCTTCTGATGATAAGCATATTACGGGATTGACAGAGGTACTCATTTGCCGTACAAACTTGTTTGTATCAATATCTTTAGCCTTATTGCACTTACCTCCATTCGATTAAAATAAAAATATTCCAAATTTTTGTCGTTTCGAATAAATTGTAAATTATAAGAATAATAAATAAATATGTGCATACCCTTTAACAAGATTCATATTCATGTTGCAGACTTGCATTTCCTGACTGAGATTGACAATATATTTTATGTTACAACTTTAGAAGCCATGGTATTACAAATTAATTATATAACCCATTTCCAAAACGAAAAAACAAGATCTTACCTGCTGGCGAGCAATTGTACATACGTACATATTTCAAGATTGAAGCAACCAACCTTTCGAATACCCGCAGTGGATTAATAATATATAATATCTTCTCTAGATGCACCAAAACCCACAAGTTATACAACACGTAAAGAAAGAATAGATTTCAAGCGTAGAATTACTTCATTTTGGAAACATATGAAAGAGATTATACATACGACGATTACTGTGTGCCATGATTAAAAATATAGGTTAAACAGCTTGAAGCTATAAATAAGGGTGTTGGCAACTAACACCTGCTACGGAGAAAAGAACTTAGGAATTACCTGTGAATTATTTCAATGGCAAGTTGAAGTGAAGAGGCCTTCAGAGGCCATTAAACTTCACTTTTAGTCCCAAATACCGTAAAATCATCTTTGACAATCACTGTTTAAAATTATTTATTTTCAAAAGTTTTCACTATCCTTTCGTTTAAAAAAGTACAATACAAACCCTCAAAAGCGGGAAAATGAATAGCCAAAACGATTTGCACTGAGATCGATGCTAATTTCTAGAAAACAGCTTTGACTGATATTTTCAATGAACCATTATCATAGTGAATTTGATTAAGAAGCATTTAAATTTGAAAGGAGGAACTAAGTTTAGGTAATTTATGACTGCTGAGTAATTTATATAATTGACCATTTTAGGGCTTAAAAGTATAAACAGTTATGGAATTTGTAAAGCAAAATGGTAGCCTGTGACAATTGGGATGTCTAAAGAGCAGAGTACGTAATCGATTTTCAATCTATACAGTATAAGAATTAACGATAAAAGTAAAATCATTATGTTATTACGATTACCAGTATTCTCTTAATATTCGTATTTTTCACGAAAATTTATAGTGACCTCAAATTATCTATAAAATAGCTCGACTTAGACAAAAATCTATGTATCCTAAATTTTATTGCATTTGCATTAAACATTTTACAATTTTACCTTAGTCTTTAAAGATTCTACCGTTATTTAGTTAAACATTTACATGAAAACAGCGGCACGCAAATATATTCTTAACACATATAATACATTATGTTAGGGTACTATGTACTATTTCTGCTAAAAGAACTACAATACGCTGTGGTATCAAAATGAACGACAAATTTATTTGATTTCAAAAAAATTCACATAAAAAACTCACACCTTTTAGGTATTGATTAAGTACTGGGGTTTTTGACTTTAATTAAGTAGAATCAATTAAATTTGTTGTTTATTAATTTGAAGCAAATGATTTACAGATAATGGTTTAGTAGATGTTACTCTGTGGGTAAGTTTGAGTAAGTGTTTAATTTACTAAGAATTCGAGAAATGAAAAAAAAACCAGAAAATATATTCGAATCTATCATGCAACTTAAAGCATACGGAAATGGGAATATAAATGACTGAAATGTTCAAAACGCATTCAAATGTTCTTACATGGATCAATGATTTGCAAACAGAATGTATGAACTACATCTCAAACTTATTAGCTCTTTAGATAAATTATATAGGCATCATTATTTTCATCAGGGTACAGTGAGTGCATAGGTATAATACCAATTCCAGGATGTTGTGTTAACTCTGTTCTTCTTCGAGGCCCGGAACGAGCCTTGGCGTCTTCAATACTTCGTTTGCCAATTGAATTAACCTATCGTTTTCTGGATTTTCCACTGCTTGTCGTTCTTTAGTTTTCGCTTCGAATAAACTTCTGTATTTCAGTATTCTACTTTCGTTCATGGGAAATACGTGAACGGCCCACTAGAATTGCTGCAGTTTGATTATTTTCTCGCTTGATTTTTTCAACTATACCTTCTTCATCATCGGTCTTTATCACGGTCGATTTGGCTTCAATAATTCTCCAGAGCACTCGCCTTTAAGGGAAAGGAGGTGAAGATCCAAAGTTCACATAATACAGGCATAATTATTGGCTTGTACATTCGGAGCTTTACTTTCCTGTGTAGGCTATTTGATTTGAGCATCATCGGGAAAACCGTGTCCGCGATCTGGGTTGGCCTTATGATTAGGTGCATTTACGGTGTTTGTCATTTTTTTTTAAAGTTTTTTTTAAGAATATGAGTTTTTAAGGTTTAGCTATGAGTTTTTAAGGTTTAGTATATGGAGTTGTCTACATTTTCTGAATTGTATTCGTCAATTAAAATGATGTGCCCGGTGGGCGTTATTTTCTCTGCTTGTGTTATTACTTTTGATTTATCTTTTCATTTGTCTACTCATTTTTCCAGCACTTGCTTCACCATAAATATTTAGACGGCTTTGGACTGTTCAGCTCTTAAACTTATTTGGAATTCTTTAATCGCCGTATCTGTCCATGGCTCACTTATATTTTCTAAAATTTTGTCATAAACATAAAATATACAAAACAATGAGATGCTTCAGTAGTTCTCACAGTGCAGTTTGTCTCCTTTTTGTAGATATGGTATATTACGCTTTGACACAACTTCTGTGGCATTTGTTCTCATCCCTATATTGTTTCAATCATTTTACGGATGAAGTCCCTCGTATTTTTTATGTTTTCGGAGGAATTACATTGAGTTTCGATTTTATCAAGCGCTTTACTGTTTCTCTGGATTTGGTAGCTAGCTGAACTTCTTCCAGCATTGCAAGGCGGGCTCTGCTTTTGTTTACCAGCATGACAAAAAGCATTTATTCCTGGGTGGTATGAGCAGGGTTGAGAAGCTTTCCGAAGGAAAAAGCCCATCGCTTCTATATTTTTTTTGTCCTCGGTAATAACTCCATCTTTGAGGTAGGAAATCTCTTTCACTACTTTGTACACTTATCTCATTTTATTGCTAATGAGATTTCCGAATTCCTCCTTTTGTCATGTGAATATTAAAGTTTTTTTTGCGCCGACTGTCTAATTCATTTTTCTTGGCAATCTTCGGCAAATTATTTGTTCGTTCTGCATCGTTTTTCATATTCAATCAGTTGCTCTGCCAGTGTTTTGATTGGGGTTTTGATTTTATTCCAGATTTCCAGCCCAGGCTTTTTGGAGATGACTTCCATTATTTTGTTTTTTTTTTCAAGCGTGTTTTGGTTGACTTCCGTTTATGATTACTGTTTTGATTTTTCAATGTCGAATTTGCAGAGCGGGATGATTTTTACATCATACGATTCTGACATCGATAAAACACGTTAGACTGGCAGTGCTCTGAATTGCAATTGGCTCCTCGGAAGGACCTCACGTCAAAAATGCTCAAGTCTCATCTTCTGAAAATGAGTACATAGTCTATTTGATTTGATGTGTCATGTTATGTTTTTGTGATTGCGCTTATCTCAGAAGCATGTTGAGAAGCTTACTATTAGACTTGTGCTCCAAGCGAAGACAATAAGGCGCTTCGATATAGAGACAATCCCGACTTTGGCGTTGAATTCGCAAAGTAACTTTTTTATGTCATTCGAGGATAGAGAGTTAAACAGGCTTTCAAGTGGTTTAATGCAATTGAAAACTTATTTTTACGCGAGAAATACTTTCAGGAAATTCAGGAAATAATTTTTATTATTATTCATAAGTTATCAAAAATAGGTAAATCGTACTGGATATTTTCATAAGCGAATACAGCCATCTATTTTTATTATTAAGCTTCTAAAAGGAGCATAAATTCGCGAAAAAAGACAATTGATCTTTCACATGACAACGCCAAAACTCACAAATTAATAGCGTAACTTAGCAATAGGGAGTGTTTCGCTGTGGTATAAGCCGATAGATTATTACATTATGGTATAAACAGTATCAATCGTTTTATCAAAAAATTGCAAGGGATAGAATATTAGTCTAATCTACTTGAAAACATGAATCTACCACCACATAATTGCTTTGATGAATAGTTAGGTCGGTTGTTATAATAAATAACACTCTTTCACTCACTCACTCTCAAGATTCCTTATCGATGTATAAATATATTATTCCCATTTCGGCATCAAATGTTACTCAAAATAGTACAAATAAATGAAACATGAAATTCTACATAGCACAAATTTTGTTAGTTAAAATATAATATTAGTTTTGTTCTTTTCATCACTATAAAGCTACTTTAATAACATTAAACATTAACAACACAACCATAAAAATATCGAAATTTCCAACAATACGTACCGTTGATTGTTTCTTCCATAGATCGATGTTTTTTCTTTGGGCTTTGGTGAAATGGTCCCAAACCTTCTTGTGACTAGCCGCAATGAACACTTTTTCAATCTGAGTGACTGATGGGAAAGGGATATAATTCTTTTTATCGATAGTAGAGAAAGCTTTACAGATTGATTTGATTGATTGTTTGTTGTTTGTGTGTATTTTTCGGTTTCTACTGATAATGTTTACAAAGTAGTATACATTTCTCTGACAGATTTATTTTCAAAAATGTTCCAGTAAGTTATCTCATTGCAAGAAACATTTGACTATTTTTTTTTAAGGATATAGCCTTTTGATATAAAAGGGTTTTGGGGGTTGTGTGAAAAGTGAATTATGACTTATTTTCGAATGAAATTAGGCTATATGACATTTAGATGAAAATGCCAATTTGTTACACTTGTAATGAAATTAACATGTTTTGGAGAAGTTATCAGATGTCTCGCGATTTTCGAAAGATGACGTCTTGTAAAGCCATAACATGTACAAATAAAAACTTTCACACACATTTTACCATTCTTCGAGTATTTATCCTAAAAAAATTGTAAATATTTAGCAGTAGATAATACTATTTCCATTTAATCTTAAAGTTAGTATTAACCTCTGAGTTTATTTGCATTTGCATGTGTCTGGACCCAAAAAAAAAACAGCGACTACATTACCTTTTGACATGTTTTTCTCTACCCGCATGAGTCAATTTATTTTATTTTATGTACTAGAACTTTTACAAACTTGCACCTAATTTATAAAATCAATTTGAGGAGAAGTCAAAAATTATAAGAAAAAACTGAAGAAAATATGCCTCATATGGCATGTAACAGTATTTGAAAATTGAGTAGCATGGGTGGCTTTGAACTTCCATAACGATTTGGTTTAAATTCAATTTTGAATCAATTGATCAAGTATACTGTAGGGTAAATAGTGCGCTATAATGCGTTATCTGATCAGAACAGTCGATTCAAACTCAACAGGAGCAAACTAACAGCGAAGGCCTATGTAATTATAAGACGGCACTGACTGCATGACATCACAAGCTTAAAGAATGGATGTAAGATCTTGCTACTTATGCTACAATTGTCGATGTGACACTGGCGATCATACTTTGGAGTATTTCCAGTTTTTAGTGGAAGACGATTCAATTTAATGATTCAATCAACCTTACTTAGCATTACGCACCTTATTTGCAAAATAATCAAGATAGGAAAATATTTTTGGAAATGAAGATGAATTATTATCGCTCACCTTCTGCATTTTAATGCCAACTTTATAGTTTGCTACTATTTCATTGAGTCCGTTGAAGATGTTGTAAATAAAAAAGTGCTAAACGAACAGGTACTATGCAAGATTTAAATAAATCAAAACACAAAATTTATGTTCGCTACATATTTGTTACGCCAGTGATGTTGAAGAAGATAGATAAGTTTTTGGGCAGGACAACAATATATTTCTTGGGTTATTACTTCAATTGCAAGAAGTTATGATGCAATTAATTACCCACTAATTCGTGTTTTCGTATTATTCCAAGCATATAAATGGACATTTTTTTCGAAGTCCAGAAGTTAAGTTTTGTAAATCTAACAAAATAGAAACCAACACAAAAATCAAAATCAACGTATGTATCGAAAACAACCACAACTTTTTACCCCTACAGCAAGATCGAACATCATTAAACACTGATCGACTTATGCTTAGCTTTTAAGGAACCTTCGACCGAAACAATTGATTTTTATAACCATCTTTCTGGCAAAAAAAAAAAACCAAAAATAATACAATCAGTATTATCGTAACTAAATACTTACACTGTTGTGCCATATTCTGCATCTGTTTTCGATACTGTTCACGGGCACGTCTCAAATCCTCTTCGTGCTGTTGTTTATCGTTCTGTAGTCGTCGGACGTGTGCGTTAGTACTTTGTATCATTGAGTAGAAAGTGTTGGCGTTCTTTTTCGAGCAATCGCCCCGTTCCAACCAGACAACTAAAGTCACTACCGCCTTCAGGAAACTATCGTCATTCTTCAGCTTTTCTGCAACATTTCCAGCTTCATGCTCGGTATAGTGTACAATTGGTGGCGGAGATGTAGATCGGAAACGTTCACGTTCGACGCGTTCACGATGACGCTGCTCACGCTGCAATTGTCGTTGTTTGCACTCCCATTCGTATTGATCGTCACGCGCTTGGGCATAGTCAACGTGCAGCCTACCGCAGTTTGTTGACTCTGAACTATTTGCAATGCGAATCCTGTAGCCCGATAGATAAATGGCCGAATCAACAGACGCTTCAAATCCAAATCTAATGTGGCAGAAATTCTTTTTAGACAGCCGCAGGGTTGTTATTTCGCCGCAACTTTCAAACACTTCTCGTATAATATCTTCGGTGATGCTTTCAGGTAGGCCGCCAACGAAAACAGTCCGACATCCTGGCGGCCGTTCTCGAATAGTTGGGGGTGGAGCATTCGGGTTGGGCGGATACAGAGTACATGACTTACATGTTATGATTTCCTTAATTTGTAGCGGAAGAATCGGAAGCGATTGGCCTGATTGTGTCTGAGCACCGTCACCGACTGCATTAGCTGTATGTGTCGAAGGCTGTTGAGATGAAATGCCAGCAGCCATAATTGGAAATTGTTGCATTTGAATTGTGGTTGCCATTGCAGTGGGGTCCATCATCATCCCAGTTGACATCATCATGAAGCCTTGTGGATGATGTGAATGGTGGTGATGGGGATGGGCCGGTGGTGGCGGCCCGACACCCATCATGCCGTTCAAGAACATTTCATTGCCCATCATTATTGGCTTACTTTGCACAGTGGGTGCGGCCGTAGCGCCCGACATAATATTTGACTCTGAAGTGGCTTTGAGAGTTATCGTTTCATTCTCGAGTGCTCCTGCACTATTTTTTTCTCTAGCTGAAAGCAACTTGTTAGAGGAGTCTAGTAGGCTACTGTTCGGTGTTGCCACGGATGGAAGAGATTCATTTTCGTTTTCGATATCCATAGGACCGGCCCCCAATTGGTTTTGTAAAGATGTTGAAGATGCTGTCGTCATTTTTTGCTTATCTGCTTGTTGATTCGAGGTATTAGTTTTAAATTCAAGGGGACTATCGTTTAGCGCTGCTGGCAAGTGTCCAGAAATCAAAGATGGTGCTGCCATAGACATTGTTCCACCAGCAGCTGAAGCAACGGCTGCAAGTTGAGGTATAAAACTTGATCCATTTATGTTCGATAGATTTCCCATGAGTGGAACTGGAAAAATGGTTTTAATTATTTTAACCGGTATAAATTTATTCGTAGCAAATAATGGCATTGCGGTAAAAAAAAGAATTTTATTTGCAATAGATAATGATAATGCAAGAAATATTTATTAATTACCAAAGAAGGTAAAAAAGTAATTACATATAAATAGATAATAAACAAATTGAAACAGGAGCAACAAATTAAAAAAGGCATTAAGTACAAATAAATAAATAACTTAAAAATAAACAGCTACAAAACATATTGGTATCAAAATTGAACAATCAAAATTTCGTTGCATTAAAAAATAAAATAAATTAATAAATGTAAAATCAATAAATTGAAAAAAAAATTAAATATTCAAATTAAATAGGTCATATAAGCAATCATCGATATCTAGTGACTCTTATGGGCCGGTTAAGCACAAACATGTTCTTTGGGTTGTCGATATTAATAGCGACTTTGATGACATCAACACTGAAGCTAGCAGATAGCATTAATCGCAAGAAGTAACAGGTTTAGAAGTCGAAGGCAAGACTAATGTGGTGGTAAATTCCTGAAATTAAAAGGATGATAAAGATCTCTAAGATTGAATAGTAGACTTGCTTTCTCTGATATGAGAGATAATGCAAACATACTCAAGGTAGAGCGCGGATGAGCGCGATGCATATGAATTTTGTAACCCAAAGATTTAGAGACTCCTTAATGAAGCCAAGTCGTTTATTTGATTGGAAAATCAGTCTGGTATAATATAAGTTAAAGCGGAGCTTTTCATCCAGGACCACACCGAGGTCTCATATATTGACTACCCTACTGAGTGCAGCGGTATTGCTTACAAGTTACGTATAACGACATATAAGTGTACTTTTCCGAGAGAAGCGTATCTCATGACATGTTGTTGTTTTGGGAGGTAGGTTGTTCATGCAACATCAATGCTCCAGAAAGTTTAGTTTTGATTGAAGCGACTTGTTAGTATTAGGAGCGCAAATCAAAATTGCGGGATTTACAAAAGATGACGTAACTGGCGCTATGCGCACCAGACAACACTGTAACTAGCTACATTTAATAGCTTCAATTTCCATTAGGTGTAATTTGCTTGAAATGTAAGCAACATCGTTTTTTTGGTGTTCTTAGTATGTCGAATGCCGTAACAAATAAGCGTCATTTGCGAAAAGTATTGCTTTGCTTCTTTTTGAAAAAAAATTCTGAAGCTTATCATGAATATGTTCGATTAATTTCAACGTGCGAGAGATGGTTTGTGCGACTTAGAAGTGACGATTTTGACATGGAATGCAAAGAGCGTCCTGGATAATCAAAAAAGTTCAAATATGAAGAATTGGATAAAATGAAGACTCATATTAAATGCAAGATAAACTTGCAAATTCACTAGGAGTTATACGCCAAGCCATTCTCCATAATTTGAAAGCTTTGAGAATGATCCAAAAAGAAGGAAATTGGGTGCTCTGCGAGTTGAAGCCAAGATGCGTCGAAAGGAGCTCTTTAATGTGCGAACAGCTGCGAGACACTTCCTCGTTTGTTTTCGCCTATTTTTGTACATCCACACACATGCCAAGACCTGACGAGGACGTGAGTGTGTATGGCTTTCTTAATGGCGCCTTCCTGTTTTACAGGGGTTTATGAGAAGCTCGCCTTACCTCGAAGTCGCTCGAAATATTGACGGGTTTAGCTATAAAGTTAAAAGGATTTGAAAAAAGGTCTGGTGCTGGCTCCGATGATATTTGCAAACTGATTTAGTTTTAATAAAAAAACCGTTTTTCCTTTCGAAGCTAGATATATTGAATTTTGTGACAAATATCGATATTTCGAGGGTAATCTGCCCTCTTGTTCAGTGTCTATCGGTCTAAGAAGAAGAGGGCAGATTACCCTCGAAATATCGATATTTGTCACAAAATTCAATATATCTAGCTTCGAAAGCAAAAATCGGTTTTTTTATTAAAATATTTTTTTACAAGCTAGGAAAAAGTTGGTACACATTAATAACAATTGATTTAGTTTGCTTACGAAAACATGGACAAGATGCATCATAATGGACAAGATGAATAAGTACGGATGGGTACAAGGTATACTGTTTGAATATTTGTAAACAAATTTCTGAACAGAGAGAATACTACCTACCTAAACCATATGCACTTAAACTTCACACTCTTAATATCTTCTCAGCGCGGACAGTACGAGTTTTATGGCGTACTGAGATAAAACAGGGTCTATCGCTTAAATAAACGGGTTTTAAATGAAACCTTTGAATATTCGTCGAGTGTTCACAAGTGTCTTGACGAAACATTCGCTATATGTGTATTGCGGGTCTAAGAGGAAACCGAAAATTGATTTGATTAATTTTTTTCGCCGAGGAATCTGTCAGCTGCATGAAAGATGGAAAAAATAGCGACCTTCGATGGACAGTTCTTTCAATCAAATATATTTTACCATTCTTTCACAATAAACGACCAAAATATTCTGCATTTTTAACTTGCGCTCCTAATATAATAAATATTAGGTTGCCCGCATGAGTGCTTGTGGAGGTAAGAACTAAGCCATCTAGTTTAGAGATTCTGCAATTCCAAACTGCTGCAATTTGGATATCAAAATAGAGTCATAAACATGGTCAAATGCTTTGCTAAAGTCAGTGCAGACTGCGTCAATTTGATCACCTTTCTCCACTTTGCATAAAAAGTGGGAAACAAGTAAAATCAGGTTGGTGTTGGTAGAACGACCTTTCCTAAATCTATGCTGCTGCTCGTTTAATCGAACACCGATTAAAACAATCCTTGACAAAGTACAACTATGTGGTGTCTTTGTTTGGCTCAACAAAGCTGAAGACAGTCAGAGACTTGATTGCGAACCTTCGACTAGAGATAACATATGTTCTTAAGAGGGCGCTCATATCGCGGCTAACCGCCAGCGATTCGGCGAAATTGAGACACCTCTAAGGGAACCTTTCACTTGGTGATCGGCAATCTTCACTCCTGCTTAGGGATGTGATGACTTACTTACCCTCTAGCTGCAGCGGCTTACGGAGCAGATACAGGCTATTTTAGCCTGTTGCGCGGAAGTCCACATAGACAAAAAACGGAAACGGTTGACAAAAATAGGTAGTAGAGCTAACTAAGCAGGTGATCGCTCTCACTCAACTGGTTCATCGACGGCTGACAACGTGACTTATCACCCAGCCTTCGTCTAATTATTTACGGCAACTTATCCAAACGAAACTCCTTTGTTGGCACAGACGCAAAAATTTCGATGCTCCCAGCACCGAAAACCATAAAGCTTCCATCTTGTGTCTTCGACTTGCCGCAGCAAACCAGTCGGTTATTTACACCTACGGACGAAAGGTAATTACACTGAAACTAGGATTCCGTCGTGAGTTCTGATGGGGTTTCTTTATTGTTGATGTCTTCCGACCCATTTTAAGCCCAGACATCTTCTGCCACTATGGGCTAGTCGTCTGGTACGGAACAGGGACTCGGTCTTCAGTTCTCATAGGATTTCATTATTGCTGATGTTTCTAGACCCATTTTAGGCGCAGACTTCTTCTGCCACTATGGGCTATCTTTACGGATCCTCTAACTTCCCGTTCAACTAAAGACCCGTACACTTTATACAAACTTTCAAAACTTAACGTTTTGATTAAGGCATCCTTTGATCCACGAAAACATGCTTTTCCACAGCCAACACAGTGTTTTTTCAGCCCTGCACACATAAAGTTATATATCACATCTTGACCACTGGCCCTCCAATAGTTTCAAGACTACGCCGACTTGAACCTGATATGCTCACGGTTGCTACGAAAGAATTTGATTTCCTGCTACAGCAGGATATATGTCGCCCTTCAAACCGTAGCTGGTCATCTCTACTTCACATGATCCATAAGGCCAATGTGGAATGGCGTCCATACAGCGCCTTAAAGCCATAACCATCCCGTATAGATATCCGATCCCCTTTATTCAAGGTTAGTCATGAGCTCCGTGGCAAAACAATCTTTTCACCATAGATATGGCAAATGCATACTGTCGTTGACTGTTGCGCAAAGGTTTAAATTCGAAATAGAACGGAATAATTGTGAAAACGTTTATTTCTAGAAAGAAAATTATCTATACATTCTACTTATTAAAATCCATATCCAAATTATCTTACCGTGGTTTCCTCCATGCGCACTCGGCAAGCGTCAACGAAATAATGAGGCAGATCTTTGGTCTGGCGTTAGCAGACCAAGATGTCAGAGGCGCATGGAGAGAATCACGGCAGATGGCTCTCGTCGGCAGGGCTGATATTATTGGCCTCGGTATCGAAGCATTCCATGACACCCCCGCCTCCGTGAATCGCCCTCGATTCACTCGAATATATGTCCAGGAATGCTAACCTTGATGTAGCTCGTTGGAGTGTGCCGGTATTCGTTCGCACCTCGGCGCGGCGTGCAACACCGTCCTTCCCTTTAAAAAGCTTTTCGATACGTCCTCGCTTCCATTGCTCCCTGGGTGTGTTCGGATCGCAAATGAAAACCAAATCACCTTCTTTTAGTGGCGTCTGATGTCGGCACCATTTCATCCTGCGAGTCAAAGTGGGTAGGTATTCAGCAATCCATTTTTTCCAAAATCTGTTACGTAGCTGTTGGGCGATTCGCCACTGTTTGTTCAGAGTCTTCGGCTTGTCATCGATGTCTTGGATACGTGGAGTCAGCACTGGATTTGCCTCTCCAAGAATAAAATGATTCGGCGTGAGTGGTTCCTCTTGGTCAGGTGTTATTGGTAGATGTGTCAGAGGCCTGGAGTTGACGATGTTCTCGGCTTCCAGAAGACAGCTCCTAAGTGTACACTCCTTTGGCGCTACTTCTTTAAGTGTGTGTTTTAAAACACTTTTCACGCACTTAACCATCCGTTCCCATACGCCGCCTTCTGATGGGTTCATTGGGCAGTTGAATATCCACTCGATTCCTTTTGTAGACAGCTCACTCTGAAGCTGAGCGCAATTAAATACCTCACTGAATCTTTTAATTTCCCGGTTGGCTCCGACAAAATTCTTTCCATTGTCTGATCGGATTCTCTTGGGTACTCCTCTTCGGTTAATGAAGTTGCGAATGACCATAATGCAAGTATCGGTTGACAGATCGTTGGCAATCTCTAGGTGGATGGCTCGAATTGTCAAGCAGGTGAAGAGAGCAACCCATCGTTTCTCATGTCGTCTTCCATGCGTGACAGTTACTGGGCCAAAATAATCTACACCTGTATACGTAAACGGTCTTACAAACGGAACCAGGCGATCCTCCGGCAAAGGCCCCATGATTGGTGCTTGAGGAGCAGACTTTGCTAGTTTGCACACTATACAGGCAGCTACACATTTTCGCATCGCTTGACGTAGGCGTGGAATCCAATAAAGCTTCCGTATATCGCAAATCGTGGCTTCGACGTTTGTATGCTTCATTCGGCAATGATGATGCATGATAAGAAGTTGCGTAAACTTATGATCTGGTGGTAAAATTATAGGTCGTCTGGCACTATATTGGAGCCAACTCGCTGCATCTATGCGCCCATGTACACGCAAAACGTTGTCATCATCTAAATACGGGTTCAATTCCCGCAATTGACTATCTCTTTGCACTGGCTTGTCGTTCTTTATATATTGTATTTCGGCAGAATACACCTCTTGTTGAACAATACGGCAGAGTATCTTTGTAGCGTTATTTAGATTAGCTGCCGTTAGTCCCACAAAGTTGACAGAATCCTCTTTGTGACGGCATATTTCGATGAATCGAATAACGTAAGCAGTTGCTCGCAACAGTCTTGTTAGCGATGAAAATCGAGTAAAACCAATGAAGTCGGATTTAATTACCAACATCGTAAACTCTGATTTAATTTCTTCGATTCCATTAGATTCATCTCGCATTTCAGTCGGGTCAGCAATTGGCCATTGGCTATCTTCTCTACTCAGGAATGCTGGTCCTTGAAACCACCTTGATGTTGGTTCAAAATCAATCTTCTTGCCTCTTGTGGCTTCGTCGGCGATGTTTTCGTATGACGGTAACCATCTCCATTCCGTCTGACTCGTGCTGGCTAGTATTTCATCAACTCTATGAGCGACACATACCATTTTTGGACTCTTTGAGCTCACCTGAATGACTTTCGGACTTTGCCATGCAGCACTCATTTATCCACGAAGTTCTACATGGACTGACATTCTGCTTCATCTACCTCGACGACATTTTGGTAGCTTTGACTTTCAAAGTGAACATATTGTTCACCTGGAAAATTTTTCCCACCGATTCACGGACCATGGTCTCAACATCAACTTAGAGAAATGCCTTTTTTTTTTTTGTTAGGTCATGAGATTTCGCCGAAAGGTGTTAAGCCTTTCCAAGATCGGGTTAAAGCAATTTCATTAGCTAAGCTGCCCAAGACGGTTCAAGACCTAAGGAAATTTTTGGGGATGGTTCATTTTCTACGGTCACTACCCCTCCTCACACAGTTGAGTAGCAGCAGTCCCTCAACGCCGAACTTAACGACTATAAAAAAATAGCTCTAAAACTATGGATTAATAAAGCTTTCGATAATGTCAAAACTGACTTTGCAGATGCCAGACTATTGTCCTTCCCGGATTCAAACGCCAAGCTTGGTCTATTCATAGACGCTTCCGATACCGCTCTGCAGCAAAAATGTCTAGGCTCTTGACAACCCCTCAACTTCTACTCGGCCAAATTAAGCCGCGCACAACGGAAGTATAATGCATATGACCGCGAACTTTCAGCGGCTTATCAGGATTCACTACTCCAGATACTTTTTGGGTGCTCAGAGGTTTACACTATACACTGAGCCCAAACTACGGGCTTTTTCATTTAAGTAAAAGCGAGAAAAGGCCACAACTCGTCAATTTATACATCTAAGTAATATAAGCGAATTCACTTCTGACATTCAGCAAGTCTCTGGTTACAACAACGTTGTTACCGACATTGTGCGGGTATACAGCGGTCGGACCAAAAGTAACCTGACCTAAAGCGCGGACTAAGTGAACTTATTCCTAAGGTATTTTCATCAGCCTGACCTAAAATTTGCTTAGGTCGAATTTACTGCTGAAACGCAATGTGCCTGCTGCGGATGCTGTCAACAACGCTGCCGTCAGTGATGTAGCCAGGCATTGCAGCATTGACCGAACACAATAGGTCTGTTCCCGTACTTCAGCAAACTGCAGCAGTAACAGAATTTGGCAGCTGGCTTCTTTTTGCTGCAAAATTTGGCTTGCATTTGGCTTGCAGCAAAAGTACGAAAACGACTTGCTGCGAATCTATTTTAATATATTATAATAGATTCAAGTACGGGAACAGACCTATTGATGTAGCCAGCGGCAGCTGTCAAAATTGTTTTTTCCTGTGGGAAAGTTCGTTACATATTCTTTATTAGTTTGAAATTGTCGCTGAGTTGGATTTAGCAAGATATTTTTAATAAAAGTAAGTTTTTTTTATTGATTTTATGTTATCGGTGTTTACTTGCTGTTTATTTTCAAATCAACTGAAGGCATTGTTTTAAGATAATTTCCCATCTAATGGTTGAAACATGGAATACATCGGTGGAACTTTTGCAAAGCATGAAAAACTTTTGTATGGAATCATTGCGGGTAAACTCAACTACGTGTCCCCATACTACCGGGCTTATCATCAACCTTGTATCTGACATTTTTTCCAATTTTGAGTTAACACCGGATTTGAAAACTACATACTCTGTTACATCATTATACAATATATAAAAACATCTTTAGTGGAACTATGTTAGAATCAGTAGTGATATATCTACATGCTGCAGAAAATCATTAATCGTTGAAAATCTTCGAAGTAGCTAGAATACAGACAGAAAGTTTATACTAAGGACGGCAGCATAGCCCTTAGGCAATTTGACCGATTGTGTTTTTTTGTGTTTGTGTGGGTGTTTTTTGTTTATTTGCTTGTTTATCATAATTTTGTTGTCTTCTCATCTGGTTTATATATGTTTTTGATGATTATTATTGGTATTTGCCCTTGCTTCCACCAGATGTCGAACAGGTACTAAAAATTCTAGAATAACTAACAATACACGATAAGACCACACTGGAGATAAACAAACAAAGAGAAAACATCCCAAAAAACAAATACACAACCACAGAGAAAAAACACAATCGGTAAAAGTGTCTAACGGCTATAGAGGTAAGTAGTAGAGTTTTACGAGTCAAGTCTTTGCATATAGCTCTAATTCGCTTGTTGCTCGAATACGCAAGCTTTGTCTGGCACCCTACCTTTGATGTCCATACCGATAGGCTCAAATCAGTGCCTTATTTGGTTTAAATAAATAATAATAATAAATGTCCCTTTCCCTATGTTGATATATTGCGGCTACAGTTTGATTCAATTATATTCAATTATAGTTGATTTAATTATAACTCCCAATTTTCAAGACCCAACCTAGCCACGCAGAACTATCAAAGCGACCTGCAAGTATCCGTCGGGGTCGGATAAGAGAGTGCTTCGCTTATGTGGGCTAGGGGTAATTAATCCTTTTTTTAGCCCTTTTCTATGGTTCGCCATCAAACCATTTGGTAGGCTCTCAACTGGACCTCGGTCTGGTTGACAGTGGATTTAGGAGTTTCGGCAATTTTGGATTTAGGAGATTCGGCAATTTTGGATTTAGGATGCTCGGCACCTAAACCCACATCGCTTAAACTCATTCGACGAAAAATGGCACCATTTTGTTTTTGTTTGCAACTAAGTGATCACGCTGAAAATCATAAACACCCGAGTTGGAGCTTTTACTTTTTCCAATACGTTTAAACCAATCATCTTCTGACCAACATGTGGCGAATTTAAAAATTGTTTTCGAGGCGTCTTTGTCTGGGATTGATACGACAACAACCTACTTTAATCTCCGTATACATTAACAGCTGTTTGATGGGAGAGGTTGCTGTATCCTTTGTAGTAATTTTCTTTAACGCGTTAACATAAGTAGTAGCAATTAGCATTTGTTAATTCTTCGTGAAGCGACTGCTTGTAGATAATTAGATTAAATGACCCAAGTTTCATAGATATCTTTTTTGGAATTTTTCATTGCTCTCTAATTTTTTTTACCAATTAACGTATCACTGGCGTGAATATTTTCGAAGATTTTATTCAACAACTGATCAATCTGTATTGACACAAGTGTCGTTAGTGTGCTACCAAGTATTTTGATTACAAACCTATGGTTCACTGGGAAATTAGACGTAGATGTGGATAGAGAGGAAATTGAAGGAGTTAGTAGTACGATTATCGTTAAGCTCCCGAAATTTTTTAGTATTACTTTTGGTGGCTTTGCAAAGGTCACCTAAGTTTTGACTATGAAAAGGTCACCAAAATGCTTTGCATGTAACATACCGTAGGGCTTTGTCGAGCGCGATGCAGTTATCAAGGTTACATTGATAATTAGGGAACTTAATAGTGTCTTATTTTGAGGGTTGTTTATTACAAAAAGCACCCATCTGTTTTGCGAAAAGGCAAATTTATGAAAATTAAATAGTAAAGTTAATAGCTTGGCATCAACTACAGTGTGTATGGTTTCATTTCAAACGATGTGACAAATTTTTGATCTGTGCATTAAAATAGCTTCAATACACATCTCATTATATCTTAACCAATATGGTAAGGCTGGTACAGGTAACGGAAAATCGAAACAAATAATCTAACATATGCATTTCGTAAACGAAATTAACTGAGCTATGCACAAAAATTCTGTTCTGTTTTATGTAAAGTTTGAAAAATAAAATTATTTTATCCATAAATTCTATTTTCCACTTTATCAATGTTTTGACCGCTCCCCCACAGTTATATCCATTCATTGCTTGAAAATAAAATCATGCGCCTTTCAACATTAGTTCTAGTAATAAATATGAATGTTCTTATGTCGAAAGCAAATTATTTAAGTATACAACATTTTAACCGACTTTAGCAATTCCCCAGAATCTTAACCACCACGGATAACTAGTTTTTATCTGAATAATTCAAGTGCTTAGAACATCTAACATTATGTTTAGAATTAACATATATTTGGAACATTTAAATTATGGAAATAGATTACTTAAATAGTTGAACTTGAAAACATAATAAAATTGACAGTCGCTATGAGGTTCCATGAAATGCTGTTCGTGTCTGTTCGCGTTTTCATTGTTTCAAATCATATATCATAACTAATTTGTTTCAAACGTGGGACAAATCAAGGAATTTCCACAAATAGCATACTATACATAAATCTAATAGATATTTTTAATCGTGTAATTCTATTGCTATGTTACACAATTTCGGCCAAATCGTGACACAAGCTTCAAATCAATCCTCTTGCAGTCACTTGACTATTTCTAAATTAATGAAAATTGCATTTGCAAATGCCATAAAATGCATAATTATCTTTTTGCTTGTGCAATATGTAATAACCTAGCATATCTTACCCATTGCATGCAACGCATTTCCATCAAGTGGAGAATATCCGAACGACATAATTACTTCACAATCTTAAGCAAATTGAAGTCTGAGTTTTATATTCGCTGCCTAGTTTATTAAGACACTTAATAAAGCAGTTATGGGAAAAATTGAATGCAAATTCTTGGCCCGACTTTTCCACCACCAACAATGAGAGACTCATTTTCTATGTTGACATTTCCATTTTGTCAATGTGACATATGAAGAGAAATTGTTGAAGAGAGAATGCGCAGAGATGTGCCTGATGCCTGGGGTGTGTTCAATGTGGGCCTTTCCGAATTGTCGTCTTCACCTTGGTCTTGAGCTTGTTATAACTAGGGACACGATATCGAAAGAAAGTATCGATACTTTTACTTTAAAGTAGTATCAGAACCAAGTATTGATATAAGTCCCGTACTCATTGCGACAGTACTGATATGAGTAAATATCAAATGATACTTACTATAGTCAGTCAGTTTAGACTTCCAACGAAGCCAGAGATTTAAATTATAATGATAGGGCCGGTAACTGGTCTGGTGCCGTTCCGCGACTTTGTTCTCGGGATCAAGCACACAAAATTTACGTCACACATTCAGATCTAATTCGGAAGGTTATTTATTGGTGAGAACACATGGGCGGGTACGTTTGCTTCATTTGATTATCCCTTTCCATTACTCATTAATCCCGTTCTCACAGCGACGCCAAAACTATGGCAATCGATGTAAAAATTATTCTGCTCCAAGTCAGCATCCAGCAAAGGAAATAAGTCAGAGGCCGAAGCACAACGGTTTATCAAGAAAATGGAGGCTCAAAAGCGCAACTCAGCCGACGTGTGGAGCTAATCGCAACTATTCTATCAGATTTCGTTTTGTTTGCTCGCTCAAGACGGGAGCAAGCAAAAAGCATTCATTGAGTCGGATTAGAAACATTAAAATAATAAATTTATTAAATTAAATTAAACTAGATAAAAGTTAATTTTGAAGAGGAGATAAGCGATGATAAAAAACCGAGATATGATGAGGATGCGTACAGAAGACCAGATATTGTTCACGAGGATTGTTGCACTCTCAAGTCAAAAATGTGCCTTTTTACACACACATATATCACTTTTGAAACTAATTTAATATCATTGTTATTCGTCCATTGAGAGGACATTAGGATATGAAAGTTGATACTAATTACAGTGTACCAATAATGTCCCCGTACAGCAGCTATTTGAAACTCAAGTGATAAAAAACAATAAATTGTTGCAAGAAATTTGAAAAAGTTTTAATGCAGATTTATTCATTAAACATTTTTATTTAATTTAAAAACAAAAACAGATCCATTTCATTTATTCATTACAAAGTTATTAACTAAAAATAAAAAAAAGTCAACAATATGTCTCCAATTAAGTCTTCGTACACTAACGAAACAGTTTATGAAAAATCTTAAAAACTATAGATACATCTTTTGTTAATATTTAATTGGGTAGCCTTTATTTTTAATCACGGTTTTAAGACAGTGTGGCATCAGTTCTACAAGTATTTTTGCATAGCTTGGCTCTATTTTCGTCTATTTCTGCTAAAGAGCCTGTTTCAACTTAGGTTTTGAGCTAATATGATGAGGTCTAATCCTTTTTTCCAGCATGTTCCGCATGTGCTCAACGGGATTGAGGTCAGGACTTTGTGCCGGTGTTTTAAGCAAATGTAGAATTTTGTACGCCAAGAACATTCTAGTGTTATGAGCATGCACTTAGGATCATTATCTTGTTGAAAGTAAAAATCCTTCGATTCACCCAATTTGTCAGCACTTGGCTGCAAATTTCCCTTGAGAATTGCAATATATGCCCGATGATCCATGTTTCCTTCAATTATTTCCAAGTTTCCAACGCCGCTGGCAGCGATACAGCCCCATACCATAACGCCGCCACCACAGTGCTTTACAGTTTTCATGGTGTTTTTTTGGGTTGTAAGACACCCCTGGCTATTTCCACACTTTAATAGGATGTTTTTGGCGTACAAAATTCTACATTTGCTTAAAACACCGCCACAAAGTCCTGACCTCAATCCCATTGAGCACATGCGGAACATGCTAGAAAAAAGGATCAGGACTCATCCTATTAGCTCAAAATCTAAGTTGAAACAGGCTCTTGCCCATACACTGAAAATAGAGCCAAGCTATGCAAAAATACTTGTAGAATTGATGCCACTCTGCCTTAAAACCGTGATTAAAAATAAAGGCTTCCCAACTAAATAATACCAAAAAAAGTATCTATAGTTTTTAAGATTTTCATAAACTGTTTCGTAAGTGTACGAAGACTTTATTGCAGGCAAATTGTCGACTTTGCTTTATTTTTAGTTAATAACTTTGTAATGAATAATTTAAATGGATTAGTTTTTGTTTCTAAATTAAATAAAATCTTTAATGAATAAATCTGTCTTAAAACTTTTTTAAATTTCTTGCAACAATTTATTGTTATTTATCACTTGAGTTTCAAATAGCTACTGTACGAAGACATAATTCGTAGCTCAGTTTAGAAAGATGGGTCGATTTCAATATAAAAATGTTTCAGTCACATGTCGATACGATACTACCATCAAAGTATTGATATGAGTAAAATATCGAACAGTTTCGATTCAAGTAAAATTTTACTTGGTATCAAACGAAAGTATCGATACCGTACTAATATCAGTACTTTCATCGTGTCCCTAGTTATAACAGAATGTGACGTCACATCAAGTTTAGCTTGTCCGAATAGTTTATCTTCGGCTTGATATTTCTCCCCTGTATAACAGTTCACGATAGTCTCATCTCATTGTTTAGACGTCATGATTCCATGTTTGATTTATATATTTACAAATTACAATTATGCAAGAAAATCTAAACTTACAATCAAAACGGTTATTGTGCATGTGAGCCCAGACTTGCCATTTGACGAGCGCTTCGCGTGGTAAAGCAGGAACGATAATGCAATCGATTATTGCATTTGTCGTACAACGTTCCTATTGCCGACGAGCTTCGGAAATTTAATTCGTATGTGCTGTGAAGCAGATTCGTAGCTGACCGTTGGCATTCATTCTTTTCGTTATGCGTGCAATATATCTCAAAGCTAATTTACATTGGGGTAGTCTTCCACCCTCAATCATTTTCATGCTGCCAGGTACAAGAGCACAGTCTTTCATTCGCCATCTTTGCTTAAATGTCATAACAAGGCAAGACAGAGGGCCTTTCCGAATTCGTGTCTCCGACTTGGTCTTGATCTCCGTATAACAGATTATGACGTCAGCGTTTTAGCTGACCTATTATTACAGTTATAGGAGATCAAGATAGACTGTCCGGATTCTCTGTCTTGCCTTGTTATGACATTTAAGCAAAGATGGCGAATGAAAGACTGTGCTCTTGTACCTGGCAGCATAAAACTGATTGAGGGTGGAAGACTACCCCAATGTAAATTAGCTTTGAGACATATTGCACGCATAACGAAAAGAATGAATGCCAACGGTCAGCTACGAATCTGCTTCACAGCACATACGAATTAAATTACCGAAGCTCGTCGGCAATGGGAACGTTGTACGACAAATGCAATAATCGATTGCATTATCGTTCCTGCTTTACCACGCGAAGCGCTCGTCGAATGGCAAGTCTGGGCTCACATGCACAATAACCATTTTGATTTTAAGTTTAGATTTTCTTGCATAATTGTAATTTGTAAATATATAAATCAAACATGGTATCATGACGTCTTAACAACGAGATGAGACTATCATGAACTGTTATACAGGGGAGAAATATCAAGCCGAAGATAAACTATTCGGACAAGCTAAACTTGATGTGACGTCACATTCTGTTATAACAAGCTCAAGACCAAGGTGAAGACGACAATTCGGAAAGGCCCAGAGAATCCGGACAGTCTATCTTGATCTCCTATAACTGTTATAATAGGTCAGCTAAAACGCTGACGTCATAATCTGTTATACGGAGATCAAGACCAAGTCGGAGACACGAATTCGGAAAGGCCCTGTGCATGCTATCCGCTGAAGCACACTGCGACGCAGCCAGGCGCAGCCAGGCGCAACTAAGCTGTCAGTTGAGTTGACTATATGGGTTTTCCATAGCAGCGAGCACACCAAGGGCCTTTCCGAATTCGTGTCTCCGACTTGGTCTTGATCTCCGTATAACAGATTATGACGTCAGCGTTTTAGCTGACCTATTATAACAGTTATAGGAGATCAAGATAGACTGTCCGAATTCTCTGTCTTGCCTTGTTATGACATTTAAGCAAAGATGGCGAATGAAAGACTGTGCTCTTGTACCTGGCAGCATGAAACTGATTGAGGGTGGAAGACTACCCCAATGTAAATTAGCTTTGAGACATATTGCACGCATAACGAAAAGAATGAATGCCAACGGTCAGCTACGAATCTGCTTCACAGCACATACGAATTAAATTGCCGAAGCTCGTCGGCAATGGGAACGTTGTACGACAAATGCAATAATCGATTGCATTATCGTTCCTGCTTTACCACGCGAAGCGCTCGTCGAATGGCAAGTCTGGGCTCATATGCACAATAACCGTTTTGATTGTAAGTTTAGATTTTCTTACATAATTGTAATTTGTAAATATATAAATCAAACATGGTATCATGACGTCTAAACAACGAGATGAGACTATCATGAACTGTTATACAGGGGAGAAATATCAAGCCGAAGATAAACTATTCGGACAAGCTAAACTTGATATGACGTCACATTCTGTTATAACAAGCTCAAGACCAAGGTGAAGACGACAATTCGGAAAGGCCCTAAGTATACTACTCTACTACGTAGCAAATGATATCTACTACTTTTCCCAAGGAACTACTTTTTAGTGAAGATGGCACTGATGAAACTTCGGTGAACTATTAAGCATTAACTGAAGCACATCTGCGATAAGAAAACGCCGAGCGTGTCGCAACTACTGTAAAAATGCTGAGCAGTGTTTTCGCTGTTCGTCTGGCTAAGTTCTTAGAATTCAGAAAAATTAGTTGTTCTCGGTTTTTTTTATACACTATATATGTATATGTCTAATTTCTACTACTTTTTTTCTGAATCTGCTACTTGTTTTTAACAATATCTGCTACACATTTATTCATCCCAATGCCCATCACTGTGCGAGATGCGATAGTGAATTGGAAAGAGAAATTTGGAGTTTGTTGGCATGTTGGCATTTTAGGTCCAGTGCTGCCTACTTTTTTCCAGTCGATGTAGCTAGATTTGAGGGAAAAAATAGCTAAAACTAGCTAAAATGTTCACTTTGTAGCTAAAAAGTGTAGCTAAATTCAACAATAAAAAACTCAAGGTTCTGGAAAACAGTTTTATTACGCTAATGATATGGAAAAATATTGGATGTACATCGTATTATGAGTAGTTTATTAATTTAACAGTATAAAAGAGTATAAAAGAAGAGCTTATTAAGTTCAACAGAATTCTATTCAATTTTTTTATTCATGATAGAAGCATCCTTTCAAATGGGTTGAAGAAATAGGAGACATAAAAGGTTTTTGATTGTTATACTACTTGTAAATCATTTTTGCCAAATAACATTCTTCTGATGTTTGGACTATGCTGAAGTGGAGTTTTAGCCATAGTTATTGGTTAATGATCCTTGATACTGATCCCGTTATTGACAACCACCTCGTTTACGAACTCCGTATCATCTTCAGAGGAATTTAGAGAACCAATTATAAATTTCTGCAGGTAAAAACTTTAAGGTTTGGGGAAGAAACGATCCTCAAGCTGCAGACACTGAAACCTGAACGGAATGACAAGCTCATCTTATTAATATTAAAAAAGGATTTTGACGACTTAATTTTTTAAATACACCGTTATTGACTGCGACCGTAACACTTGCTTTTTCTGTCATATTTGCAATATATAGGATGTAGTTTTCTAAGCACGTGTTTATGGCAGTAGTAATACTTTCAACAGCTCCCCTTTCTAGCTCTTTCAAGTAAATTATAATAAATTTTTGCTAAATATCACTAAAATGTCCGTAGACTCGTCAATTAAAATACTGGATATACAGTTATCAAAATCTGCCTTTAAGTCCGATGTGAAGTATGGAAACAAACTGCCCCCAACTCAGAAAATGTAGTCTTTATTTTTCGCTGTGTCGAAAAACTCTACAAAATGAAAAAAAAAACATAGCTAGCACAATTCTAACGTTTGATTTTACTTCTGAGCACGATTTCTAATGTCTTCTAGTGTTTTGTGCGAACACTTTGTCTACGTTTTATTTCATCTATATGTCTACGCCTGAATTTTTCGGTTCTTGTCTTCAAATTTAGGCAGATAATGTGTATTCTATATTAAACATATTTCGTTTGTCTTACCTATTTTAGTTTATTCCTAATGAGTTAAAACTCACGGTTTTTCTTCGCACCGAACAACAGAAATAAAACTGTTCGTAAAAGATTATTATTGTTCTATGCGCAGAAAGACATAGTACATAGTAGTAGTACTATTGTATTACCCAAAGCATTGGCGATTACCTTAGAATTTGACGAAATTATTTTTAAGCACTCAGAGTTTTAAATATTAATAAACTAGTGTAACCGCTGAAGCACACTGCGACGCAGCCAGGCGCAGCCAAGCTGTCAGTTGAGTTGACTATATGGGTTTTCCATAGCAGCGAGCACACCAAGTCGCAGCTATGCGCAGCCAGGCGCAGCCAGGCGCAGCTCAGGTCGAAATGGATTCAACTTTTGTCGCAGCGAAGAGTTGCAATCAGCTGTAATTACTTGAGAAACGCGCGGGATTTGAAATGTATGCGAAAATGTAAATAGAGTTGATTTTATATTACTAAATTTTACAATATTATTATTATAACGCGTCCACGCACAAAAAACTAACATTTTATTCATATTTGAACCAAAAAACCGCAAGTGAAATCTCCGTGTACGTCGGCACTGCCTCGTGGAAATGTCAAATTTCCTAAACTCATTACGTCACGGCGAGAACGATTACGTAGCCTGACGGCCCGTACTTCTAGAAGGCATTCGTGCGGTATACAGCGGTCGGACCAAAAGTGACCTGACCTAAAGCGCGGACTAAATGAATTTAGTCCTCAGGTGTTTGCAACCAACCCGATCTAAAATTTGCTTAGGTCGAATTTGGTCCTCGTTTGTATGTGAAAGCTGTCATTTAGTTTAATTTTCGGGTAAAACTGGACTTGATGCCCCACACAGCTGTTACATGAATTTCGCCGATAGATGTCGGGCTAATATGTTTGTGTTTTTGTGGTTGTGCGTTTGCTTTTGGGGCTTCTTTTCTTTCTTTTTTTCTTTTTCTTAATTGTTTTATCTTCTTTTTTCTTTTTTTGTCTTTTTTTGTAAAATTTTGTCTGTTTATCTTCATTTTTTCAGCCCTATTACCACCTTTTCGCCCTCTGGTGGTGGGATTTCCCGGGTCTGGGGCATCAAGTCCAGTTTACCCAATTTTCGTTCATGCACTGTATTTATCGTTTCATTTGTCTCTCAAACATGTTTATTTCAATGATTTTGTATCAAAGGGGAATGTTATGAACTTATATTCAACATGCATACATTAGGTGCGTTTTTTTGCTCCGATGCAGTGCAGAGTACAACTATAGGTCCAACTAGTGATGAGTCTGCGCCCGTACGTTGACGTATGCGCCGAGGTAAACCACGCAAAGCATATGTTGCACCCAAACATAAATTACCCAACAGCCAGAAAAGTGGCATGCTCCTTAAGCAACCTTTTGCTCAATTTTTACTATGAGCTGTCCGTACGTAAAGTGGTAATGAGATACGACTTGACATACGTTCGCTTATGCGGTGTATGGGCACTTAAATTCACTCATGTTTGCGTACGTCAAAAAGTGCCTTTTTTGCTCTAAAACCGGTCGGTTTTGAGTGACGATTACGGCCGCAGACTCATCTTTGGTTAGGGCTTATGCCGGAAAAACAACGATCTAGTATAAAACAGCAGTGCATTCGCTAAACCTGACATAGGTTGCTATATTCGCTGTGGTCCCACAAAACAGCTGAAAAAAAGGGAGAAAATAACGAGTATACACTACCACATTCGATAGAAAATAAAAAAAAACTAACAGAAAATTAATTCTTTTAACTTTCTACACATTATGAGGGCCTTTTCTAATTTCTTAACTACTGTTGTTAAAGTGTCAGTAATAATCATTGTACTAACCACAGAGACACCTAGTTGTAGAATTAAGACATTTCTGTTCATTATTGACCAACTTCAACTTCTTCAATAAACGTTTTTATCTGCAACAGGTTATGGGCCCAGACGGTCGTACGAAAAGCGCGTTGAGTTTTTTTGTTCAAATTAAGTGAATTGAGTGTCAAAAAGACGGGAAATAACAGTGCTGCAAGATGACTAATAAACTTGTGTTCATCGATAAACTATCCGAAGATAATTTCGACGTATGGAAGGAGCAGATGGCGAGCGCGTTAATTGTGGATGACCTGTGGGAATATGTATCAGGGGACCTGGTAAAGCCAGAGGAAGCCGCCGCACTAACAGTCTGGAAAGTGTCAGACCGGAAAGCATTAGCAAAAATAAAACTCTCGCTGGCAGCAACGCAATTGTTACACATCAGACAGTGTACAACATCGAAGGAAGCGTGGGAAATGCTACAAAGCATTCACGAAAGCAACACACCGGCAAGGAAGATGTCACTCTATGAAGCACTAATGCAGTGCAAATGTGGTGAGTCGGCAAAAATAGAAAAACATATTTCAAAATTCTCCCAAATTATTGAAAAGATGTCAAATGTTGGTATTGAAATTAACGAAGAGATTCTTGTGCTAACGTTACTAAACAGCCTACCATCTTCATACAATACATTCAAAACATCCCTCCGCACACGTGAAAAACTTCCTACATTACCTGAACTGAAAGCAGTAATTATGGAAGAAAGTGCCCAAAAAGGCAGGGAAGAAGACGAAAATGAAGAATCTGGAAAAGTGTTGGCTATCAAAAGCAAAAAACACAAATTCAAGTGTCATAACTGCGGGAAGATAGGCCATTTCGCGAAAGAGTGTCGATCGGACAAAAAATATAATAACTACAAAAATAAAGCTATGTATTGTTCATCATCTACAAAAAGTAGTCCCAGTTCGTGGTGTGTGGACAGCGGAGCCACTTCGCACATATGCAGTCAACGTAACTTATTCAGGGATTTTCGTGATGAGCATACAAATATTGAATTGGCATCTGGTGAAGTTATACGTGCGAAAGGAATCGGAACGGTCCATATTGAACTAGATGGCGGTCCGCTTATATTAAATAATACACTTTTTGTACCCAGTTTACAAACTAATTTTTTATCAGTCAACAAGGCGACTGAAGCGGGTTTTTGCGTGAAATTTGTTAAAAATATTGCTATATTAGAAAATCATGGTTTTGTGGTAAAAGCAAAAAAGATCGATAATCTATACATAGTGTCCCCAAGTAGGGCAAAATCGTATGCTGCAAAAGAAAATCTTGGCGGGAAGTGGCATAGGAGAATGGGTCATGTGTGTTACAACACTCTAGCCAACATGTCTAAGAAAAATATTGTAGACGGCCTTGAACGTGTGAGTTTTAATTCAAACAGTGAGTGTCGCACTTGCGTTAAATGTAAAATGAGTGCAAAACCATTTCAAAATTCGGAAAGCAGGGCGAAACATGTTTTAGAGCTTATTCACACTGACATTTGCGGTCCATTTCGCATCCCATCATTTGGCGGGGCAAGATACGTACTGACTTTTATTGATGACAAAACTCGGTACACGAAAGTATTTGCAATACAAACCCGCGATGAGGCAATGCAGAAATTTAAGGAGTTTATGGCTATAGCTGAGAGAGAAACAGGGAAGCAAATTAAGTGCATTCGAAGTGACAATGCAAAAGAGTACAGGAGTAAAGCACTTGCACGCCTTCTAGGAAGTTTGGGTATAAAGCAACAATTCACAATTGAATATACGCCTCAACAAAACGGTATCGCCGAACGTGCCAACCGTACATTGATCGAAACAGCAAGATGCATGCTTGCAGATGCTGGTCTACCAGAAGAATATTGGGCAGAAGCAATTAATACAGCTGTTTATATACGAAATCGTTGTTTACATACAGCAGTTGGATTAACTCCGTACGAAGCCTACTTTAATCGTAAACCAAGCATAGCACATCTACGAGTATTTGGCAGTGTAGCTATAGCGTTAAAAAAGGGCAAAAAGGAATCAAAATTTCAACCAAAAAGCAAAGAATATATCCTAGTGGGATATGGTGAAAATCGAAAAGCATATCGTTTGTTGGATAAAGATACAAAAAATATTTACTACAGTCGCGACGTTTATTTTGTCGAAACTAGTTGCGAACAGGAGGAAGATATTATTTTGTATGAATTTTCGAACTATGGTGAAGAAAATAAAGAGAGTATAACAAATGCAAAAGAGAATTTTCCAAAAAAGGAAATATATTCCGAAGGAACTGAGTTCGAGGATGCAGAGGACGACACAATAGTGGTTCATGTAGAAGATATGAACGACATGAACACAGAAAAAATTCAAGATAGCCAGGAATCCAATTTCGAATTGGAAGCGTTAAATGAATCTGAACGGAAGGAGATGATTCCGCAAACACCCACGACCAGAAGAGGCCGGGGAAGACCTAAGAAAAAGCTCGCAAGTCTGAATGCATTAATAGTTAACGAGCCGACCACATACGAAGATGCTATTTCGAGTCCAAATGCACTAATATGGAAACAAGCCATGCAGAACGAGTACGATGCCTTGATTCGAAATAAAACATGGGAACTTGTTCAACGTAACAAAGAAATGAACATAATTGGATCGAAATGGGTATACAAAGTTAAAAAGGACGAAAATGGTTGCATTGAGAAATATAAGGCACGATTAGTAGCGAAAGGATGCGCACAAAAATATGGTATTGATTACCACGAAACTTTTTCTCCAGTAACCAGACAGTCAACTATCAGACTGATTCTAGCACTAGCTGTACAGTATGGACTGGAAGTTCATCAGCTCGACGTGAAAAATGCTTACCTTAATAGTCAACTAGAAGAAAAAATATACATGGAACAACCAAAAGGATTTAACAAAAATAAAAATTTAGTGTGTTTATTAAAACGGTCACTGTATGGACTTAAACAATCTGGTCGCGAGTGGAATGCTAAAGTAAATAATATTTTGAAAGAAGAACTTAAATTTAAAAGGCTAGAAAAGGACAGGTGCGTTTATTTAAAGCGGATTCTCGGTCGAGTTTGTATTATCGTGTTATATGTCGACGATATACTCTTGGCATGTAGTAATACCAAGGACTTGAAAGACATTAAAAGTAAATTAGCAACAGTGATTGACATTGAAGATAAAGGAAAAATTAAACATATCCTTGGACTTGAAATTCAATATAGTGATGATAAAAGTGAATTGTTCATTTCGCAAAAACAATATATAAACAATCTTTTAATTGAATATGGGTTAGATGGGTGCAATGGCGTGAGTACACCTCAAGAATCAGGTGAAAAGTTAGAAAGGTGCGCGAAAACTGACCATGCAGACTGTACAATGTACGACACGAAGAAATACCAAAAGCTCATGGGCGAGCTGATATATCTGGCAGGGTCAACACGTCCGGACATTATGTTCACAATCAGTAAGTTCTCACAACACAATAATGAGCCCCATTTGTACCACTTTCAGAAAGCAAAAAGAATCTTGCGGTATCTAAAACAGACGCAGGACATCGGTCTCAAGTACACTAGGTTACCAGGCGCAAAACTGGAAGGCTATGTAGATGCAGACTGGGGAGGCTCAACAAGTGACAGGCGTTCATACACGGGCTATGTATTTACATTAGCTGGTTCAGCAATTACATGGGAATCGAAAAAACAACCGACAGTTGCACTTAGCACCACTGAGGCTGAATATATGGCTCTCAGCCAAGCTACAAAAGAAGCTGTATACCTCCGGGAATTACTAAAGGAAATTGGATACGATCAGCTTGTTGAAGGACCAACCATAATCAATGGAGACAACATTAGTGCGCTTCATCTTGTAAAGAACCCAATGTACCATGCAAGAACAAAACACATTGACATCCGTCATCATTTCGTCAGGGAGAAACTTGAAGCAGGAGTTATCCATGTTCAACACGTTCCAACTACCGAGATGATCGCGGATATAATGACGAAACCATTAACGAAACCGAAACATGATTTTTGCATCCAGTCGATGAATCTTTGTCGAAATTAGTATTATAATGTAATGTAACGACAAATTATTATTATTGAATTTGTATTCTGTTTTTGAATTTGTATTGAATTTGTATTCTCCGCCGATCGCAAGTCTAACTTGTGATATGCCGGTCCCAAGCCCGGAAAAAGGAGGAGGGTTTGAGGCAACGAGGTAACTCTATCCTCAGTAAAACTTGCATAGTTGCAGCCTGATGGCTGAATTACATCTAAGCGTCCAAGGTCATTAGGGAGGTTTAGCCACGTTGTCAGACCTGCAACATAGTTGTGTGAACTCTGGCACGAGGCAAGTCTCCTGAAGCAACTATCGCCGAGGCCCCCCATGGAAATGGTTGAGCGATGTGCCGACAACTCATCCTTGTAAAAACTTCCTCTGTCAAGAAACCTGGAACAAAAGCCTCGGATTGGACGGATCAACGACGACGACCACGCAAACGCACAACGGATTATTCTCTCGGAACCTGGAATGTACGCTCCCTGAACAAACCGGGGGCCGAAATGGCCCTCCTTCATCAGGTCGAACAGTACAAACTGAGCATTACTGCAGTCCAGGAAATAAATTGGCTAGGCTGCGAGATCAATGACAAGAAATCGCATACCATTTTTACAAGCGGTAAACCATCGGGCCGCAAGGAGTTTGGAGTAGCATTCATAGTGAACAAGCAGCTTAAGTCGCGCGTTACCGACTTCAAACCCGTAAACGAAAGGCTGTGTGCGATTCGCATCAAGGCGCGATTTTTCAACCTCTGGCTCATCAATGTGCACGCTCCCACCGAAGTACAAGAAGACTCTGTAAAAGACGAGTTCTATGCCTGCCTTGAAACTCTCTTCGACTCACTTCCATCGAATGATGTCAAAATGCTACTGGGAGATTTCAATGCAAAAGTCGGGAATGAAAGTTGGCATCGGGGGACCACTGGAGGACACAGCCTCCACGAAGAATGCAATGATAACGGCCATCGTCTAATTGACTTCGCTTGCAGCAGGAACCTTGTTGTAAGCTCAACTTGCTTTCCACATCGTCGCATTCACAAGCAGACCTGGAATTCTCCAGACGCACATACCGTCAACCAAATCGACCACGTCCTTATTAGCAAGAGATGGGCGTCAAGTGTTATGGATGTTCGGTCGTACCGCGGAGCTAACTGTGACTCCGATCATTTCCTGGTGAAAACAACATACCGGTGCAGAATTTCCTCAGCGCACCAATCGAGATTCAGCCCTCCCAAAATCTTCGCGGTTGAGAATTTGCTGAACGATTATACGGCTCAGGTATATACGACCGCGCTTGAGGAAAGAATTTCACCAATGCTGCGCGACTCCAGCAACGTAGGTGTCCACGAGTTCTGGGAAGAGCTCAAAAATGCAATCAAGAATGTGGCAGAAAACGTTGTGGGATACAAAGCCCGACGTGCCCGAAACGAATGGTTTGACGAAGAATGCAGAAACTCACTTGACGCAAAGAACGAGGCCTACAGACAATGGGTCCAACGTGCAACCAGAGCCAAAAAGGAAAAATATGACGAGCTACGGCGAATATCCAATAGAATAATTAGGCGTAAGAAAAGAAAATACTTTGACGAGCAGTTGCTGAACATTAATGTAAACCTAGTTAGTAAGAACAACAGACAAGCGTACAGATTAGTAAATACGATCAAAAATGGCTACCAACCCAAGACTAGCCTCTGTAAGGACAAAGATGGCAATATTATCAGCGACACCGAAAGTATTAACAAACGATGGGCGTCCTACTTCGAAGAGCTTCTGAATCCGCCATCAAACATCCTGGCAGCAGAAGCTGAGCCCCATGATGATACCGTTGGTCAAACCCCATCCACACAATCCCCTACAGTAGAAGAAGTTGATCTCGCCTTGCGCTCACTGAAAAGGAACAAAGCGCCGGGCGCTGACGAGATACCAGCTGAGCTACTCAAGTCTGGTGGGGCGGGTTTATTAAGTGCGCTACATCAACTACTGCTGCGAATATGGGAGACTGAGGTGATCCCAGACGATTGGCGCAGAAGCATCATCTGTCCCATACATAAAAAGGGAGACAAACTGCGGTGTGAGAATTACAGAGGCATCTCCTTAGTCTGTACGGCCTACAAAATCCTGTCAAAAATCCTGGAGTATAGGATTAAACCGTTCGCGGAAGAAATCATTGGCGAGTATCAAGGCGGTTTCAGATCTGGTCGCTCCACAATCGACCAGCTTTTCACGGTCAAGCTAATTTTGCAAAAGTGCTGGGAATACGACGTCGATGTATACCAAATCTTTGTCGACTTTAAACAAGCATATGACAGCATCAATCGAGGCGCTCTATATAGTATCATGCTGCAATTTGGTATACCGGCCAAATTAGTGAGACTTGTAAAGGTGACCATGACCAACTCCGTCTCGCAAGTCCGGATCCAGAACAGATTGACGGATCCTTTCGAAACTCTGGGTGGCCTGAAACAGGGTGATGGAATAGCGCCCACGCTCTTCAACCTGGCACTTGAGTTCGCTATTCGGGCAATGAATCTGAACACCAGCGGCACGCTACTTTTTAAGTCGACACAATTGGCAGCGTACGCGGATGACATTAACATCATGACTCGAAAACTGACCGATGCAGAAGAACTTCTGCTTAGACTTGACACCGCAGCAAAGGAAGTTGGACTACGAATCAACGAGGACAAAACGAAAGTGATGATGCAATCTAGGACAAGGACGCCAGCGCACACGACCATCAACGTAGGGGACCTTTGCATCAAATTCGTGGACAACTTCATTTACCTTGGTAGCAATCTATCGAGTGACGCCAACGAAACTGACGAAATCAAGCGACGGATACAACTAGCAAATAAGACATTCTTCTCGGTCCTCCCCATTATGAAATCGAAATATGTGCACAGGAAAACTAAGCTCCGCGTTTACAAAACTATCATACGACCTGTGCTGTGCTATGGTTGCGAAACATGGACCTTGACACAAGCCTCCGAAAATAGGATCGACACCTTCGAACGGAAAGTTCTACGGCGGATTTTCGGGGCTGTTCGCGACCGAGATGGATGGCGCATCCGGTACAACAATGAGTTGTACGAACTGTACGATGAGCTGGAAGTCTCCAAGATCGTCAAATTGCAACGACTACAGTGGGCTGGGCACGTGCAACGCATGAATGACGATCGCATGCCAAAACGTGTCATGAACGCAAGACGTGTCGACGGAGCGAGGCCTAGAGGAAGACCAAGAGCTCGTTGGGAGAGCTCAGTGTATGCGGACGCCGGGCAACTACTGGGGCTCCAAGACTGGAGGACGCGGTCACGTGACCGAGACCATTGGAGGAATACTATCCAGGCGGCCAAGGCCCGACGTCGGGCTGTTGTGCCACGATGACGATGATTCTGTTTTTGAAACAACGCAATGCTTATTAAGGGGAGGTGTTGTTAAAGTGTCAGTAATAATCATTGTACTAACCACAGAGACACCTAGTTGTAGAATTAAGACATTTCTGTTCATTATTGACCAACTTCAACTTCTTCAATAAACGTTTTTATCTGCAACAACTACCAAAACATTCAACATAACCATGAAAACCGAAAGCCACCTCACAGAAAAAAATACAACTTCTCATGAGCTTTTCTTTTTTCTATCAGCACATTCTACACTTCAACACGTGAACTACAAATGACGCATAGAATTTCTGTACTAGTGAATTCACTGGTGTAGGAGTGTTGTTGTTTTCAATGCGTCTACTCTACTCTCCGCTGGATACAGGAGCAAAAAAACGCGCCTATTATTAATAGTCGTGCAAAAATCAATGTTTAGGTCGCGTGTGTTTACAACGATTATAATCCACGACCTATATTTAGGTCAGGTCGCTTGAAATCGTGGACCGACCTAAATTTAAGGTCTGTTCGCGTACTTTCAGTCACTGAATTTTACTGAATTTTCCTGAATCATGTGGTGGGGGAAATTCAGGAAAAGTACGAAAACGCTCTCATTGCATTTTCCTGAAAATTGACAAACAAAGGGGTCAGTTGTCGGTTTTTGGGAGAACAAAAGTTATTATAAAGTCATCCTAAGCGGCGATAAACTATCGCCACAAAAATATTCGTCTTTCATAATAACATTACGCCAAAAACCGTTTGACAGTTTTCAGTATTTTTCAGTAGCTCAGATCAATGCCTTCTAGATGTACGGGCCGTAATGCAGAATGATGACGTCAGAGCATCGGGACAAATGTCGCGAAAAACACACGTAGTCTTATGGGACGTCCGCGGGGAAATGTTAATTATACGGGTTGTGTTAAAGTGAGTGAAATGAAAACTAAAGTGGTTTATGCAGAACAGTGCTAGTGAACAGCTAAAACACAAATTAATGCGGTGCGTGCGGTATAATGTGGAAAATTCGCTACGAAATGTTTATCGGTTGGTGTTAGGTTATGTGATGGTTAGTGTCGATTTACTGTCGCGATAAAATTAATTGGTACAAAGTGTACGTTATGACTAAATATTATTATTACAACGCGTCCACGCACAAAAAACTAACGTTTTATTCATATTTTAACCAAAAAACCGCAAGTGAAATCTCCGTGTACATCGGCACTGCCTCGTGGAAATGTCAAATTTCCTAAACTCATGACGTCACGGCGAGATCGATTACGTCGCCTGACGGCCCGTACTTCTAGAAGGCATTGCTCAGATCCTACTGAATTTTACTGAAAGAGGGGAAATTTTCAGTATTCAGTAAAACGGAGTACAAAAACGGCTTCATTGCAATTAATTGCAATTAATCGTAGTACGCGAACAGACCTTTAGTTTGGTCCGTGAGTGTTTACACCACGTGGGCTAAAAGATTTAGGTGGAATTTGGTGTTTAGTCCGCGGACTAAATGTGCGGTATAAACGCTACCATTGATTTACATAAGAGGTCTGTTCGCGAACTTTCAGTCACTGAATTTTACTGAATTTTCCTGAACCATGTGGTGGGGAAATTCAGGAAAAGTACGAAAACGCTCTCATTGCATTTTCCTGAAAATTGACAAACAAAGGGGTCAGTTGTCGGTTTTTGGGAGAACAAAAGTTATTATAAAGTCATCCTAAGCGGCGATAAACTATCGCCACAAAAATAATCGTCTTTCATTATAACATTACGCCAAAAACCGTTTGACAGTTTTCAGTATTTTTCAGTAGCTCAGATCCTACTGAATTTTACTGAAAGAGGGGAAATTTTCAGTATTCAGTAAAACGGAGCACAAAAACGGCTTCACTGCAATTAATTGCAATTAATCGTAGTACGCGAACAGACCTAAAGGCCAAGATTCAATCAACGCGAATGCGAATGCGAACGGTTTGAGCATAAGGAAAACATATGCAAGACGCAGCGAATAGAACCATTCACGACGAATGCGAATTCGCACGAACTTGCGAATGCGACTAGTTTGAGCAAAGAGCAAAATAGTCGCACGAATTGTCAGAATGGCCAATTGCACGAAAAGAAAATGTACATCTTTGACGTCATGTATGTCATATAATAGTAAGTTGGGTCTTGGGTAAAAAAATGTATGGTGGCGGTTGGTTTGAAAGAAAATAGGGATTATTGGTTTTCATGTGAAAATAAGTAGATTTCACGATTGGATATTGTTCGCAATAGGTTTTGTAGCGCAGTAACTTAGTTAAGATATGCCATTTAATTTCGCAGAAAGATTTGAATAAAAAACTGTTTCAGCTGGCAGGAGATGGTTTCATTTTGTTCGTAAAAAGTAGTGGGTGGGAAAAATTGTTGATGACTATGTTTGTGTTAGGTAGTTGTCAAAATATATTTATTAAAATATGTCTATAATCTCAAATTTGTGGTTTTGAAATTTTCGTGACACATTCATTAAGGAAGAGAACAAAATTAGTTTGTTGTCTGATAGTTCATACCCACGTCAATCAACATGGAAACATTACAGTACATATAGTTTTCGCAGTCTGCTTTATAGATCAGGGAGTTTGAATAATTTTACGTTATGTAATAACTTTAATATTTTGTGACTTTGTTTACCGAATACTATTCAATTACTTTTTGATTTATTAATAAGTAATTTGGAGGGCTTCCCTCAGAGTTCGGTAGGGTTGCATCTGCTAATAGCAACAATACGCCAGTCAACATTTTGGTCATGTATTTTTCTTGGATGTAATGTATTTTTAATTCACAACAAACAGAGTATTTTCAGGTTTGAAACAAAGTAAGTTTAATTAATTGCACAATATTCGGAAATGGTACCGTATCCTTCAACCACTAACGAATTCAAATACCTCACTCACTTTACATATTTTCCAGTTGGCAGCTTTGACGCGAATGCGAATCGCACCGATTGGTTCTTCAAATGCGATTCGTTTGCGTGCTCCTGTCAAAAAATGCGATTCGCATTTCGCATTCGCGTTGATTGAATCTTGGCCTTAAGGTCTGTTCGAGTCCTACGATTAAAGGTCCAACCAAAGATGAGTCTGCGTCCGTACGCGCGCATATGCGCCGAGGTGAACCACGCAAAGCATATGTTGAACCCAAACATAACTTTCCGAAAAGCCAGAAAAGTGGCATGCTCCTTAAGCAACCTTTTGCTCAATTTTTGCTATGAGCTGTCCGTACGTAAAGTGGTGATAAGATACGACTTGACATACGTTCGCTTATGCGCTGTATGGGCACTTATGTTCACTCCCGTTTGCGTATGTCAAAAAGTGCCTGTTTTCAATGCCTCCTAGAAGTACGGGCCGTCATGCTACGTAATCGTTTTAGCTATGACGTCAGTTATTCGGGTAGTTTTGACATTTCCACGAGGCAGTGCTGATGTACATGGAGATTTCACTTGCGGTTTTTAAGCTAAAATATGATTAAAACGTTAGTTTTTTGTGCGTGGACGCGTTGTAATAATGTATGACTTTCATTTTGTACCAATTAATTTTATCGACAGTATATCGACGCGAAACATCACATAACCTAACACCAACCGATAAACATTTCGTAGCGAATTTTTCCAATTATACCGCACGCACCGCCTTAATTTGTGTTTTGGATGTTCACTAGCACTGTTCCGCGGATCTCACTTTGTTTTCACTTCAACCAGTTTTACACAACCTGTACAATTAGCATTTTTCCGTGGACGTCCCATTAGACTACGTGTGTTTTTCGGGTGTGTTGTTCCCGCAAACTCTGACGTCATCATTCTGCATTACGGCCCATACTTCTAAGAGGCATTGCTGTTTTGCTCTAAAACCGGTTGGTTTTGACAGACGATTACGTTCGCAGACTCATCTTTGGTTAGGGCTTAAGGCAAAGTGTATAGAATGATAAGTGGGTGAACTCCTTCCATTTTCCAGAAAAAAACACTTTGACATTGGAATGGCGCCTTCATTTACGCAATGCATTATCTGTCAAATCGACCTGAGAGTGTGGTAGTATTTTTGCGAGTAGTGAGCATTGATATAAAAGTATAGAGGATATGGCGATAGAGAAATTATTGTTGCCATTTTTTGGATTATTTATTGGTGTTTGTAAAAAACCGCACACAACTGAAAAACACAAAGGCGTCGTAATAATTGTATTTACGAGATGGAGGGTGATAGCTAGGTTGCAAAAGTAACATTCCGGTGTATTTCCAAATTGAAATCATAAATATATCCTTAAAACCATATTTAAAAGATTATTTTCCAAATTCAATTTATGCATACAAATGGCAACCCGAAGGACACTAAATATTTGATGTTACTACTTTTGAAGATGCATTTTTTATATGAGTGCGGATGAATATTTCGCAGTTTCAGTGATGTATCCACGACCGTAATCCGTAAAAGATTTTATAATGATTCAATTGCGGGATTCAAGACAGTTAAGGCTACGATTTTGAAATAATCTACAGATTCTGAACACAAGAATTGCAAAGCATTCATATATATATATATATGTACATATAAATATATATATATAGAAATATATATATATATATATATATATATATATATATATATATATATATATATATATATATATATATATATATATATATATATATATATATATATATATATATATATATATATATATATATATATTTGTACACATTTGCGATAGAGGCGCAAAAACTCAACGATCGTCACAGCTTCGCACCTCCCTCCTCTTTTCTCAACCGGGCTTGGGACCGGCTATGGCAGATTTACAGTGCACGTTACATAATAAACTGTAATTTTTATTTAATTACCATTTTATTATTTCATTTTCCATTTTCATTTACCTGGGCATATGCTGAAAATGACCCCTTTCAGTACTAAGTTTAGTACCCGCTTTGACCTACTTCAAAATTCAATATGTCACACTGCCTAAAATGTAAACAAACCGGGTGATGTTTTCGTTCTCGCGACGATTGCCAAGCTACTATTCACGCAAACGAAATAAACACGCGTATTTGGAATTTAAACACTTCACGCATTCTCTAACAATAGTTATATTTTAGTAATGTTAGACCGTTCACTCATAAACTATGTTTTACTTCACTACAACCAAACCGCACAACTTAAAACCTCGTTTATTTAATTATATATCCACATTAACTTAATGAAATAATCACTGGACACTGCCACTTATATGCACAAGCCACTAAATGCAAAAATTCTTTGAACGCCGCTCCCGATCACGAATTATAAAACGTTTTCTGAATGCGCGGCTTGAAGACGCTCGATTTTTTGAAACTCAAATTGACAGTCCCAGGTACTGGAACGATGCTGGAACACCTGGGAATGTCAGAACACTGCCAAAGTGTATAGAATGATAAGTGGGTGAACTCCTTCCATCTTCCAGAAAAAACACTTCGACCTTGAAATTGCGCCTCCATTTACGCAATGCATTATCTGTCAAAGCAACCTGAGAGTGTGCTGGTATTTTTTGCGAGAGTGAGTCGTATGTGAGCAACGAAAAATCTAGCCTGAGTATGTAGTTGTCGAGACTTATCTTGCAACTCTTTCTGTTCCATGCGAATTCTTCCAATTTTCCAGGCTGATCAACAATACAATCTCAGGCCAGTTCACTGGAAGTTTTGGACCGTATACATAAACGGAGTCCGCACGCTGGTTAGGAACTAACTCTTTACGCTGTGACACTGCGTTCTCACCCATATTCATACAATTGTTTCTGGCAACAGTCACGTACAGTATACGTATATGCTATTCGCATATCCTCTATACTTTTATATCAAGGGTAGTGAGCCGTATGTGAGCAACGAAAAATCTGGCATGCGTATGTAGTTGTACGGTAAATTGACCGAATTAGGGCGGCCAGATGTCTTTTTGCAAATTAACGAAGCTTTCGAGATGCCAGATTGGGAAAAATTGGCGCAAGTAAATTCAAAGAGAATTGAATTGTCATTCAATTTCTAGCTAGAATTTGTAATCAATAAACGTGGAAAAGAATTAATTGTTTAATTAAAAAAAATATTAAAATATGAAGTGCACAGTGCGAAAATGTGGGAATAGATTTTCCCGACTCACCAGAGTTCCGGCGAATAGAGAAGCGTAAGTACAAGTTATTAAAATGTTACATAAATTGGTTTTTTGGAAAAGATCAGTGAAGTCGCTCCATATTACTACTGACTTAATTAATTCTTAAATTCTCGCTTGCCTTTCTCGCTCGTGGGAATGGAATATGCGTGGAAAGGTGCAATGCTGCAAATTCTAGATTGCGGTCGCAAACGAATATCGCACACCTTGTTTGGATTTGATGCAAGGTGTTTGCCAACTCCTCCGCCGTTAAAAACAATTGTCTCCAATTGTTACAAGTACGGCAGTTCATTGAACCTTACTCGCTGGCTCAATTCTGGCTAGTGGTAAGGTATGTGATGATGGCTTACTTGCCGGTGTGTGCGAAACCTCCCTTTTCGTTTTTGGTGCTGAATTTATTTTAATCGTCTTAAAGACAGAATTCTACAGAATTTTTGGTACAGAATTTATTTTAGTTGTCTTAAAACGGGAATCGATCACTAAATTTCCAGTGAAGAATCAAATGAACAGCTACAGTTTACCACCAGGGATTTACAATGTTCAATAATTGTTCAAATAACCAAATTGACAGTTTTTTAAAACTCTGCACACAGAATGTGTTTATGATGTTTTTATAAAAGGATTGTAATCACATTTTGTTTTAAGCACCGAAATAACACTTAATGGAAAAGCACGACAAACGTTCTTTTTTTAATAAAAAAATAATTTTTGGCAGATGAAAATGTTGTTTTGAAATAAGAACTTTTCTCCTATAAATCACTGCACCTCCCATTTAAATCAAATCATTCGTCACTGTTTGAAATACGCATTCAAAATATATTCATGAATATTATATTTGTATATAATAATATTTGATTGATAAGTATTTCTATATTTCTTGTTCCTAAATATTTTGAAAATAATCAAACTTTACAAGTACGAGTTATATAAGGACAATGGAAGTATCGACTATTTCTCCAATGTTACGAAATTATCCTGAATCAAGTCGTGAATTCTTCAAGTTATTCTTCCTTAGAATTGCAATAGGTTGTTGTTATGTAATTTTTCCGTTGATTCTACTTCTGGCTGCTTTTCCCAATCGAAAACATGCTGCCGTAATTCGACGTCTGGTTTGCCGCACTTTTTAAGTGAAGTTTACTAAGGGGCTTTATCTGCGGGTTGTCTGCGCTTCGAAACTTGATTCAATCACTCTCTTGGCTCTCGCGATTATAGTGCGGTTTACAGCGGTCGGACCAAAAGTGACCTGACCTAAAGCGCGGACTAAATGAACTTAGTCCTCAGGTGTATACACCAATCTGACCTAAAATTTGATTAGGTGGAATTTAGTCATAGAGATAAAATAGTAGAGTTGCCCATGTGATACAACTGCTTTGCATCTACCCCTGCGACTTTCGCCAAACGTCTCATCTAGCAACTTGACAAGAGATTTTCCACGTGGTGATCATATGACGTATGATTCCAAATGAGATAGATGTGCAAGAGGCTGACAAAATATCGCATATCCCTTAGCTCTTGGTTTCGTCCCCTCCAATACATTTCAAATGTGAAGGGCCACTCCATTGTCTACTACCTCCATTAATTTAGTCCTCGTTGGTATATGACAGCTGTCATTTAGTTTAATTTTCCTTCATGCACTGTATTTATCGTTTCATTTGTCTCTTAAACTTGTTTATTTCAATGATTTTGTGTCAAAGGGGAATGTTATGAGCAGTGGCGGCTCGTGCTTGCTGAGACTGGGTGGGCCCAGTTTGTTATTGTTATCCGAACAAATTTTCGTTGATTTCGTTGTATGCTGGTCAGTTTTTTTTAAATAAATAAAATTTAGTGTTTTGGTCGCTATTTATATAACACCTATGTGCACACCTTTCAATCGATCCAACCATTCCTTTTGGCCCAGTTAGTTATCTAATACGTTTACGCAGTAGATAGACTTCCGAGAAATATTCAATTTCAATGCTCCGCAGTATAAAATATATGAAACTAAAACACTTGTTTCAAGTGGTTTAATATACATATATATACAAGTGAAATATTCTACATCAAATTTAACATTTTTCAAACGTATTTAAAAATAAAGATTAAAGCGTGATGCACTATATAATTTACTACATATGCTTGTAAATTATTTGGTTACGTCTACTCTTTGATGAAGCAAAAAGAGATCAATTATTTGGTTGTGAAATTTGAAATTGTAACCTTCTCGCAACATTTTAACTAAATCCTTTTCAATTTCCATTGTACTTAAATCGGAAAGCCTTGTCTGACAAATTGAATTCCGTTAAAAGGTTTTTACTCTCTTAAGAGCTGAAAAACTTCGTTCAACTGAAGTGGAAAAAGATGCCAGTGAAGTAACTTGACTAAGCAATTTATAAATATCCAATACTTGCGTTTGTAACTTATTATCAGACATAAACACTAAAAGGCCCGATAAACTCTGCGTGGTTCCAAATTTGCTATGATCAGATTACTACACACAAAGTTCGTTTCGTTGCTTAATTTTTTAAACATTTAGGGGTAGATTTTTAAGAAAAGCCTTCGCAAATGATTTGAGATTACTACTCTTTATGAAACTGATAAAATCTATTTATTTCATATCCGAAAGGTTTAGTTAGATTAGTCTAAATTTAACGCATGAAGTTTTTTAAAATAAGTTTTCGCATCTGAAATGCTACCGTAATCTATTTTACATCTTTTAACAGGTTGCCCAAAATTACTGCAAACATCATTAAATTTTTTTCAAAATATGTATCGTCTCCTCTATATGATTTTAATCTTAGTAGTAAGTTACTGACGCGCTCTTTACAATAATTAATATCTGCACTTAACTTTACAATAAATAATATTTCAAATAGAACACCTGTTTGTTGACACATACGGTTGATAGTTTTTAGCAAAAATAAAAACGAGAAGACCGACAAAATATGCCTGAAGCCCACAGACTCTTTAATCGTTTCTCTATGTTGGACAAAGGCTTCATCATTTAAAAATATTTCGAAGACTTCCAGCAACTCATTTGTACTATTTGAAAGAACTTAAATTATTCGAGACTTATAGTTCCATCGTGTATTGCTGCAATCACGATTAACTACGATTAACTTTATCAACTACACTAGTTCGCTTCGTCGAGTTGAAAAAAATTCTAATAACCCAGTCAAATTCACGAAAAAGATGCGGCATTCTTTTATTTTGCAAGTCCCCGATATCACAAAAGCACCATCATAGGTTTGTCCCACAAATATGCTGGCAATATCGAAATGCTTAAATGTTTAGTTAGTAAATTATAGAGATCTCCAGCTTTTTTGCCTTGACTTACATAAAAAAAACCATGAATCTCTCTACTGTAATGCCTTGTTCTGAAACTTATCGAAAAATCACTGATAGTTGAGACAAACACTTGGTGTCAGTGGACTCATCGATTTGCCAGGAATAACAGGGAGCGTTATGAATCTCAGCAAGTATAAAGCTTTTTAATGTAGTACAAATATAAAGTATTTTTAATATAGTACATTTACTAATGATGCGATCGTTTTGAATAGTTTTAAAAGTACCACTGAAAACGGAAGACTCATCCAGAAAAAGTTTAAATCGTGTAAGTGCTTAGCGCTTTGCTTATATTAACGTTCTCTGTGCCGTCTTCACTTTACTATTTTCTTTCCTACGCATGCATGATACAAGCAAGCCCCAAGCCAAAAGCAATGCCCAAGTCCCAAGCAAGCACTGAATCACATAATTTTCTGATGGAGTCATTTTCCATCTCATTGAATGAAAAAAACAGATTCCTTCAGAACTCAGCTGTGCTCAGACCTCCACACAATTTTTGAAACCGTAATAAGAAACCTTGATTGTATTAAGTCTTTCTAACGCCATCTGCAAAAGCTGTTATTGAAGAATTTGGAAAATCTGTTAGCACAGTTTATGGACTAAATTTATGCTAGCTGATTTATTTCCATTTTATAAAAGAGTTGTCTTTATTTTTATTTTATATAAAAGATGAGAGGTGCATTTTTCTTCTTGGAATTTTTACACTTTGCATTTTACACCCAGGATCTAACCTAACCTTTGTTTCAAATTTATCCTGCGAAGACAAATAAGCATTTCATGCTTCAAATCCTGAAATTAATTTTCTTTTGGGATATATTTCAAAAACAATTATGCAATATGTAAATTCCCATACCTATTCGCTAATTTTTCACATCAGAAAAATTTGCATCTTTTGGATACATGCAGGTGTAGATAGATTTGTCTTCCGCCACATTATTCTTCTTTTGATTTTATACAATGTTAACACACGTCGCATGACATTTTTTTCATAATATTTTTCACAAAAATACTCCCATTAATGAAATCTACTCTGATCTAACTAAACTCATTTATAGTTTATAATTTGACAAAAAATGCTGAAAAAAATAACCACAAACAATTTTTCATTCATTCATTCATAAACCGAACTCTCCTGGTGACGCACGCACAAGCATAGAGCTGAGAGAGACTTGCGCGCGTCATGATCTTGTAGTTCTTTGATTCAAGCTACGCATGTAAACGCATGATGGGCTGGCCCAATATGCAACATAGATTTTGATGCGATTGCACACGCCAATTTTTCGTAGATGAAAAGCCGGCCCAATATACAAAATCAATTTTGTTGCGATTGAAAGCGTCAATGCTCATAGATCGCAGCTTGGACTGGTAACAACGCATAGTGGGCTAGTGATGCTTGGGCCCACCGAGCCACATTGATGAACAGAAATCGATAAACACACAAACGCGAACTTATACCTTCGCTTATACTTATGTTTGTAGCATAGTGTAGATGATGTAGAAGAATTATGAATGGGCTGGTGATGCGTCTGCCCGTCGTGGCGTGTATGGGACTGAGAAGAGGAATATACATTTATGTGTACAAGATGCAGGTGTATATTGTATCGTATAGTTTATGCTTGTAGCGTATTGTAGTAATTGTTTTATATGTATGAAAATATGTTGATACATTGCGCGATGGACATTCAATGTATGTATGGCACTATGTGATTTTACGTCATTGCATGGTACGAATGAATGATATAAAAATGTGCTGTTGCTGGATTAAAATTATAGAAGGATTTATTATGTTAAACGTATATGAATTAATATGTAAATGATGACTCAAACTTTTATTTAAAATTATTATTTATGTGTTTTAGAGGGTGGGCCCGGCCCATTTTGCCCACTGTGACGAGCCGCCACTGGTTATGAGCTTATATTCAACATACATACATTATTAATAGTCGCGCAAAAATCAATGTTTAGGTCGCGTGTGTTTACAACGATTATAGTCCACGACCTATATTTAGGTCAGGTCGCTTGAAATCGTGGACCAATGCCTTCTAGAAGTACGGGCCGTCAGGCTACGTAATCGTTCTCGCCGTGACGTCATGAGTTTAGGAAATTTGACATTTCCACGAGGCAGTGCCGATGTACACGGAGATTTCACTTGCGGTTTTTTGGTTAAAATATGAATAAACGTTAGTTATTTGTGCGTGGACGCGTTATAATACTAATATTTAATCATAACGTACACTTTGTACCAATTAATTGTATCGCGACAGTAAATCGACACTAACCATCACATAACCTAACACCAACCGATAAACATTTCGTAGCGAATTTTCCACTTTATACCGCACACACCGCATTAATTTGTGTTTTAGCTGTTCACTAGCACTGTTCTGCATAAACCACTTTAGTTTTCATTTCACTAACTTTAACACAACCCGTATAATTAACATTTTCCCCGCGGACGTCCCATAAGACTACATGTGTTTTTCGCGACATTTGTCCCGATGCTCTGACGTCATCATTCTGCATTACGGCCCGTACATCTAGAAGGCATTGCGTGGACCGACCTAAATTTAGGTCGGTCCGCGAGTGTATACACCACGTGGACTAACAAATTTAGGTGGAATTTGGTGTTTAGTCCGCGGACTAAACGTTCAGTGTATACGATATCTATAGCTGACGCGTTTTACTTATCGATTCGACGGAAGTTGAAAATTGAATTTGTTTTCATTCCGATTTCCACTAACAAGTAAATTCATATTATATTAGTTATAATAATGATACTTGACAATTTGTTTCATAACCGTTAGACAATTTTGTGATTGTGTCTTGGTTTTTGGCGGTGTTTTTTGTTTTTGGTTTATCTTCAGTGTATTGTCTTCTGGTGTTTTTTGTACGTTTTTGTTAGTTATTCTTAAATTTTTGATTCCTGCTTGTTCTCTGGTGGTATTAGGGACAAAAACTAGAAGAAGGATTCTCAAAAACATACTGAACACGATGATAATTAAACACACGTACACACAAACAAACAAAAACTACCCTAAAAAACACATAATTGTGTGTTATTATTATATTTTCTGGGTCATAACAGTTTTGCTTTCATATTGTTTTCTTCCGTGGCACACTTTGAGCGAAGAAATGTGAGAAGAGAGAAGAAATGAAAGAGAAATTGATAGAGGAGCCGCTAATGCATAAAGTCAATGATCCAAGAGTAATAGTACAGAATATGTAAAATACAATACAATAACCAGCAGCATTGTAAGCCAAAGAAGAAAATAACTATCAAAATTGTTATGAACCAAAAATAACTTATATTTACGCAAAATTCTGCCTATGTCATTTTAATTCAATAAATTAGATGATATCAGACTTTAATCACATTTATTCAATAACTATACACCCAAATTCGACTGTGGTGACATAAATTATTTAAATAATAAAACGTTCATAGGAACTGGTGGAATTGAATATTTTCAAAAATTTTGATGCCATGCCAAGTTTGAGGTATGAGCAATATTTGCTGCGCAGCAAAGTGGTGTTGCATCATTGTAACTGCTCCCATACATTGTAGCGAATTGTATATTTATAAGCCGTTCACACTACACTCTAAATCAAGTAGATTTAGAAGCTGTCAAAGTTAATCAGGTAAGCGTTCACACTACCCGAAGTGATTTAGAATGAGGGGATTTAGAGAGCGAACTGTCATTCGAATTTGTGTGTACAATTTTTTTTTGCATGAAAGTTGTTCAAAATGGTGCAGAAACATGCAAGAGCATTTTCTTTTCATTTTATACAACTCACATTTTCCTTTTTTGTCTAATTTTTGCTATATTTGAACGAAATTCGAATGACATTCCGTTGAAATCTACTCTCGCTCTCACGGATGGAATTCGCCGCGCTCTGAGAAAAATTCGCCAGGGACAAAATTCACAATAGTACCTGATTTGTACTTGATTAACTCTAAATCTACTTGATTAACTCTGTCAGGCGCCGAAAAAAATGTATGGGTAATCAGGTAGATTTAAGTTGATTTAGCTCTAAAGCGATCAGCTGATCGAAATCGCCTGATTTAGAGTCTAGTGTGAACGGGCTATTAGATCACCTTAGCACAACTCAGAACCAGACCGAAGTCCAGAACCAAGAGTGCTAAGGTTCAAAAGGTGTAATGGCTAATGCCATTCAAGAGGCAAATTCCAATTAAAAAAAAAGAATTGCCCCGAGAGCAGGGTACCCTAGAAATGGCCGTGAAGGCCCCTCGTCCGCATGAGCGGAGTACCCTTCAACCAACCCCGACGGATGCTGGGGTGCCGCTTTGCTAGCTCGCTGCGGCTGGGGTGGGTTCTTTAAAACAATTGAGTCGGTTGGCTCTCTGAAAACGGGGATGCTACTTATAAATCATCCGTCATTATAAGGTAGCATCCCCGTTTTCAGAGAGCCAATCAACTCAATTGTTTTAAAGAACCCACCCCAGCCGCAGCGAGCTAGCAAAGCGACACCCCAGCATTCGTCGGGGTTGGTTGAAGGGTACTCCGCTCATGCGGACGAGGGGCCTTCACGGCCATTTCTAGAGTACCCTGCTCTCGGGGCAATTCTTTTTTTTTTTTTAATTGGAATTTGCCTCTTGAATGGCATTAGCCATTACACCTTTTGAACCTTAGCACTCTTGGTTCTGGACTTCGGTCTGGATCTGAGTTTCTTTCCTTGTTTGGCGAGGATCTTTATAACAGTGTGGTACTCGATTATATTTTACACTTTCTTCCAGATTGAGTTGCTTGGTCGACGAAGGTTCAAAAACTAATGGCTCGATGAAAATAAAACTTGCAATTGATACTTATAATACGTCTCTGAAGCCATAATGTTTCATTAAACTACCCCCATTAATGATCTACCTGCTCAATTCGCGAACTTAATGACCCACCTTTGTAGTTATTAATACTGTAGCTTAAGTTACATTGGGAAAATATTGTACCGTTTAATTACACAAATCATTTTAAATGATTAAATGATGATTGGATGAATATTCTGCTAACTTATGTAGCGTGTGTATAGGTTTAGGGCGCATGATCAGGATTCTCGCCATCAGTCTACAGCTCAATTCCAGCACATGACACTCAGCTTTTTTCTTCATTGCATATATTATATTTTACCTTTCATCGGGCTCAAAATGCATACATCAAATTTAGTTCAGTTTGATCTGAAATTTAAATTGTTGGACTGACGAAAATTTCAGTCATATTTTTGGTAGAATGGGTTGGATTAAGCGCCAAGCCTAACTGTTGCAAGAGTATCCAGAAGAATCGAATAGAATAATACTAATATGGACGAAAACATAATTCATAATAAGTGCATGCATTGAAACATAGGGCCTTTCCGAATTGTCGTCTTCACCTTGGTCTTGAGCTTGTTATAACAGAATGTGACGTCCCATCAAGTTTAGCTTGTCCGAATAGTTTATCTTCGGCTTGATATTTCTCCCCTGTATAACAGTTCATGATAGTCTCATCTCGTCGTTTAGACGTCATGATACCATGTTTGATTTATATATTTACAAATTACAATTATGCAAGAAAATCTAAACTTACAATCAAAACGGTTATTGTGCATGTGAGCCCAGACTTGCCATTCGACGAGCGCTTCGCGTGGTAAAGCAGGAACGATAATGCAATCGATTATTGTATTTGTCGTACAACGTTCCCATTGCCGACGAGCTTCGGTAATTTAATTCGTATGTGCTGTGAAGCAGATTCGTAGCTGACCGTTGGCATTCATTCTTTTCGTTATGCGTGCAATATGTCTCAAAGCTAATTTACATTGGGGTAGTCTTCCACCCTCAATCAGTTTCATGCTGCCAGGTACAAGAGCACAGTCTTTCATTCGCCATCTTTGCTTACATGTCATAACAAGGCAAGACAGAGAATCCGGACAGTCTAACTTGATCTCCTATAACTGTTATAATAGGTCAGCTAAAACGCTGACGTCATAATCTGTTATACGGAGATCAAGACCAAGTCGGAGACACGAATTCGGAGAGGCCCATAGTTCTTAATAAATGCTTTTACTGCACAATAACAGACAAAAGTCTAATTTGTTCTGATTTCACATGCACATCTGTAGGACAGTTTGCTGTGCATTGCAAATTAAGTAAGAATTACGTAAAATATTAGCTAGACTCTAAAGCATAGTACTGAGTTCGATTTCACGTGAAATTTTCATACAAAATTTCACGTGAAATCTGTTTCGGCGAAAATTTAGCTTGAAAATAAGCAAGTTTGGTACTGTGTTCTTAGCATGAAAAGTTGCTTTGAAGTTGCTTTCGCTTCGAAAACATAGATGGCACTAAAACATGTTGTCAATCATTTCACGCCAATTTAGTTTGTGCAGTTCATTCTTTCGAGCTAAAAAGTGACATTTAGTGTTTGAATTTGAAAATTGAGCAGTGCAAATGACTTTCCAATAAGAAAATCGATCGAAAATTGAAATTCTTGACATTTTATCCGTCAAGAATGAGCAGTGTCTCTGCTTTTCTCTGTTGTCAAAATTTTCGCTCGAAAGAATGGCCAGATAAAGGCTGGTACTGAGTTCGAGTTCACGTGAAATTTTGACATGTAACAAGTCTTGAGATAATATAAACTGCAACTTATATTTTTGGGCATTCAATGAATTAAATATTTATGAGTACAATAATAAATGAAAATGTGTACATCATGTGCAGTACTTTGCGTGCGAGTATTTCGCTTTTTACGTTAATTAGCACGTACATATGCATGCTGTTCGGAGTGGAAATGTATTAAGATACCTTATTAGTTGGACTTTGAATACATATTGATTTTATAATGTTGCACCCTGCTTGTAATTTCCCGTTATGTAGGCTTGCAGACAAATGGCTACTCTAAGGCCAATGAAAAAGTTGCAACTGGGTATTAAATTTTACAATAGGCTATTATAAATTACGTTGACTCGATGGTGCATGCACACTAAATATGCGCGTTCACACGTATGAATGAATAGAAACTAAGTGAATTTGGAGTAATAATGTAGGTAGTATTGATATTCGATATGATGTTTATTCAACCTGTTCACCTTCGAGCATTAAACTAAAACAACCAGTCTTCCTTGCACATGTTTTTTGAGTTGAGGTTCTTGGATGCTCTAGCGAAATTCCTATGCAAATGAAGAATGTGAACAATTGCCGTGTTCCATTTTTACTAATTAGTACTTGCAAGTACTTGGGAGTAGAGCACAAAAGGAACGCCATCTTCGTTCATACGAGCAGAATCTAACCTGTCAAATTATATGCAGTTTTCAAATGTAAAACAGTTGAAAACAAAGGGAGAAAATAACGAGTATAAACAACCACAATCGATAAAGAATATAAAAGTAACTAGCAGAAAATTACCTCTTTTAACTTTCTACACATTATGACGGCTATTTCTATGTTCCTAACTACCAAAACATTCAACATAACCATGAAAAAACCAAAACCACCTATTGACAACTAAATAGCCACCTCACGGTAAAAAAAGGTGTAACTACTCATAAACTACTCGGGATCGAGAGCGCGAGTAGTTGGAAGTAGACAGAAGTACTTGCAAGTACTAAATAGTAATAATGGAACACGGGCAATGTCTCTGATTACTCACGTTTCTTGTTTGTACTTAGCGGGCTGTTATGGCACAAACCGTCAATAGTTCAAATTCTCAGGCAAGAACATGACTAAATATTAAAAAAGGAAATACATTTTTGCTAATCATATACATGGTTAGAGAAATATACATTTTTACTATTCAATCGCCAATTTAAAAAATATTTTACATTTTTTTCTATGATAATGCCAAAGCTCAGGGGATTACCATTTTAAGCAAATGCTTAGCTATGGCGGCAAGGAGACACAAATAAGAGAAATATATATCAATTATTCCATTATTCTCTTTTAATGTGCGAAATTATTTCTTGTTTTCTGAAGCACTGGTGCTATGCCCAGTCGCCACTAAAACTATCATATGACAATTAATGCGGTGCAGGCATTATGCCCAGTCGGTGGCTATTAGAACAACACAAGACAAGCAAATACAGCCATGAGCATACAGCGGGATTCGAAACCACAGGCAGTAGATTGCTTCTCAGCGAGCTGACGCCTTAGCGAGCAGAGCCAAAGACCTCTCATCCCCTGGCTGTGGGCCTCTCATAACCTGGCCTTCGCATATTCGAAAATATTTTACATTTGATGTTTTCATGTCCCCCTCTATATGTTTAAAATGTCCAGAAAATTCAAGTTTTCAAATAAAAAAAAAACGGTTTAAAGGTTTTGCAAATGTTGGTCGCAATAGGTCTGTTTCCGTACTTTCAGCAAACTGCAGCAGTAACAGAATTTGGCAGCTGGCTTCTTTTTGCTGCAAAATTTGGCTTGCATTTGGCTTGCAGCAAAAGTACGGAAACGACTTGCTGCGAATCTATTTTAATATATTATAATAGATTCAAGTACGGAAACAGACCTAATGTGTTCCGACATTTTGACTTCCATCATTTTTTCTCGTAGATTTTCCCACAGAGAGATAATCTTTTTCAATTTCAAGATTGCTTACGTGTGGCAATTTGAAACACACAGAGGATCAATTTTTTTGAAAAGAATTTCACGTCCCTGCTCTAGCTATAGCGGTGCCCACTAATTCATTATAAATCAGAAATATATATTTTTTATAGGCATAAACTCGTCCTGTAATTTGGTAATGATCCGATGTTTCTCTCAGAAGCTATGACAAATAAAATCTTTGAACAATTTCCTTGTCTACTTTTATGCTTGAGTTACAATCAATGCAACCAACATTCGCTGCCAAGTTTTGTTGGTGGAACGAGTTACAATCAATGCAACACAACATTTACCGTCATCTGTCACTGGCTATATTAAAGAAATTTCTGTTCGATAATTTGGATCCTTTAAAGCCTCGGAAAGAGATATCAGTGAATATTTTAGCCTCTAAAAGCTGCGGAGTATAATGCAAAGCAAAAATGAGACAAAAAAATACAATTTCTGATTGTCATTTACATATGACAGTTCCGATTTCCCGGACTCTCATAGGAACAGGTGGAATTGGATATTTTCAAAAATGTTGTTGCCATGCCAAGTTTGAGATATGAGCAAACTCTGCAGCAAAGTTGTGTTGCATCATTGTAAGTGCTCTCATACGTTCTCATGGGTTCAAACTCATTTTGTTGTGCAACAAATGTTGGTTGCATTGATTGTAACTCTAGCTTTAGAGCGAGAAATGTCATTCAAATTTTTATGCATAATTTTTTGCGTGAAAATTGCTAAAAATGTTGCAGGAACATGCACGAACATTTTTTTTCACTTTGTACAGCTCACATTTTCCATTTGTGTTCAATTTTCACCATCTTAGAACGAAATACGAATGTCATTTCATTCAAATCTACTTTCCCTCTCACGGATGGAATTCACCACGCTCTGAAAAAAAATTTGCCCAGGCCCAAATTCACAATAGGTCTGTTCGCGTACTACGATTAATTGCAATTAATTGCAATGAAGCCGTTTTTGCACTCCATTTTACTGAAAATTGCAAATTTCCCCTCTTTCAGTAAATTTCAGTAGGGTCTGAGCTACTGAAAAATAATGAAAAATGTCAAACGGGTTTTGGCTTAATGTTATTATGAAAGACGAATATTATTGTGGCGGTAATTTATCACCACTAAGGATGACTTTATAATCACTATTGTTCTCCCAAAAACCGACAACTAACACTTTTGTTTGTCAATTTTCAGGAAATCCAATGGGAGCGTTTTCGTACTACATGAATTTCCCCCACCACATGATTCAGGAAAATTCAATAAAATTCAGTAGGTCTGTTCGCGTATCTGAATCTATTATAATATATTAAAATAGATTCGCAAAAAGTCGTTTTTGTACTCTTACTGCAAGCCAAATTTTGCAGCAAAAAGAAGCAATTTGCCAAATTCTGTTATAAGCCGTTCACACTACACTCTAAATCAAGTAGATTTAGAAGCTGTCAAAGTTAATCAGGTAAGCGTTCACACTACCCGAAGTGATTTAGAATGAGGAGATTTATAAGCCGTTCACACTGCACTCTAAATCAAGTAGATTTAGAAGCTGTCAAAGTTAATCAGGTAAGCGTTCGCACTACCCGACGTGATTTAGAATGAGGAGATTTAGAGAGAGAAATGTCATTCGAATTTATGTGTACAATTTTTTTTGCGCGAAAATTGTTGAAAATGGTGCAGGAACATGCAAGAACATTTTTTTTTCACTTTGTACAACTCACATTTTCCTTTTTTGTTCAATTTTTGCTATTTTAGAATGAAATTCGAATGACATTTCATTCAAATCTACTCTCGCTCTCACGGATGGAATCCACCACGCTCTGAGAAAAATTCACCAGGGGCAAAATTCACAATAGTACCTGATTTGTACTTGATAACTCTAAATCTACTTGATTAACTCTGTCAGACGCCGAAAAAAATGTATGGGTAATCAGGTAGATTTAAGTTGATTTAGCTCTAAAGCGATCAGCTGATCGAAATCGCCTGATTTAGAGCCTAGTGTGAACGGGCTATTAGAGAGAGAAATGTCATTCGAATTTATGTGTACAATTTTTTTTTGCGTGAAAGTTGTTGAGAATGGTGCAGGAACATGCAAAAACATTTTATTTTCACTTTGTACAACTCACATATTCCTTTTTTGTTCAATTTTTGCTATTTTAGGACGAAATTCGAATGACATTTCATTCAAATTTACTCTCGCTCTCACGGATGGAATCCACCACGCTCTGAGAAAAATTCACCAGGGAAAAAATTTGTACTTCCGGGTTTTTTTCCCTATCCGGTCACCCCAAAACTTCCGGTCAACCAGGCCGCGCTGCTTCGGGTGTGGATGGAAATCTCTCGTATCTCTCCCGCAGAGGTTGAGGACAGTCCGTGGGCCTTCGATGGCTAGGGGACCTGAACCTTCTTATCTCGGTTCACTTATCCATTTACAACCATTATTAGAGATAAGGCCTAAACCTTATGTTTTATATGACTAAGGTAGACTTTTTATCTTGGTTACTTTTGTTCCAACATCATTTATTTAATAACTATTCTTAATTTAATATTGCCTAAAATATTGAAAAAATCCATAGTCGTTACCATCTTTTAGAGAAAAATGTTTCGAACATAATATTATCAATATCCGTGGTAAATGTATTTGCCCAAGGCACTAGAAAGATGTAAAAAAATAGACTAACAGGCCAATAAATTAATTATCGAAGTCCAATTTGATTTCAGAAAAGACAAAAGAATTGACGATGCTTTTGCAATACTTACCAGCACTGCAATGGAACGAATCAGGAATACTAAAAAAAATTGTAGGAATTCCTTTCTCCCATATATGCAGCGTCAGTGTTTGAATTAGCTGAAAAAGTCATTAAATTTATGTGTTAAAATATTATATACCCTTGCTGACGACACAGCCATACTAATAACGGGGAATAATTGGCAATTTACAATAAACAAGTATGTACCATACATTTAAAACGCTATTTGGTAGTCGGAATAGACTACCTTGTTCTCATTGTATCATGGTTATGAGCTTATATTCAACATACATACATTATTAATAGTCGCGCAAAAATCAATGTTTAGGACGCGTATGTTTACAACGATTACATATATTATATATATGACTAAAGGTTACCTTAACCCACGTAAAGTTTTATTAGATGTTTTTATTATAATTCAGCGCTTGAAAAGAGCGATTTATGTCTTATATCCGAAGGAATTTGACTAGGAAGCGAACATTTTGACTTGAACTCCGGATTATCATTTATTTCATGGTGTTTAAAATGGTCTGGACGAAGATATTATGAATCCTGTAGAAAAGGCCAAAGCGGCACTCAAGGACAAATACACTTAATTGTCTATGAGCGTATTGAAAATAAGCCCGAAGGGTAAAAATACATAAAAATACACATATATATATATATATATATATATATATATATATATATATATATATATATATATATATATATATATATATATATATAGGTATATATATATATATATATATATATATATATATATATATATATATATATATCTATATATATATATATATATATATATATATATATATATATATATATATATATATATATATATATATATATATAAATATATATGTTTGTGCCTATGCATATAAGACAATGCCACTGAGCTAATTGAGGATATAAGGTTGTTTAATTATGCGCAAAGTACATACATATGATTTAATTGTTGTTTAATAATTCTGTTAATTGACGTTATTTGTGAGATGCATTTTGAAGATATCGGTGCGGTAAGCAAATAGATTTGTATTGTGTTTGCAAAGCATGGAATATGATTAAATTGAAGAAGTTTTGCTTGCATAACATGCAAGCAGCATTATCAGTGACGATCGCATTTATTTTTGATCAAATGTTCCATTCGCTTAGTGTAGTATTTCTCGCCTAAACAAGAAATAACAAGATAAGTATTCCTTATCTTTCAAAAACAAACTACTCAATGAACTCTGTTGCCTAAATTCTGTGAATATTTTCGAGTCTGAAAATTTATATTTTCAATTACACTAACAATAGTATTCATCAAATAGGTATAAAATAAATACGCAACTTACTTCTGCCATTGCCTCAAATATTGTCTTCCTTTTATGTTAAATTCTGTTAATAATGTAGAAATTAATTTATATCTATGAAAAAAATAAGATGTGATTGCCAGTATTCTTTCTTTGTTTGGATTTTTCCACATAACGGCAGTTAAATAAATATTTTGAACTGCATTTATGGCATTTTGAACCCGCGTTTTAACGTCTTCGAAGTATTTTGGTAGCAAGGATGTTTCCAATGTAGTGGTGTCAGGAATTGCATGCTTTTCGTCCAAATCAGCCACGAAATCACGAAAACCTTCATGTTCTCGTTTCCGCAAATGCACTATGCCCAAAACAACCCTACGGACGTATAGTTCATCTAAATATTTTTTTCGGGCAGAATCATCTGCGTAGAATGTCGCTCTTCCAAAATAATTTTTGATGATTGTTCTAGCTTTCGTTAAACTGCTCTCAAAGATGTTACTAGAACGATGAGTTTTTGCTATAGGTTCAACAGAAAATAATTTCCACTATGATATATGTTTCCGTTTTAAATGATCTGATAAATTTTTCGTGTTTTTCCTTGTTTTTTATTGATTGCTGCATATATTACACTTAGCAAAATCACTATTTAGAATTCTTTGTCGCTCAGTCTCAATTTTCTATGCTTATGATTTTCACGTGCAGCTAACTTTTACATTTTTCCTTCTTCATGTTATTTCATGTTACAATAAATAATAAATAATAAAACTAACAAAATATAAGAGTGGTCTGCTATTTTTGGTTTGTGCTGTTTTATAACAACAAGTAAAGGAAATATTATTAAATGACAAAAACGAAGCAAACGTAAAATACTCACAGTGGATGGGCTGATTTCGAAATGTTACCTTACGCATTTTTTTCAGTTTTTGAAAACTATCGATTGCAAAAGAAAACATCGAGGTTTTCGATAGTTCTGAACTATCGATAGTATCGATAGTACTATTGATGTTTAACGTACACTACTTACCAGTCTTGATTCAAAAAGAAAGTTTTCTTTCACCGCTCGTGCCCCAAAATTTTCAAACTTATCGGGACTTCCCTGATCCGTTGGGTGCACTCACTTGCGTTTCATTTCACTCAAATGAGGCATCGCATCCACTTGCCGTCCACATGTCCCAACCTGGGACAACAAATTCCACAATTAAACGTCAGATGTCTGTTTGTGACATTTGGAGCTGCCAAAGATAACCAGTGCCATCGTATTGTTTGTACATCAGGGATTCGATCAGGAATTTGTATATCAGGGATCATTGTATATCAAGGATTCGATTACGATTTGCTCGTAATTTCATTTTGGTGGTACCGTCAACTGAACTCCAGGTATGTACTGCGTTTTCGATCTGATATATCAGTTATCTCGTGAATTCATTCGCTCGTTTACCCTCGGCAGCATCTGGATGTGAATTTTGCAGCAGTACACCCAACCAAATTTGCCCTATCACAAAAACCTACGCGTATTTAACGTTCGGGTTTGACTTCCGAGTTGCGTCGGTGTTTCTAGCTGATTCTATAATTTAGTTATTGTTTGCTCGTCGCCAGCTAAATTTAGGTCAAGTGTTGACCCAGGTTAGGAGTCGTCAGTACAAGTAATTCGAATCGCGCGCTGTTCTGCCGTGCGTGTCTGTCCGTCAGCAACTCATGTAATGAGATGCAGTGGTCGTTTGTGTCGTGCCTTTGATGCGAATATTTTGAATTTATTTTCCTTGTGTTGTCGACTTCTGCCTAATGGTTCGTTGTCTAGGTTACTAGATATTTCTGTGTCGTAACATTTGGTACCGATTCGATATTCAGTATTCGTCATCCCGAATAGTCGATGTTTCATGTCGTAGAAATTCGCGACTTAATAACTAATTGCCTACCTATGGTTACACTAAACTCCACTTAATTATGAAATTGGAACTAATGATTAGTGTTTGAGCTTCACCTCCATCGACCTCACTTCCGGAGGGCGTTGGAGGTTTTTTTTTTTCTTTTTTATATACGGACTTACACTTGCAATTCGCGCGTACTACATTAAACCGTGACACCCCCTCTCCTAAGAGAATTCCCTGTCTACCCTACTAGACGTACGGAGGAACACAAAAACCAAAAGCCAAATAACCGAGAACAACAAAAAAACGCAAAACAAGGAATAGGAAGGAAGAAAAAACTAAAGACAGCCACGGAATTCACGTCCAACGACGTACGCCGGGGCTAATTTAGCTGAAAATTTTTTACTAGCGTCCGACAATACGTAATTCTTCCGCCAAATTCTCTGTCCCATCTGAAAGTTCTCTGTGCTTCAGCGAAGATCATACCGCTTTTGACTGGAAGCCGCTGCCCGTTTTATCCTCTGGACCACCTCCTCTCGTATCCTTTCCAAATTTCTCGCGTTTTTGACTGGTGAAAATGCCGGGTAAACTGGACTTGATGCCCCACACCCGGGAAATCCCGCCACCAGAGGGCGAAAAGGTGGTAGAAAGGTTGAAAAAATGAAGAAAAACAGACAAAATTATACAAAAAAATAAAAAAGAAGATAAAACAATTAAGAAAAAGAAAAAAAAGAAAGAAAAGAAGCCCCAAAAGCAAACGCACAACCACAAAAACACAAACATATTAGCCCGACATCTATCGGCGAGATTCATGCAACAGCTGTGTGGGGCATCAAGTCCAGTTTTACCAAAATGCCTCTTGCGCTCCTGCTGGCAGCTCCACTTCCTCCCTAAACGTGACCATTTCTCTCCCAAAATTTAGAAAGTAAGGAGTGAAACCCGTGACTTCATGATTATACGTTCTCAACGCACACGCGATTTTACTCAGGTATTGGTCCCACGAGCGATGGTTTTCTGAAGCGTAACACCTCAGCATGCATTTTATATCTTGATTATGGAGCTTCGCTGGGTTGGCCTGAGGATGATACAGCGCGGTGAAACATATCTTAACGCCATACTCTTCCACCACCCGTTTGAACTGCTTTCCCCGGAACTGCACCCCATTATCGCACATCAGACCTCTGGGTAATCCATACACCCAGAAGACGTTCTCTTCCAACAACCGGAAAATAGCCGATACCGTCGCTGTCCGTACTGGCAGTATTATCGAGTTCTTGGTAACATACTCTACAATCATAAGAATGTAGGTGTATCCTCTCGTTGACCTAGGTAATGGTCCCACTAGATCCACGCTAATCAGTTTCCATGGTGATTTGGCCTCGCCAGCCTTAGTGGACATCAAGCCGATCGGTGATTGTCTCTCCACCTTGCAGGCCTGGCACACGTTACAGGAACGTACATATTTCTGTATGTCCTCCCGCATCCGCGGCCAGTAGAAGTTTTGAGCAACGCGGGCCAACGTTCGAGTAGCACCAAGATGTCCCACCTTCGGGTCGTCGTGACACCGGTACAGTATGGTACCCCTCTCCGCTTTTGGGACTACCCTATTCCAAACTGGGTCGACGTCCCTCTCACTCCTACGGCCTGCTAGTTGCTTCCACAGAGTGTTCTCGGTCACTTTCCAATTAGCATTTGTGCGAGTCGTTCCAAACCTTTTCCACCATTTCCTTAAACCATCGCTCCGGCGCCGGGGAAGTCGCTATGTCTCCCAACTCCGCAGCCACTCGAGACAGTGCGTCTGGCACCAAATGCTCTTTCCCTTTCCGATGAACAACCTCGAATTCAAATTGCTGGAGGCGTACGGCCCATCTCGCCAACCTGCCGGACGGGTCCTTCAACTTGTTCAACCAGACAAGCGATTGATGGTCGGTAATCACGATGAAATGCGTACCCTCAATGTATGGCCGTAGCTTCTCTATGGCCCACACAACCCCTAAGCATTCCCTTTCAGTGACGGAATAATTCCTCTCCTGTCTTGATAGGGCCCGGCTCAAATAGCAGACCACTTTCTCTCCTGATGGGTGAGCCTGGCTCAAAACGGCCCCTATTCCGACATCTGATGCATCCGTCTGTACTTTGAAGGGGAGTTCGAAATCACGGCAGGCTAAAAACGGTGCGGCCGTGCGCGACAAAAGCCTGCTGACATATGTCTGACCATATAAACTTACGCCCTTTCTTCAAAAGATCATTCAATGGCTCGACAAGAGTGGCGTGATCCGGGATGAAACGCCTGTACCACGACACCATACCGAGTAGCTGCCGGACTTGTTTGACGGGATGTCGGCTGAGGGAACCCCTTAATCGCCTCTACCTTCTCTGCAAAATTGGCATTTTTCTTTCGACACTAGTAGACCTTCTTCCCTCAACCTAGAAAATACCTCTCGCAGTACTTCCAAGTGACGCTCGAAGGTTTTCGTGACAATAATGATATCGTCTAAGTAAGTGAAAACGAAAGGCTCGAGAGTAGGCCCCAATACCGTATCAATCAACCTTTGCCAGGTGGCTCCTGAGTTATGGAGACCGAAAGACATCCGCCGAAAATGAAATAAACCCCTACCCGGCACGGTAAAGGCAGTGTACTGTTCAGATTCCTTCGCCATTGGCACTTACCAATACGCCGATTTTACGTCTAGTGTCGACAGATATTTTGCATTTCGAAGCTTGTCGAGAGTCGCCGAGATGTAAGGTAGCGGATACGCATCTTTTTCAGAAACGGTGTTTACTTTGCGAAAATCGACGCAAAACCTGTAAGAACCGTCCTTTTTGCGGTCTAACAAGATTGGAGAGGACCAAGCACTTTTCGATGGCTCAACCACTCCCATTCGAAACATTTCGTCCAATTCCAGGTTTATCTGTTTTTGAACCGTGGGGAAACGGGGTAGTACCGCTGCTTGATTGGTTCCAATTTTGTCTTTATGATATGGCTGAAGGACTTTGCGCAACCCAAACCATCCCCCATCAATACAAACTGTTGCTCTAATGTATGGGCACCATATCAAAAAGTCTACATAGACCAAATTGAGTCAATTCAAAAGAGGTTCTTACGTTTCTGCCTCCGCGGTCTTCCGTGGTATGACCCTTTACATCTACCTCCTTATCAAGACCGCTTAAATCTTTTACGAATGGATACCTTGGACTCTCGACGTCAAAATTCCAAAATCTTATTTGCCGCCAAAATTTTGGATGGCACCGTTGACTCAAACTACTTATTGAGCCAACTTAATTTTAACACTAATAACAAACGTGTCAGGCGTGTTAACTTTTTGTCGATCCCTCAACATCGGACCAATTATGGTTGCAATGAACCAGTCACTGCAATAAGCAGATGCTTTAACGAAGCTTATTATAAGTTTGATTTTCATTTATCTACAGCATCACTTAAACGAATTCTGTATAAGAATAATTAATTTTTATTGTATGTGTATAGTCTCCATTAGACGAATTTTTAATAAATGAATGAAATGGATAATAGCTCCGACAGGATCTTCACCTCACTCGACGCCAAGTGCGACCAACCTCGTAGCGCTTTCCCGGTTCCTGTCTCTACAGTGGCCACGGAGGTCCATTGCTGCCCTTTCATGTCAAGCACGACTCCAAAAAGCTGCCAAAAGTCCACTCCTAAGATTATCTCTTGTGAAATTTCCGCAATCACCAGCACTTCCATCACATGTCTACGACCCCTTAAGTTAAATTCCAACCGTGTCACACCATCCACAGCGCACATCTCTCCGTTTGCCAGCCGCACTTCCTCTACTCTGTCTCGGTCCAACGTCAGCCCTCTGGCTTCCAACCGTGACCATCCCCTCTCTCCTAGAATCGTTCAACTCGCGCCCGAATCTATCCTCCACGCCTTCTACCTCTATTTGTAAGTCCATCTCCACGCCTTCTACCTCAATTTGTAAGTGCGGTCGACTATCCTCGCCGCTTCTTACTAAGGCGTAATCCACGTTCACCGAATGAATCAGTTGCTGCGGCATCGTCCTCGTGCTCCCTCTGCCGCTTAGTGAGCACGCCGGCCGTTTCCCGAGTCTCGTTGATCCGCACGTGCTCGCACCAGGCTCGAAGCTCTCGTCGCCTGCGTTGGAGACACCACCGGGACATTATTCGCTGTCTCATCTTCGTCATCGCTAGATTTCTCTGACTTTCCAACTAACGTTCCCATCGCTATTATCAACCGGTTCCGCAACATCTTCTCGCCCCCTTTCTGTTCTTGAGTGATTGCCTGTATATTACCTAACCGGCGGAAATCGAACTCAATTTTTACTCTCGCTTTAATGTAATCTGAGGCGGTCTTATCTCCTGTAACTCTTGCTACCAAGTCTTCGATTTCCGACGCTTTCGCGGACAGTTCTGAAAAATCCGTATCATAGTAAAATGGATACGCTGCCTCCACTTAGGACGTGTCCTCAATGACTTTCGCATATTCTCCACCGTGTCCTCCGTGAACCCACGGATGGCCAGCTCATAAGTGAGCTCATCTTTACTTAGCCTATCTAACAGGATCTTCATCTCCTTCAACTGCTGAAATGCAACCACGGCCAAATTCGTAATAACAGAGATGAAAGACTAATGTAATTTGCGCCAGATATTATTGTCGTAGCCACATCAAATGGTTCTAATAGCAGAATAATATTCGGCACCACATTTAAATTTTCGGCGAGTAACTTTTCAGATGCCTTCTCATATTCGGCTAATGCTTGTCAATTTTTGCTTGATATCATAGAAACATTTGATCTTGGCGTATGCGTTATTCCAACGTGAACGGAACTGCTCAATCAACTTCAATTCAGGTTTGTTGAGCTGTCATTGTGCAATTGTCAGTACATCTGAAACAGCTGAACTCGATTGAAAATAAGTATCAATATCTTTGCACTTTTGCATGTTAAGCATAGTACTGAGTTCGAATTCAAGCGAAATTTTCATACAAAATTTCGCGCGAAATCTGTTTCGGCGAAAATTTCGCTTGAAAATAAGCAAGTTTGGTACTTGTTCTTAGCATGAAAAGTTGCTTTGAAGTTGCTTTCGCGTTGAAAACGTAGATGGCACTGAAACATGTCGCGAATCATTTCACGCCAATTTAGTTTGTGCAGTTCATTCTTTCGAGCGGAAAAGTGACATTTGGTGTTTCAATTTGAAAATGGAGCAGTGAAAATGTCTTTCCAATAAGAAAATCAATCGAAAAGTGAAATTCATGACATTTTATCCGTCAGAAATGAGCATTGTCCCTGCTTTTCTCAATTGTCAAAATTTTCGCTCGAAAGAATGACCAGATAATGGAAACATGTCAAAATTTCACGTGAACTCGAACTCAGTACCAGCCTATAAAATGAAAATCAGGTGTCATAAATATCAGACAGTCGAATTTAAAGTATGCGCAAAGCATGGAATATGATTAAATTGAAGAAGTTTTGCTTGCATAACATGCAAGCAGCATTATCAGTGACAATCGCATTTATTTTTGATCAAATGTTCCATTCGCTTAGTGTAGTATTTCTCGCCTAAAGCATAGTACTGAGTTCGATTTCACGTGAAATTTTCATACAAAATTTCACGCGAAATCTGTTTCGGCGAAAATTTCGCTTGAAAATAAGCAAGTTTGGTACTGTGTTCTTAGCATGAAAAGTTGCTTTGAAGTTGCTTTCGCTTTGAAAACATAGATGGCACTGAAACATGTTGTCAATCATTTCACGCCAATTTCGTTTGTGCAGTTCATTCTTTCGAGCGAAAAAGTGACATTTAGTGTTTCAATTTGAAAATTGAGCAGTGCAAATGACTTTCCAATAAGAAAATCGATCGAAAAGTGAAATTCTTGACATTTTAACCGTCAAGAATGAGCAGTGTCTCTGCTTTTCTCCGTTGTCAAAATTTTCGCTCGAAAGAATGACCAGATAATGGAAACATGTCAAAATTTCACGTGAACTCGAACTCAGTACCAGCCTTAAACAAGAAATAACAAGATAAGTATTCCTTATCTTTCAAAACCAAACTACTCAATGAACTCTGTTGCCTAAATTCTGTGAATATTTTCGAGTCTGAAAATTTATATTTTCAATTACACTAACAATAGTATTCATCAAATAGGTATGAAATAAATACGCAACTTACTTCTGCCATTGCCTCAAATATTGTCTTCCTTTTATGTTAAATTCTGTTAATAATGTAGAAATTAATTTATATCTATGAAAAAAATAAGATGTGATTGCCAGTATTCTTTTTTTGTTTGGATTTTTCCACATAACGGCAGTTAAATAAATATTTTGAACTGCATTTATGGCATTTTGAACCCGCGTTTTAACGTCTTCGAAGTATTTTGGTAGCAAGGATGTTTCCAATGTAGTGGTGTCAGGAATTGCATGCTTTTCGTCCAAATCAGCCACGAAATCACGAAAACCTTCATGTTCTCGTTTCCGCAAATGCACTATGCCCAAAACAACCCTACGGACGTATAGTTCATCTAAATATTTTTTCGGGCAGAATCATCTGCGTAGAATGTCGCTCTTCCAAAATAATTTTTGATGATTGTTCTAGCTTTCGTTAAACTGCTCTCAAAGATGTTACTAGGACGATGAGTTTTTGCTATAGGTTCAACAGAAAATAATTTCCACTATGATATATGTTTCCGCTTTAAATGATCTGATAAATTTTTCGTGTTTTTCCTTGTTTTGTATTGATTGCTGCATATATTACACTTTGCAAAATCACTATTTAGAATTCTTTGTCGCTCAGTCTCAATTTCCTATGCTTATGATTTTCACGTGCAGCTAACTTTTACATTTTTTCCTTCTTCATGTTATTTCATTTTACAATAAATAATAAATAATAAAACTAACAAAATATAAGAGTGGTCTGCTATTTTTGGTTTGTGCTGTTTTATAACAACAAGTAAAGGAAATATTATTAAATGACAAAAACGAAGCAAACGTAAAATACTCACAGTGGATGGGCTGATTTCGAAATGTTACCTTACGCATTTTTTTCAGTTTTTGAAATCTATCAATTGCAAAAGAAAACATCGAGGTTTTCGATAGTTCTGAACTATCGATAGTATCGATAGTACTATTGATGTTTAACGTACACTACTTACCAGTCTTGATTCAAAAAGAAAGTACCACCATCACTTTCACCGCTCGTGCCCCAAAATTTTCAAACTTACCGGACTTCCCTGATCCGTTGGGTGCACTCACTTGCGTTTCATTTCACTCAAATGAGGCATCGCATCCACTTGCCGTCCACATGTCCCAACCTGGGACAACAAATTCCACAATTAAACGTCAGATGTCTGGTTGTGACATTTCGAGCTGCCAAACATAACCAGTGCCATCGTATTGTTTGTACATCAGGGATTCGATCAGGAATTTGTATATCAGGGATCATTGTATATCAAGGATTCGATTACGATTTATTCGTAATTTCAGTATCTGGATGTGAATTATGCAGCAGTGCACCCAACCAAATTTGCCCTATCACGAAAGTCTACGCGTATTGAACGTTCGGGTTTGACTTCTGAGTTGCGTCGGTGATTCTGGCTCATTCTAGAATTTAGTTAACTCCTCGTCTGTCGGTATTGTTTGCTCGTCGCCAGCTAAATTTAGGTCAAGTGTTGACCCAGGTTGGGAGTCGTCAGTACAAGTAATTCGAATCGCGCGCTGTTCTGCCGTGCGTGTCTGTCCGTCAGCAGCTCATGTAATGAGTTGCCGTGGTCGTTCGGGTCGTACCTTTAATGCGAATATTTTGAATTTATTTTCCTTGTGTTGTCGACTTCTCTCTAATGGTTCGTTGTCTAGGTTACTAGATATTTCCGTGTCGTAACATTTGGTGCCGTTCCGTAATCATTCAGTGTTGTATATAGTGTGATATTCGATAGTGTGATATTCAGTAGATTCGATATTCAGTATTCGTCATCAAGGGGCGGCTCGTCGTTGTACGCAAAGGAAGCAGTGCTTCCTTTGCTAAATATTCCCTATACAATTAAAAATAGCTTCACAATACATATTGAAATTCAAAGCAAATCAATGGATTTTATATGAATTAGCATCCAACATCAATAAAAAAATTTACGAAACTCAAAACACTATTCATCTCACACACGAGATAGTTCTCACAGCCAAAGTGCCTTACAAGTAGTTTTGCAGCAACGCGATCGGATATCTTGCGTTTGAGTGAAAACCTCAAGCATCTCGTACCATTGCAAACCAGAACGCTCAGTTCATTGCAGCGTATTGAAATATGCTACACAGAACACTAAAGTGATCTTGCCACAATGCACGTACCATGATGTGTGCATACACCCCATTGCAAGCATCACGCAATCGATGGTCGTAAACACTTTGCAATGAATGTTCCCGAATAGCAGCGCGGACGCTGCTCAGCTCACCGCGTCTTCCTGGGTAGAGAAAATCAAAAACCCCTCGCTTATTCAGCCGCTAAATGGCCCAGAAATATTTGTGAATGGACGCAGCACGATTTGTAGCGTACTCTGTTTGGTTTCTATTTCGCTACAGAGGTTGGAGCTGGTATGCTTTGGGTGACTGAGTTTAGGATGTTATTTGTATGTATGAATACTGTAACGAATTCGTTGTTTAACATAAGATGTTATTTGTATGTTTCGTTTTTGTAATGGATTTATTACTGATGTGTTTGCTGTAGATTGAAATTCTTCTGATTTGTCTGTTTGTTTGTGCTGAAAATGCATAAGTTAGTATTGGAATGATTAAAAAAAGATAGTGGCTTTTCACTTAAATAGTACAAGAGTTTTAACGTTCGGCATACAACGTGAGGTTATTTCAACCCCAAATCTGAAAGACATGAAGCTGATTTTATGGAAGAGGTGTGAAAGTATTTAAATGCTTTGTGTTTTATTATTGCTTGATGATACAAAGAATAAAAGAAATATTTGAGAAATATTTTTTTTTGTATACACAAAATAGATAAAATGCTTTATGAGTTAAATCTAACCCCGCTTTGTAAGGGTGAGGAATTATTTTCACGTTGTTTGCGGAAGGTTCATTCATTTTGTCTTGAAAATTGAATTTCACCATAGAATACCTACTGCGGTATATTTTTCTCTTAGACTATCTGAATAGATAAAAGTACTTCATAGATTCGTGGTGACCAGAACCACTGATTTTCACTTTTTATTTTGAAAAAATGGTTCTAATTTGCAATATCTTGCATTGTAATTTATAATCTTGCATCATTTAAATATTACTGAGATTGATGGTGATCATAATGAGTAGAAAAGTCACTGAGTCAAACAATTGGAAATTGAATGCAACTTTTGATGTATTTGCTGCGCTGAAATTCCTACTTGTTTGTTCTGGAAAACTATGCAAAAATAAATCTGCTTCCCCGAGTCTTAAAGACACGAGCCGCCACTGTCGTCATCCCGTATGGTCACTGTTTCATGTCGTAGAAATTCGCGACTTAATAACTAATTGCCTACCCATGGCTATACTAAACTCCATTTAATTATGAAATGAAAATTAAGAAATGATTAGTGTTTGAGCTTCACCTCCATCGACCTCACTTCCGGAGGGCGGTGGAGGTTTATTTTTCTCTTGTTTT
>OX376373.1:92591064-92684642 GCA_947369275.1 Nemotelus nigrinus | reverse complement strand
AGCCTATGGCCAATATGTGTACACCCCCTTGGTTTGAGATGGTTATGATTGGTCGATATTGGCCTGCATTCCGATCTGAGTGGGATTTGGGCACCAACATGCACCAACCAAACGGATTTGACAGGCTGATAATAGACAACTGATGCCTGAATTACACTCGACGCAGCGAGGCGCAGCCATCAGTGACCAAGCGCAGCCAACGAAATCGCCTGGTTACACTGCAACGTGACTAAAGGCCAAGATTCAATCAACGCGAATGCGAAATGCGAATCGCATTTTTTGACAGGAGCACGCAAACGAATCGCATTTGAAGAACCAATCGGTGCGATTCGCATTCGCGTCAAAGCTGCCAACTGGAAAATATGTAAAGTGAGTGAGGTATTTGAATTCGTTAGTGGTTGTAGGATACGGTGCCATTTCCGAATATTGTGCAATTAATTGAACTTACTTTGTTTCAAACCTGAAAATACTCTGTTTGTTGTGAATTAAAAATACATTACATCCAAGAAAAATACATGACCAAAATGTTGACTGGCGTATTGTTGCTATTAGCAGATGCAACACTACCGAACTCTGAAGGAAGCTCTCCAAATTACTTATTAATAAATCAAAAAGTAATTGAATAGTATTCGGTAAACAAAGTCACAAAATATTAAAGTTATTACATAACATAAAATTATTCAAATTCCCTGATCTGTAAAGCAGACTGCGAAAACTATATGTACTGTAAGGTATCCATGTTGATTGACGTGGGTATGAACTATCAGACAACAAACTAATTTTTTTCTCTTCCTTAATGAATGTGTCACGAAAATTTCAAAACCACAAATTAGAGATTATAGACATATTTTAATAAATATATTTTGATAACTACCTAACACAAACATAGTCATCAACAATTTTTCCCACCCACTACTTTTTACGAACAAAATGAAACCATCTCCTGCCAGCTGAAACAGTTTTTTATTCAAATCTTTCTGCGAAATTAAATGGCATTTCTTAACTAAGTTACTGCGCTACAAAACCTATTGCGAACAATATCCAATCGTGAAATCTACTTATTTTCACATGAAAACCAATAATCCTTATTTTCTTTCAAACCAACCGCCACTATAAATTTTTTTACCCAGGACCCAACTTACTATTATATGACATACATGATGTACATTTTCTTTTCGTGCAATTGGCCATTCTGACAATTCGTGCGACTATTTTGCTCTTTGCTCAAACTAGTCGCATTCGCAAGGTCGTGCGAATTCGCATTCGTCGTGAATGGTTCTATTCGCTGCGTCTTGCATATGTTTTCCTTATGCTCAAACCGTTCGCATTCGCATTCGCGTTGATTGAATCCTGGCCTTAAGTGTCAGTGATGTAGAAGAATTTTCAGTTGATGTTAGCGACATCTCTGTATCCGCCTGTAGCCTTCTCATGAATAATCGGACGCTCCTTCACTTGGGCTATCAGCATCTTTATTGTCACCTCGTTATCCAACACTGCATCTTTAATTGACTGCATTTTGAAATAATTCTTTACAATTTTTTCAATCAATGTGTATACGAGTGTGGAATTCGACGACTCACTTTACCCCTGATATTAACCACGTACCTAATTAGAGCTAGGTGAACTCAAAGCTTGGTTCGCGGGCCTTCGTCCGAACTTGGATTCGAATCAGGGATCCCACAAGCAAGAAGTCAGTAATCTACCAACTAGACTAATAAAGTATTTTAAATTACTATATTCAATTTGCTATCAATTATCTTTCTAATTTGCTATTAACTATCTTTTTATTTTACTTTTAACTATCTAAGCTATTACCAATAAAAATTGTTTTCGAATTCCTCAAAAATTTAGTAATATAAAATCAACTCTATTTACATTTTCGCATACATTTCAAATCCCGCGCGTTTCTCAAGTAATTACAGCTGATTGCAACTCTTCGCTGCGACAAAAGTTGAATCCATTTCGACCTGAGCTGCGCCTGGCTGCGCATAGCTGCGACTTGGTGTGCTCGCTGCTATGGAAAACCCATATAGTCAACTCAACTGACAGCTTGGCTGCGCCTGGCTGCGTCGCAGTGTGCTTCAGCGGTGAAGCTCACCAGCTCCGGCTATGGTGTGGACAGTAGCATCTGTCCTCGAATTGGTCTGTGGTGGCCCAACCCGAGATGGTTTAGCTTGGGCCAATATGTATTTGAAGCATTACATTATTTGCAAGGAGTTGTCAGGCTCACAAAGAGATATGCGAAGTGGCGAGAGAAAAACGAGTGGGACAGAGAAGTCAATCACGAAGAGGCGGTAGATAAGAAAGGTTGTGGAGTGTGATTCATGTAAAATAAAGTAGAAGAGTGAATTCATGAAGTGGTTTTTTTTTCCCTTTGTATTCGATACGTTTTTGACCATATATATATATATATATATATATATATATATATATATATATATATATATATATATATATATATATATATATATATATATATATATATATATATATATATATATATATATATATATATATATATATATATATATATATATATATATATATATATATATATATAATACAGTCGAAACGTTCTAGACATAACTCTTCACAATGATCCTTATGAACAATTAATAGAGAATTGGAGGGTTCTTGGCAGTCCATCATTCTCTGACCACTAATACATTAGTTACAGCTTAAATTTCAATCTAACTCGCACTTCTTGGTCGTTTTGCACACAAACTGGGAGAACTTCAAACGGGAAGTGGCCAACGACTTAGGCCCTCCTCCCAGGATAAGTTCTGTAGCTGGCCTGGAATCTGCGGTCAACACTCTTACTGGTAAACTGGTAAAAGCTTTTGAATGATCCTGTCCCAACGTCTGTCCGAAGCGCAAACCTAAGTCACCCTGGTGTAACAGAGACCTGGGTTGTCGCAAAAGACAGGTACGAGAACTCTTTAATTTTGCCAAAGTAGCTGACTGTAGGGAATGTTGGGACGAATACAAGGACGTACTTAGGCTCTACAAAACGGAAATAAGGAAAGCCAAATGGAGCTCCTGGAAAGAGCTGTGTGGCAGGATTGAGCGATTTGCTGGCTAGCAATTAAAAAAAAAAAAAGACTTAGCAATTTGCTGGCTAAAAGCCCTGTCACGCCTAGCCTGTTATGCAGGTCTGATGGAGAGAGGACGAGCAACAGCTCGGAAACGCTGAAGATCCTCGTAGATACTCACTTTTCGGGCTGTTTGGTTGACTCCACCCCTTTAACTCGTGTGCAGGCGTCTGATCTGCATGACATCGAAGGCATTGGCGAAGTTGTCACCAGGCAGAGGCTTGTCTGGGCAATTGACACCTTCAAGCCCTTCAAGTCTCCAGGTCCGGATGGTATTCTGCTGGTGATGCTTCGAAAAACAGGTATGCTTGCTGTTTCCTGGCTATCACAAATTTACAAAGGTTGTCTAGTGCTAAGCCATGTACCTGCAGCCTGGAGGACTGCTAAGGTTGTATTTATACCCAAGGCAGGTAAAGTCAATCATGCGTATCCGAAGAACTACAGACCAATTAGCCTGACTTGCTTCCTCCTTAAAGTTTTCGAAAGATTACTTGATCTTCATATCAAACAAAGACTTGGTACTCAAACTCTATCGAGAGCCCAAAATGCGTATATTAAAGGAAAATCTGTTGAAACGGCTCTCCATAGGGTAGTCCTCAAAATTGAAAGGGCACTCCATTACAAAGAATACGCCTTGGGAGCCTTTCTAGATATTGAAGGCACCTTCAATAATGTGCACACAACAGCTATTATGGAGAGCCTCCACGCACACAACACTCACCCCACTATTTGAAGCTTCATAGGCAACATGCTTAAGCACAGGCTCATATCAGCGGAGTGGTCGGGTGCGCAAATCACAAGAAAAGTCTGCAGAGGCACTCCGCAGGGAGGGGTTCTATCTCCTGTCTTGTGGAAACTTGTAACAAACTCAATTCTGGAAAAGTTGGAAAGCAAGGGACTCACGGTTGTGGCATACGCTGACGACATTGCAATTTTAGTCTCGGGTAGGTTTCCACATACCCTTGGTCAGCTCATCGAGTACTCTCTAGGGCTGGTTGAGGAGTGGGCGAATACCGTGGGTCTTGGCATTAACCCCAACAAGACGGATATTGTGCTCTTCACTAGGAAGCATAAAACCCCTGATTTAGACCATATCATGCTGGGTGGTTCCAGGTTAGTTCTCAAGTTACAAACTAAGTACTTGGGTCTTATTCTGGACAGCAAGCTCACATGGAAGGCAAATTTAGAGGAAAGAGTTAAGCGGGCAAGCAACGCGATTTATGCCAGCAAGAGAGTGCTGGGTAAAACGTGATGTCTAAGCCTTGCTTTAACGCACTGGATCTACTTGGCGATAGCTAGGCCGATCCTTGTTTACGGATGCTTGGTTTGGTGGCCAGCAGGTGAATAAAGGCACCTTTGCTATCATGGCGAATATAGTTCAGTAGTTGGTGGCCCTCTGCACTACAGGTGCCTTAGCCTCGACTGCTTCGTCTGCTCTGAACGCCCTGCTTCATCTCCCTCCGCTTGATCTCTTTATTAGAGGCACTGCCGCAAAAGCTGCTGTCAGGCTTAGGAAATCAGGACATTTCGTGTCAGGATCCTTTGGCCACAGCAGTATTGAACGGGGTTACGCAGGAAGCACTGACTACCTGTTTCCCACTCTGTGCTTTGAACGGGGATATCAAGCGACTGTGGGAGATGGGCAGGAATGGAATCGACACATGTGTACTGCAGCTCTTAGCATCTACACTGACGGCTCGAAGACAGCTGCAGGAGTGGGTGCTGCAGTATACTCTGCAGATGCACTTCCAGGCGGAAGTGTTTGCAAAGCCGCAGATCTGATACATGCCAAGGATACTACAAGTGAAGTATTCAACATCTTTACGGACAGTCAAGCAGCGGTAAAAGCACTGATGTCTCACACATACAAATTGAAGTGTGTATTCGATTGCATTCAGGCCCTGGACAGACTGGGTAACAGCAGAAGAGTCAGAATTTCTGGGTCACCGGTCATAAAGGTATTGATGGAAATGTGAAGGCAGATGCGTTAGCCATGTATGGGGCTAGTCTTCCCCTTTTGAGAGCGGTTAACATCCTTACTCCTATCCAGACGATTAAGTACTCAATCGACTCCAAAATGATGCAGGGTGCGATGCGCAGATGGGGTGCAACTCAGACCTGCAGGGTAACCAAAATCATGTGGGGGTCATAAAATCTCGCATCGACCAAGTACCTCCTCTTCGTAACGAATGACACCTGTAGAAAGTGTCAAGAGCCGGGGGTCTCAGAAACTATACAGCATCTCCTGTGTCACTGCCCGGCACTGGGGAAAACCACACTGCGATACTTCGGTGAGCCCTGGCTGGTGGATCTCTCGCACGTGGCAGAGGAAAAGCTGAAGGACATCCTTCAGTTCGCGAAAAAGTCCGGGCCTTTGATGGCCGCTTGGACTGAATTCCTTTCTCGAGGTCCATTTATCTGGTATCACTACGGATCGGTACGTCTATGTGTGGCCATGTGCCAGCCAGTACAACTTAATCTAACCTAACAGTCGATTGGAACGACTAATTTAAATTTGAGTATTGATGGAAATAACATCAATTTTCCATTTCAAATAGTGGAATCTGATTTCCCTATTCTTACAGACGGAATATTAGGAAGGGATTTTCTTACCAAAAAATTAGCGAGAATAAACTACGGAACATACACAATAACAATAAATATCAATTATGAAGACCATACTATACCCATCGCTACAAGAAAGAGTTACGGTACCACCAAGGTGTGAATACGTCTGTCCCATCGACATTAATATAGAGGAAGACAGTGTAATCACTAACAAAGAAATTACACCAGGAGTCTACATAGCCACTTCAATAATACCAGTAAGAGGCGTAAAACACATTAAGATATTAAACACAAATGAAGAAGAGGTAATACTTGAAAATCTTAGAATTGAAACCGAACCATTAAGAAACTTCAAACCATGTGAAATGAGTAACTCAGTAGCCCGAAAAATCAGGGACGAACAAAGATTTAAAAACATATTAAAACATGTTAAAGTAAATCATCTAAATGCGAAAGACCAGAAGTCTCTATTAAATATTCTCAGAACATACCAACATATATTCCACTTGGAAGGTGAACCTTTATCCACAAACAACTTCTACATTCAAAAAATACAAGTCACAGATACCACACCGACATATATAAAGAACTACAGATTACCTCAGACACATATAAACGAAATAAACAAACAAGTACAGGAATTGTTATGTGCCAAATAGATATTGGTCGAGTCCAGGCGAGATCTGGCGAGCCCGAGTGTGTGGACGGTCCAGACAAGCGACTTTGACAGGTGTCACTGCCGCTCATGCGACTTCCGATCGGAATGGGTTTTGGGCACGAGCCAAGGCGATTCGTGACGAGCTGTCAAATGCCGTCGACATGTTGGCGGCCTCGTCTGACTTCGGCTCGCCTGGCCTCGGCCAATATCTATTTGCTGCATTAGACAGCAATGTCATCGAGGATTCAACCAGCCCCTACAACTCGCCACTACTTCTAACACCGAAGAAGAGTGAACTAGGCGCAAATAAATGGAGACTAGTGGTTGATTTCAGAGCACTCAGTAAGAAAATAGTCAATGGTAAATTCCCTCTAAAAAGACTAGAAGATGTTCTAGATAGTCTAGGGAGAGCTAAATATTTCTCTACTTTAGACATGACAAGTTCATTCCATCAAATAGAGCTTACAAAAGAGTCACGACCATTAACAGCCTTCTCCACGAACAAACGACACTACCAGTTTAAACGACTACCCTTCGGTCCGACAATTTCCTCAAACAGCTTTCAACGCATGCTCACCATAGCTCTGAGTGGATGGGACTCAGCAACTTTCCTGAACGTAGATGATATAATTGTTTTCGGCTGCAGCTTAGCACACCATAATGCAAATTTGATACGAATACTTGAAAGATGGAAAAAATACAATCTTAAGCTAAACCCTAAAAAATGCAATTTTTTGAGAAGCGAAGTGGTTTACTTGGGACATCTAATAACGAAGGATGGAGTTCACACTGTCCCCGGGAATCTAGATACGATCAAAAAGTACCCAGTACCAACAAATCCAGACGAAGTCAGAAGATTCGTCGCATTTGCCAATTATTAAAGTCGATTCATTCCCGACTTTGCTAAAATAACGAAATGTTTAAACGATCTGCTAAAATAGAAAGTTGAATTCAAATGGACACAGCAATGTCAAACAACATTTGAATTACTTAAAAGCAAACTAATGAATGCACCAATTCTACAATACCGGGTCTTTAGCAAACCATCTGTTCAAAATACTTACTGCCCTGTAATTATTATTAGCATTTAAGTTACGGAAAATCATAAAAATACATGTTAAGTCATTAAATACTATCGATTGTTTGAATTTAATTTAATTCTGTAAATGTTGAAACACTAATGTCATGGGCAATGCCCTAGGAGTGATCTTTGCACTCAATTCATTCATTAAATGCTTAATATCAAACATTATCGGCACAGGCAATGCCCTGGAATCGACCTTTGCATGCAACTTATTGCAAATTATAAATTACAATTCATTAACTTTCTGCATGCAAGCTAAATTTTCTTTTAATCGAATCAATCGCACTCAAATACAATTATGAAAGTGCAACCTACACATAAATACAATAATAAGCATTTTTACCATCCAATATCGTACTAAATACGAAATTGCAAAATATGCGTAATAGTCACATAAGCAGAATTATGATATAAAAATGTAACCCATGAAGCAATAAATGGTCACTTATCAATCAGCCTTTGTGTTTCATTGATTTGTATATTTCCAGATCATTGGTCCGTCGAGCCGGATAAAGGATATTCGGAAAACATCAGAAAGTAGAGATGGCCAGTCTCATTGCAACGCAGAAACTCAACTTCGACAGCATCAACCGAGTCATAGCGAATTTCAGGAAGGATGGAACTAGTCGCCATTCTCTGGCATACTTTGAGACCAGGTTGCAGCGGCTTGAAGAACAATGGAGGGCATGTGAGGGAATTCATGCTCAAACACATGCTCATTTGCAAGCAGAGGACAAGGTATTGCTGCAAAAGTACGCAGAAGACTACGGGAAAATGGAAGACCTCGTCTTGGAGTACAAAACAATATTCAGAGATGGAGTGAACAGATTCTGTGCTGAGCTTCCACGGGCTGGACCATCAACTCAACAATCGCATCCAATGGCAAGTGCGGGAGACAGCTTCCAGCTTGAGCGGATAAAGATCCCTGTATTCGATGGTGATTATGGAAAGTGGATAGCTTTCCGTGACCTGTATAAAAGCATGGTGCACTCGAATGAATCGCTATCCAGTGTACAGAAGATGCAGTATCTCCGCAGCAACCTGAAGGGAGATGCTGAACGGCTCATCAGTCATCTGAACATAGTCAGTGGCAACTATGAAGCCGCATGGTCCCTATTGTGCGAAAGATATGACAACGTCAAACTCATAGCACAGGAGCTAATGCAACGTTGGTGGAATGCGAGTTTATGTCAACCAAACGATACCAATGGATTGAAGGACATGGTAAACACCACCAACCAGCTTACAGCAAGTTTGAAGACGCTAAAGATCAATGGTTTCGATCTTGCCGTTATCTTCATTCTGAACAGCAAACTCGACAAAGAATCGAGGGCTGAGTGGCAGAAAGCGATAAGCGCCAGCAAGGAAGTACCAACACTTGAGAAGTTCATAGCTTTCTTAACGCAACGGTTCACGATGTTAGACGCGATAACATTGACAAGCCCATGTGCGAATACAAGGCCGCTCAAGAAGACTCTAACACACACGGCTCAAGTGCAACCAACACGCTGCGCTATGTGCAATCACCATCATCGCTTATTTGAATGTGATCAATTTAAGAGAGCATCAATAGACTTACGACGACAAATTGTCAAGAGTAAGAAACTGTGCTTCAACTGCCTCTCAGATCAACATGCAGTGAAACAATGCCAGTCAAAGAGAAATTGCAAACTCTGTTCAAAGCGACATAACACACTATTGCACGCAACCGATGATGGAGGCAATAGAACCAAGCCGGTAGAATCAGCATTGCCTGCATCAGCTTCTGCTGCGATACAAGAACATAGCACACTTCTTTCCACCGCTCAGGTACTGCTTGCAACAACACTTATAGCAATAAAAACCAATGAAGGTGCAATAGTCAAACTGCGAGCATTACTGGACATTGGCTCGCAAAAGTCATTTATAACAGAATCGGCTGTTCAACTTTTGGGGCTACCGCGCAAACACTCTAAAATGTCTATTGGAGGCATTGGATGTTCGGAAGCAGTGACTACGAGAGGGGTAGTAGAGATCACAGCCAACCTGGGAAAGAAGGGGAAAGACGCTCTTCTACAGTTTTCGGCATTAATCATCCCGAAAATTACAGCCGTGCTACCTGCCACTAGCATAAATGTAGACTTGCCCAGGCAGATCAGGAACTTGAAATTGGCTGATCCCGATTTCAACCGTCCATCGCACATTGATTTGCTTCTCGGTGCCGACGTATACGGTAGTATTTTGGACCGAGGTTTTATACACGGACAGCCGTGTGCTCAGAAAACAAAACTTGGCTTGGTTTTGTTTGGATCATTAGCTGACGCACGCACTGAATCAGGGTCAGTTTCTTTCGTAGCTTACGAGGAACTGGATAAGACTCTCAGACGATTTTGGGAAATCGAGGAGCCATCAGTAGATCTTAAACAAACACCAGAAGACCTCGAAGCAGAACGACACTACGTTGAAAATACGACCAGAAGCGCAAGTGGGACATACACAGTTATGTTGCCGTTCAAGTCAAACGTTGACCATAGAAGGGATCTGAAAGAGTCAGTACGAATGGCATACATTCGATTTCGGCAGTTAGAACAGCGCCTCGCTAGTAATCCTGAGCGGAAGAAGGAATACCATGCATTCATGGAAGAATATCTAAGACTCGGCCATATGGAGAAGGTACCAGACAATTTAGTTCAAAATACTAATTGTTACTATTTACCACATCATGAGGTCATTAAGGAAACAAGCTCTACGACAAGACTGCGTGTTGTATTCAATGCATCACAGAAGTCACTCGGTGGAAAATCGTTAAATGATCTACTCCAAGTTGGCCCCACGATACAACCGAACCTTCTACACATATTGCTGAGATGGCGCAATCATCAATATGTAATTGCCGCTGACATAGAGAAGATGTATCGGCAAATACAAGTTCACGAAAGTGATCGTGAATATCAGCGCATTGTGTGGAGATTCAACGTCAAAGAGCCAATTGGGCATTATAGACTAAAAACCGTGACATATGGTACAGCATGCGCGCCATTTCTGGCAATTCGCACACTGCAGCAGTTGGCAATTGATGAACGGGATGCATACCCTGATGTCACTGGTATAATTCTCCAGGATTTTTATGTGGACGATCTTCTCACTGGCTCAAATGATCTCACCCAATTAAAACGCATACAAGACGAGCTCAAGTCAATGCTAAGTAAAGGAGGGTTTAATCTGCGGAAATGGTCAGCTAACCACCACGTCCTTTTGGAAGCCATTCCAGAAAGCGATCGGGCAAATCAAAAACCATTGGAAATAGCTTTATCTGAAGAAGTTAAAACGCTTGGATTACAATGGCATCCGGCACAAGACAACTTTTCATTCAAAGTTAAAGTGGCTGAGGAACAGAAACTGACAAAGCGATCTATACTGTCAGAGATAGCAAAACTCTTTGACCCACTGGGTTGGTTGCAACCTTGCATTATCATTGGAAAAATCACAATGCAAAAACTCTGGCTTTTAAAGTTAGGCTGGGATGACGAAGTTCCTCTGGCTGCAGTCAAGGATTGGGTTGAAACACGAAGACAATTACCACTCATTGAGAAGCTGCGCATCCCTAGGTGGAACGGTTCCACAAGAAACGCACGGATGGAGTTGCATGGGTTTTGCGATGCATCTAGCGTAGCTTATGCAACAGTAATTTATTTACGAGTTGTAACGACAGAGGGACACACATCGACATGTTTATTGAGCGCAAAATCGAAGGTCGCTCCCTTAAAAACGATAACGATTCCACGGCTGGAGCTTAGCAGTGCTGTTTTAATGCTAGAAACAATGAAGCAATTAAAACAAGCATGCAAATGGGTGGATGTCAACACTTATTTCTGGACAGATTCCAAAATCGTCTTGGCCTGGATTCAAAAACCAGCAGCGACATGGAAAGTGTTCGTAGCGAATCGTGTAAGCATGATACATGAAAGTTCGACCCCTAACGAGTGGCAGCATGTTCGCACCAACGACAATCCCGCTGATCTGGCTTCCAGAGGTGTCCGGCCAGAACAACTGATTGATTCATCCTTATGGTGGAAGGGTCCACGTTGGCTTGCAAATCAAGCAATACCAACATCGTCAAACCTAGCACTGTCAGCAGTAGAGCAAGAAACCGTGACTAACGAAGTACGCACCGTTGGAATAGTAGCAACAGAACCTGCCCAAGAGCCAGAGATACTTAGCAGATACTCGTCTCTGCCAAAACTTCTGAAGGTTATGGCATGGATACGTCGATTCATACATAACGCATCACATAAAAACGACAAACGTATCGGATCATTGACCTTCGATGAGCTACGAGACGCAAAGTTGAGATGCATACAACTTTCGCAGCAACATGCTTTTGCGACAGAACTATCAACATTACGCAGCAGTTCAAGAGTATCTAGTAATAGCAGCCTCAAATATCTTACTCCGTGGATTGATGCTAATGGCATTCTCAGGACTACCGGAAGGTTGCAGTTTGCACCAATCCATGAGGATGCAAAACATCCTACTATACTTCCGAGAGATTCTTTGGCCAAACTGATTGTCAGACAAACTCATCTAAAAACATTACATGGAGGACTGCAATTAGTATTGGCAACAATCCAACAAGAGTTCTGGATCGTGAATGCACAATCTTTCGTAAAACGGATACTTCATGAGTGCATTACGTGCCTCAAAACTCTAGCTCGGCCAGGCAGTCAACTAATGGGACAACTACCTTCACCAAGGTTTCAAATGGAAAAACCCTTCGCTCAGACAGGCCTTGACTACGCAGGGCCAATAACGATCAAATGGAATGGAGGACGCGGGGCCAAGACAACCAAAGCGTATATCGCGGTTTTCGTATGTTTTTCCACCAAGGCATTCCATTTAGAAGCCGTAAGTGAGCTGTCAACAGCAGCATGCATTGCGCCAATTCGGAGATTTATTGCCCGAAGAGGGAAATGTCACACCATCTATAGCGACTGTGGGACGAACTTTGTGGGCAGTGAACGACAGTTAAGGAAAGCATTTACAGAGGCTACCAAGATCGGAGGATCTTCTACTAAACGAGGAGATCCAGTGGAAATTTATTCCTCCTGGAAGCCCACACTTCGGTGGACTCTGGGAAGCTGGAGTTAAGTCAATGAAACGCCACTTAGTCAAATCAATCGGGCAACACTTACTAAACATCGAAGAACTTTACACACTTCTAGCTCAGATAGAAGCAAGTTTAAACTCGAGACCTCTGTGCGAGATAAGCAGCGACCCAAAGGACTATGCAGCGATTACTCCTGGACACTTTTTAACAGGCAGTAACTTGTTCGAACTACCATCAATCTCTCCCGACAAACACATCAGCAAAAAATGGGAAGTAGTACAGCAGATTAGGAAACATTTCTGGAATCGGTGGAAACTTGAATATTTAAGTAGACTACAACAAAGGCCAAAATGGACGGATGTTCAGCCCAACCTACAGGTGGGTGACCTAGTACTCGTAAAAACTGAGAACTTCCCATCCACTAATTGGCCACTCGCGAGAGTGACGGACGTACACCCAGGAGCTGATGGTATGGTTCGAGTGGTATCCGTCAAATTACACGGTAGAGTCACTAGACGTCCTGTGACTAAAATATGCTGTCTACCGTTTGGAAAAAATAATTCAGAAGCCCCAAAAGAATCACCTATGCAAGCACTTTCCAGCACAACACTATTGGTAACATCAAAACCACGCAAGTCCAAAAAAAAATAATTCAGAAGCCCCAAAAGAATCACCTATGCAAGCACTTTCCAGCACAACACTATTGGTAACATCAAAACCACGCAAGTCCAAACGAGGCAGAATCGCACCTATTGGTAGCACCTGGACAGAGTACTTATCGGAGCACGCTAAGAAACAAAGAATGGAGTCAACGAAGCCTTCGACAAGGAAGATAAACGCTTCTGGGTTCGCTTCCAAATTATTATATTCTCTGCTGGTGATCTGTTGCGTTTTTCCACAGACGTATTGTGAAGTGAACATTACACAACTGACAGCCGGGTTTTACATCGAACATCTCGGAGTAGCACAAATACACAGAGGGGCACTGAAAATGCAAATCCAAATGCCTTGGAGCAATTTACGGTACGATCAAACCAACGTAGAAACCGTCGTGACAAAAATTCAAGGACTGTGTCAATCCACCACTGAAAGTTCATCCGAAATTGGCTGCCATGAGCTTGTACAACATTTAGATGAAGTCAAGGAGGAAATCGCTCGTAAAATGAGTACGCTAAGATTGCTTCATGGGAGACGACGGCGCGGAGCACTGGGATCTATGTTAACAGCTGTGTTTGGTGTAAACGATGAGGTGTACAAGGATATCAACAGTCTATCCGACAATCAGAAAAAAATCATTCGATCCGTAGATAATCAAAACAAGCTTATGCTTAAAGCAGTAAAAACCCTGAACAGCACTTCAGGGAGAATAGACATGCAGCTGAAGCGATTCCAAAATCAATTACAAAGGGGGGTAGCACGCATCAACGAACTAAGTCGTTGGTACAAAGCCACAGACCACAACAAGATCAACATCAACATCATGTCTACCTTTCAGCGAGCAGAAAACTACTTGCGAGAAGTATACCACAGATATTCCAGCATACTATCAAGTCTCTCATCCCGCACAGATATTTGGGATTGCGTCAAGACTAACGATGCTATACAAGACATCAACAGAACACAATCACTACTACCAGATCATGTGCAAATTGTGTTTCAAACAATTGAGCCCATTCAGTTCACATCTGACGAAAACAGCTTCTATCTGCTGGCCTTCCTTCCAATTATTGATAGGCGCCCATACGATGTCATAAAACCAACACCAATTCCAGAAAGAGTACAAAACAGTACCTTTCAGGCATTTGACGTACCGTCAAGGATTTTAGGAGTAAATTACAACCTGCAGCAATACTTCGAAACATCCTTCAACAACTTGTTCAAGCTCTCTACTGACCAGTATCTTGTGGATATCAACGTTCGATACGACGTCAACTCCAAACCAAACTGCATCATCAATCAAATCCACAAGGTGTACGGGAGAAAGCCGTGTCCGGTGCATACCTTCAAATTAAAGAACATAGTGTGGAAACAGCTACACGACACCAACGCATGGATGTTCACAGCTCCCATAGCAACACCTGGGCAGACATTATGTCAAGGTGATCGCAGAAACGTGATTCTTAATGGCACTGGCATTATTAAGCTCTCCCAGGAGTGCAGTCTTAAAGTTGAGAATACACTTTTCACCACCACATGGTCAGCTTCTTCACGAAATTTGTCGGTCTATATTCTTCCACATCCGCCTGTTCTCAATCAGAACATAAGTGTAAAGGACGTACCCGACCTTGTAGCATCAGACTTAATACGATCAGAAGAATCCTTTGGAGCCTACGTTCAGCAAGAACAGGAGATGATTGAGAAATACCAAAGAACAATCTGGTCTACCGTTCGACAACACGGGATCAGCATAAGCCTATCTGTCACCGTATCCTTAGCCATTGTGTGAGGAGGCTTCTTTTTCATCAGACGTCGCTTTGCTACCACAGCCATAACGACGAAATTACAAAGATCGACCTGGTACGACACATCAACAAATACTTCTAATTAAGAACCTCGGAAGGTTCATGGCGGGCGGCAATGTTCAACATACTTACTGCCCTGTAATTATTATTAGCATTTAAGTTACGGAAAATCATAAAAATACATGTTAAGTCATTAAATACTATCGATTGTTTGAATTTAATTTAATTCTGTAAATGTTGAAACACTAATGTCATGGGCAATGCCCTAGGAGTGATCTTTGCACTCAATTCATTCATTAAATGCTTAATATCAAACATTATCGGCACAGGCAATGCCCTGGAATCGACCTTTGCATGCAACTTATTGCAAATTATAAATTACAATTCATTAACTTTCTGCATGCAAGCTAAATTTTCTTTTAATCGAATCAATCGCACTCAAATACAATTATGAAAGTGCAACCTACACATAAATACAATAATAAGCATTTTTACCATCCAATATCGTACTAAATACGAAATTGCAAAATATGCGTAATAGTCACATAAGCAGAATTATGATATAAAAATGTAACCCATGGAGCAATAAATGGTCACTTATCAATCAGCCTTTGTGTTTCATTGATTTGTATATTTCCAGATCACCATCCATAGTCACAACGGATGCATCAGACTATGCATTAGGCGCAGTATTGTCACAAGGTGACATAGGACAGGACTTACCTATAACTTACGCGAGTAGAACTCTTATTAAACATGAATTAAACAAATCTACAATAGAAAAAGAATTCATTGGGCAATAAACTTCTTCAAACCCTATCTTTTTGGAAATAAATTTACGGAGGTCACTGACCATAGACCACTCCTATCGTTATTTACACATAAAAACCCGTCATCAAAAATGACACGCATAATAAGCCGTTCACACTACCCTCTAAATCAAGTAGATTTAGAAGCTGTCAAAGTTAATCAGGTAAGCGTTCACACTACCCGAAGTGATTTAGAATGAGGAGATTTAGAGAGAGAAATGTCATTCGAATTTATGTGTACAATCTTTTTTGCGTGAAAGTTGTTGAAAATGGTGCAGGCACATGCAAGAACATTTTTTTTTCACTTTGTACAACTCAAATTTTCCGTTTTTGTTCAGTTTTCTTTATTTTAGACCGAAATTCGAATGACATTTCCTTCAAATCTACCGTGCCTCTCACGGATGGAATTAAGCGCGCTCTGAGAACAATTCAGCCGGGAAAAATTCACAATAGTACCTGATTTGTACTTGATTCCTAAATCTACTTGATTAACTCGGTCGGAAGCCGAAAAAAATGTATGGGTAATCAGGTAGATTTAAGTTGATTTAGCTCTAAAGCGATCAGCTGATCGAAATCGCCTGATTTAGAGTCTAGTGTGAACGGGCTATAAGAGTCGATTTATGTGATTATGACTTCGATAAAATATACCGAAAAGGATAGATGAATGTCAATGCGGATGCACTATCACGCATCAAGTTAAGCTCAGATACATTAAAAGAAATGATCCCGAAGCAAGAACATAATGTTAAGAACAAAAATATATTAGCCGTCACAAGAAACATGACCGAAGAGAAATACAACACACCAACCATAGAAGCACATAAACCAAACCAAAACACAAAGTTAAATGAAACTTATATATGGAACAGCGAATTGATGGCTGACATAAAAAATTTAATAAATCTAAAATTTGAAACGGGGAAAACCACAAAGATAAACATAAAAAATAAACAAGTTACAGTTGAATGCAATGATAATCCATCGGAATTATTTTCGTTACTGGAGAAGCTGACGTCACAAGTGGCAAGGAGAAATTGTCACGGTTATTTGAATTTTATTAAGTTTAAAAGCAAAAAAAAAATCTCCACCGTTCTCCAATAGAGAGGACGATGGAGATTTAGGCCGAATTAATCGCGAATTAAGAAACCGTAGTTATAGAAGCTATAAGTTAGACGTTAAGTATTAGAGTATTATTACTATTAAGATTAGACGTTAAGTGCCCGGACACAACAATCTACGTTTCCGACGACGATCTACATGCATGCATCGAATAACTATATCTAGCATCAGTTTAACGTCACTAACGACAATCACAATCTACCACCAAGGTCGACGTATAGATATGTACGGCAGAGCGACGCACTGCTCAAGCCACTCGAAACGTCAACAACTGACCTAGGCCAATACGTGGCCTATATACAGCTGTCGAGCGAGCATTGAAATCACCGTTCTCGTACATAGTTACATACGAGATCGTCGCAGGACACGCAGGATGACGGGTAGAACGCCGGAGGCCTCAAACACGAAACGGACACATCGAATTAATGCGGAGACGCATCAAAAACGTCACTTGCACTAACCCGGTGTAACAAATCGGCCCAGGACCGCGGACCAGCGATCATCCGACGAATGTACGTGGATATATTTGATAGTTTGAAATCGTACAGAGGACAAACGTAGTAAATTCTTACCTGATGCGGTTGAATGTTGACGCATAAATACCAGCCGTCGATTTCTGTATTCTTGGGCAGTTCTCCGTCTTGTTTGTCAGTGTTTATGTACCCACAAGTTGAAAGTGCAAAATGTCAGCTGACGGCTGCCAGATGATGTCGGCTGAGGGGAAAGTCATCTGTCCCAAAGTAAGGAATTTGAGTCAAATGGCATTTCGAGTGGAATCGAACCAGTTTGAGTGGTTTAAACGGATTCGGGTAAGTCCCGGTACGTGAAAATTTTCCTGCGATCAAACAAAGCGAATTTATGGAGTGCTAGCCGGAATTTTAAAACTGATTTGTTCTTTTCCTGTTTGGTTCCGAGGAATTTTGAGGTCAAGAAGGCAGTGGATTAAGACGAGCAGAATTCAAACGAATTGATAGCGTTTTTTTGGCGGCTACTATCGGTGGAATTAGTCGAGAAGATAACGAGCGAATTCAGAGCACTGTGCTGGCGGAAAATATCTTGTCGACGGCAGATTGCGATATTGGAGAAGCGTCGATACGGCATCAGAAATAACGTTCGAGTGGAATCAGAGTCAAATTTGTGAATTGACGACGAGCGGCGGCATAGAAGGCGTGAGCGAGAACGGAAACATATTATATATAAATAAATTTTTTTTAATTTATTTTTTACTAATTTTTAATTATTTAATTTGAATTTTATTAATTTATAAAATTCTCGTTTACTTGAAGTTTTTTCAAGATCGAATTCGGATTTCGGCGGTTAGCAAAGTTACAGGCAATAACCAACGAACAGAAGGAGGAAGCGAAGGCACTTCGTAACAGACTCATTCTGGCAATGGGTTCATTGGAAGAAAAAGTCGAGGAATCGATAGACGACGAAGAAGAGCAGCATAGCGAGGGACAAGCGGTAGCAATTTCTCCATAAGCGAGGGTCACAAGTCTAGCAGAAGTTGCCAAGTGGGGGCTTAAGTTCAGTGGCGATTCGACAGGTTCAATTAATGCCTTCTAAGAGCGGGTCGAAGAGCTACGTCAGGCACGAGGGCTTATCAAATCTCAGCTTTTCAGGGCAGCAGTCGATCTCTTCGATTGGTTTAGGGCCAACCGCAACCTTGTTGAGAGCTGGGACGCGTTAGTAGAAGAGTTGAGGGCAGAATTCTTGCCCTCAGACTATGAAGATCGCCTCTGGGAGGAAATCCGAAGACGGACTCAAGGGGAAAACGAGTCGATGGAGGTTTACGTGGTGATAATGGAGCGCCTTTTTAGTAGGCTAAAGAAGAGTTGCTCCGAGGAAGAAAAACTTCGGACCTTGAGAAGGAATATCGCTCCCTTCTATCAACAGCAGCTTTGTCTAACGCCAGTCGCTTCAATATCCAAATTGGTCAGAATGGGGCGCACGTTAGACGCTACGAGGGCTTCAGTAGCGACGTTCGTACCCCCGACTATATGATCAAGAAGGTGTTAATAGCCAGTTTTGGCATATGTCAGTGCGGAGACTACAGCGCAGGTGGCGATGATGTCCGGGGGCAGTCGCATGAGATGTTGGAACTGCCGCAAAGAAGGTCACGTATCAGGAGAGTGCTCCGAGTCCAGGCGATGTTTAGGCTGTGATCGTCAGGGGGTCATGCGTGCTTCATGCCCATCATGCCAAGTGAGAGCTAGTGGGCCGGAAAATCGTGCTCGACAAGATACGCAGGGATCGGGAAACGATCGTCGTGCTCGTTAAACGGCCGAGCAAACACGATATCAAGGCCGGAACGGAGGAGTCATCAGCCGAACATAGACTATGCGTTGGTGGAAGATAATCCCGACAGTCGACCACACTTACAAGTGGAGCCCGAAGGTACGATTTTGGAGGGACTATTAGATTCAGGGGCGAGTCGTACGATTCTGGGAGGGAAAGGGTGGACCCGGTTTGCAGGTAGAGGTTTGACACAGACAGGACGGAATCGAAGAAATACGGCTCGCAAACGGCGTAACGTGTGCGGTAGATGGAGTTGTTGGACTGGAGTTTGCCTTGAATGGACGAAAGCATACTCTCGAAACAATCGTGATTTCATCGATTCCGCAAGAAGCGATTTTAGGTATAGACTTCTGGCAGCGTTTCGGCGTCGTATTGGATATGAAAGGCCGGCAGTGCACATCGACCGCTTCAGTCGAGGTGGAGACGGATAAGGCGCTGCGAAGTCGATTCCATCTATCGACAGGGGAAGCAGATACTTTGGCGAGCTTATTGGAAGACGAATTTGGCTTAATGGGTGACGGACTAGGGTGCGCGAATTCTGTGGAGCACATAATCAAAACCACGGCTTCCCCAATCAAGCAGAGATACTACCCAGCCTCACCTGCGGTGCAAAAACAAATTAATGCGGAATTAGACGAGATGCTAAGGATGAGAGTAGTCGAGCCGTCATCTAGTCCGTGGTCTTCGCCGATATTACTAGTTCGGAAGAAAGATGGGTCATTCCGGTTCTGCGTGGACTTCCGAAAGGTAAATGCGGTGTCGGAAAAAGACGCTTATCCCCTGCCGTACATTTCGGCTACTTTAGACAAGCTAAGAAATGCGAAGTACTTGGTGACGCTGGACGTCAAATCCGCGTACTGGCAAGTACCGATGGCAGAGGAATCTAAGCAGTACATTGCATTCACCGTGCCAGGAAGAGGTTTGTATCAGTTCCGCAGGATGCTTTTCGGACTTCACAATGCGGGGGCCACATGGCAACGGCTGATCGACACGGTGTTTGGACCTGCGATAGAGCCTTTCGTTTTTACGTATCTCGATGATGTGATTGAGACTTGTGAGCGGCATCTTGAGGTATTGCGTGAAGTTTTCGTTCGATTAAGGGAAGCAGGCTTACGTGTTTCAAGGGAGAAATGCCAGTTTTTTAGGGCACAGCTGAAGTATCTGGGCTACATGGTTGATATTCAGGGACTGCACGTAGATCCCGAAAAGGTAAGGGCAGTAAGCGAGTTTCCCCGTCCTACCTCGGTCAAGCAAGTGGGGCAGCTCTTGGGCATGGTGTCCTGGTATCGACGCTTCGTACCAGATCACGCAACGATGGTGGCACTGTTGACCGATTTAATCAAGAAGGGTCATAGGTTTGTATGGACTGAGGAATGTCACTGCGCGTTTGCGTTTTGCAAACAAAAGCTTACAACTGCGCCCGTACTATCGTGTCCGAACTTTGACCTTCCGTTCAAGGTGCAGACTGACGCCTTCGATGTTGGTATAGCGGCTGTGCTGAGTCAGGCGCACCCGACTGGAGAGAAGGTCGTGTGCTATCTCAGCCGAGCGTTGTCACAACAAGAAAGGAAGTATTCCACAACGGAGAAAGAGTGTCTGGGAGTTCTATGGGCCATCGAAAAGCTCCAACCCTACATCGAAGGGACTCTTTTTGTTGTAATCACTGACCATCATTCGCTCGTCTGGTTGAACAGATTGAAAGACCCGACGGGTATATTAGCTAGATGGGCAGTACGGTTGCAAATATTTGATTTTGAGGTGGTTCATACAAAGGGAAAGGAAAATCTGGTTCCGGACGCGCTTTCGCGGGCAATGATTAACTTAGGCGACGTATCCACTCCCCAGATCACAGAGCGTTGGTATAAAAGCATGTTGGCGAATTTTGGGAAAAACCCAGATAGGTTTTCGGACTGGAAGGTGATCGGAGATACATTGTGGAAACGGCTCACAGTTTGAGCGACAGGCGGTGGGACTGCTCAAGTCTGGAAGCGAGTTGTCAGCAAAGGTGAGAGTCCAGCGATACTGGAGCGTTATCACGATGACTCAAAAGCGGGCCATGTGGGAGCGACACGAACGATAGCTCGTATTACGCAGAGCTACTACTGGCCGCGGATGAATATGGATATCCGGGAATACGTAAGAAGGTGTATGGTGTGCCAGACATGCAAAGTGGAACGAAAAGCCCCTATTGGTTTAATGTCAACTCGTGCGAGTGAAGCGAAAGTCCCGTGGGAGATGATCTGTGTAGACCTGATAGGACCACTACCACGCTCGACGCGAGGGTATTCATATATACTGACAATCTTAGACTACGTGACCAAGTATACTGTGATATTGCCAGTACGAACAGCGACGGCTTCTGCTGCTTTCCGTTTACTCAAGGAGAACGTGTTTCTAGTATATGGGGTACCGAAAATCGTCGTATGCGACGACGGGGTGCAATTCGTCGGCAAGCAATTTCGGAGGGAGGTGGAAGAGTACGGGGCACGAGTGAGTTATACCACTTTATATCATTCGCAGGCTAACCCAGCGGAAAGGAGGAATCAGGATATAAAGTGTATGCTGCGATGCTACGCTTCTAGCAATCATCGATCTTGGGACCAATATCTACCCAAAATCGCATGTGCCCTGCGTACTTATAGGCACGAAGTTACAGGTTTTTCTCCGTACTTTCTGAATTTCGGTCGAAAAATAGTCAGCTTCCGGGAGAGTGTGGAACCACCGGGTAGTAGTCAGGCAGATTTCTCCCTGATGAGAAATGCGAAGACCCTAGAGAGAATCCATGAGGAAGTGGTTGAGAAGATGAAGGAAGCTTCAATGTCCAATAAGAAACGGTACGATATGCGACGAAGGCCAGGATCCTTAGGCGTGGGCGACTGGGTATGGCGGAAGAACTATGCTCTGTCAGATGCTAGTAAGAGCTTTACAGCAAAACTGGCTCCGGCGTTTGTTGGGCCTTTCGTGCTACAAAAAAAGGTGTTGCCGTGGACATATGAGCTAGTTGATATGAAGGGTAAAGGCGGAGGAATTTGGAACGCAAAAGATCTCAAGCGGTACGTAGGGACTCTGAACCAATCGGGTGATTAACGCGGAAATAATAGGGAGGATGGTGGGGAACCTAACGCATGATGCTGGGAAAAGTGATTTATATCTTGATAAACTTTTAGCGCTAACGTTCTTGAAGGGATTGATGTTCAGGGATTTAGTTATGATAAGCGTAGTAACAAGTATCAGTGGTGGCGGGATATGTTTATGTGGTGGTGGGATGTAGTATCTAAGTAAGCCTGAAAAAGGCACATAAGCTACAAATAGGGAGTTGGATGGTTAGCAAGTTTTTTGGTGATGGGTTATATCATATATGATTAGTTGAGGGTTAGTGTCATATTTCATAATATATTTTAGGGTTAGTTTTAATGATAATGAAAGTTTATTTTAATGAAAATGAAAGAAACACCGATAACTTGGTGGTGTTTCCGTTTGGGCTTTTTATTTTTTTTTCCTTTTCTTTCCCTTTTCCTTTTTGTTTTTTTGGTTCATTGCTTATTCTTTCGTTTTGCTTTTTGTCATTTATTCCTTTTTTCCTCATTCTTTTTCTCCATAAGGTATCCGTTGTAGCCGTAGTGTCCTAAAAACGAGTTCAATTTGCATTAAATTCTCAAAGAATAAGTACAGAGACACCAACACCATACTAACTACTAGACGACACATATAATCTTGCTTGGGGAAGTATTATATTTGTCATATTTTTACTAATTTTTGAAGAAAAGTAGTATTAAACTCGTTTCGCCGAAAATTCATATTTCTTTATATATATATATATATCATCAAAATGATTAAGGGAGATAATCTCTGGAGTGGCCGATTCGATTGAGTTGAAACTTTCGGAGAACGTAGATGTATTTAGTAGGTAGGTCCACAACTTGCTCAAATTCAGATATCCTAAACCTTTTGGCGGCGGCGAGCGTTTTAGTGAGTTTTGAGGTACTCCTATATTTCCAAGCAGCGTGAATTTTTGTTCAAAACAAGTATTGGGAATGAAATCTTATTATGTCCTTAGCTTGTTTATGGTAAAGAATTGGAAATTTTGAGCCGTATGTGGGTGCAGCGTGCCTAAAAGTAGGCAAGGATTTTTTTTCAAATTTTGATTTGTCATTACATCTGACCGAAACATTGGATCATCGTGAAATTTGCTGAGCGTATTGATGTTGACTAAAGTTTAATACACATGAATTTCCAAAGTACTGCGAGCAACCCTGTAGCTGCGGCAGGCTCTTGAAAAAAAATCCTTCAAATCATTGCACCTCCTGGAAATTTTTTGATTTTTGACAAAAAATTCAAATCATTGATAAATTTTAACGTTTGTGCATCATATCAATTTAAAGTTTTTGAAATTCCGATTTGCGCAAGAACGGTAACCCATCACTAAATTACCTCTATTTTCAGCACTCGAAAGTTCTGTTCACGAGAACTGACGACCGGATAATCCGATCATAATGAAATTTACAGGACATGTTAGTATTAACTAGGACCAGGTCTGATAGAAGTGATTTTGAAATGCAGGCAACCCTGTGGCAGTGGTGCCATCTTGAAAAATCACTGAGAAAAAAAACAGCTTTTTGGCCTATAACTTCCGATTCAAGCATCATATTTAAGCAAAATTCACAAAATATTTTGTTCTTACTTAAGATAACATTTGGTGAAAATTTGGCTGAAAAATTAGAATAGGGTTGCCAGCTATGGTAATTTTTGTCTCCTAAATCGTGCAAATTTGCTCAGCAAAATAAAGCTTTTTTTCCTATAACTTCCGGTGCAGTCATGATATCAAAATGAAATTTATGTAGTAAAAAGATTTTGATGTGAGCAAAATATCATAGGAATTTCGTACAAAAATCGTGAAAGGGTTGCCAGCTATGACCATTTTTGTAATTTTTTAGAATTTCTTTACGGCGCGATTATGTCATTAGATTTGCAAATGGGAACGATCCTGCAATGAAAATTAACAACAAATATTAACGCTTTAAAAATTTGAAAAGTTTTGAGGGTGGTAACCCTAAAATTTTTTTCACCCGTATAACTTCTAGCGCAGTGATTCAATCGAAACGAAATTTACTGGTTGGGTTTAACTTAACGTGAAGCAGATTTGGAATATATTTTGCTTTGGTGCTGACACAGGGTAACCAGCATTTGCCACTTTCGTAACTATTGCATCAACAGATGCTTCAAATTACATACACATATGCAAAACATTTGCAATAAAACTAAGAAACCAATTATTAAATTTTCCGAGTTTTGAACATTTTTCGGATGGCAGCCTCAAACAACGTTTAACCGCTGAAGCTTTCGATGAAATCCTCCGATGAGAACGAAATTCAAAGGATAAGTTGATTTAAGTATGAGCTTGTGAAGGTTAACTTATTGCTGCTTCGTTGGGAAAATGTTGCCAGCACTGAACATTTTCATCATTTGTGTTATAGTTGAGTTCTGTTGCTTTGAACAAGGAATGGTTGATATGATTCTACAAAAAAGTGTATTACGTCTTTCCACATTGTCACTCAAAGACAATTTCTTCGAAAATTAGTTTTCTAGCGGTTCAGGTGCGCTAGAGTTTTTTTTCTTTTTTTTGTTGGGAAAGTAGGCAACGCACCATAGTGGTTGCGTGGATGAGTGGCGTATGAGTGACGATGTTCGTTTTTCAGTTCATTGAGTTGTGGAGCAAACCAAAATTCAAACGTGACTTTAACCGTTCGTTAATCTAAGATAGAAGGGCGTGTGGGTCGTATTTGAATTGTAACTTAGTACGGCGTTAAGTCCGGTAAAGAAGTATAGTCGAGAATTTCTATGTAATTCTCTGAGAAGAGGGGGGTGTCACGGTTATTTGAATTTTATTAAGTTTAAAAGCAGAAAAAAAAAATCTCTACCGTTCTCCAATAGAGAGGACGATGGAGATTTAGGCCGAATTAATCGCGAATTAAGAAACCGTAGTTATAGAAGCTATAAGTTAGACGTTAAGTATTAGAGTATTATTACTATTAAGATTAGACGTTAAGTGCCCGGACACAACAATCTACGTTTCCGACGACGATCTACATGCATGCATCGAATAACTATATCTAGCATCAGTTTAACGTCACTAACGACAATCACAATCTACCACCAAGGTCGACGTATAGATATGTACGGCAGAGCGACGCACTGCTCAAACCACTCGAAACGTCAACAACTGACCTAGGCCAATACGTGGCCTATATACAGCTGTCGAGTGAGCATTGAAATTACCGATCACGTACATAGTTACATACGAGATCGTCGCAGGACACGCAGGATGACGGGTAGAACGCCGGAGGCCTCAAACACGAAACGGACACATCGAATTAATGCGGAGACACATCGAAAATGTCACTTGTACTAGCCCGGCGTAACAAATCGGCCCAGGACCGCGAACCAGCGATCATCCGACGAATGTACGTGGATATATTCGATAGTTTGAAATCGTACAGAGGACAAACGTAGTAAATTCTTACCTGATGCGGTTGAATGTTGACGCATAAATACCAGCCGTCGATTTCTGTATTCTTGGGCAGTTCTCCGTCTTGTTTGTCAGTGTTTATGTACCCGCAAGTTGACAGTGCAAAATGTCTGCTGACGGCTGCCAGATGATTTCGGCTGAGGGGAAAGTCATCTGTCCCAAAGTAAGGAATTTGAGTCAAATGGCATTTCGAGTGGAATCGAACCAGTTTGAGTGGTTTAAACGGATTCGGGTAAGTCCCGGTACGTGAAAATTTTCCTGCGATCAAACAAAGCGAATTTATGGAGTGCTAGCCGGAATTTTAAAACTGATTTGTTCTTTTCCTGTTTGGTTCCGAGGAATTTTGAGGTCAAGAAGGCAGTGGATTAAGACGAGCAGAATCCAAACGAATTGATAGCGTTTTTTTGGCGGCTACTATCGGTGGAATTAGTCGAGAAGATAACGAGCGAATTCAGAGCACTGTGCTGGCAGAAAATATCTTGTCGACGGCAGATTGCGATATTGGAGAAGCGTCGATACGGCATCAGAAATAACGTTCGAGTGGAATCAGAGTCAAATTTGTGAACCGACGACGAGCGGTGGCATAGAAGGCGTGAGCGAGAACGGAAAGGGCCCCAGCGCGGGAAATATCACCGGTGCTGTAAACTTGAGATGTATCTTTCTTTTGTTATTTTCGAATCATGAGCCTTGCCTTTATAATTTATATGTCACGCTAATTTTAAGAGGCCATACCATTTATGGTAGCATGCCGTAACGTGAGTGTTGTTGTTAACGAGATTTATTTTTAAATACAAGGACAAAAAGAAGATATAATCTTTAATAATAGTTGCTGTATACGAAACCGCAACTACCGATCGGGTCGTAAAATATTGATTTCTAATTGAACCGTAGCAATAAAGTCGTCTAAGTAAAAAGTGGCGAAAAGCGGTATACCAGTGTGCATAGATTATTTTCACGTTGCCATCTTCTCGCTTCGTGGCAACGGTTGTTCAGCAGCATCCCGGGGTGAAGTGAGTGGTGCCTATAAAGTAGATATTTCAACCTACACTTTTCTGCCCTGAGTGACGGCCACCCGGAGCTGCCATCCTTTTTCCTAATCGTGGACAAGGAATCGAGATCGTTTTCCCGCTAAAACGGACATAAAGGTAACAAAATACAGCAAAGATATACTTAAAAGAAATCGATGAAATATTTAACATGCTAGAAAAAAACGAAATCAAAGACATATTCAATCGATTACAAGAGTGTGCTCAATCAAAAGGTAAAAAAACTCTAAGAATTATAATATACAAACCTTCCAAAAGAATAACAGACAAAATAATACAATTTAAATTGATAAATGATTACCATACAACACCCATCGGAGGACATTTAGGTGAGAGAAAAACGACATTAAAACTCAAACAGAAATACATATGGAAAAATATGAACAAAATGATCAAAACATTTATTAACAATTGTGAAACTTGTGCTAAAAATAAACAGACAAAACATTCAAAAGAAAACCAAATTGTAACAGACACACTAGCTAACACGTTCGAAACAATCGTTATAGACACAGTAGGGCCACTTAGGTTGAGCAACAATTATAGATATATACTCACAATGCAGTGCGAATTATCAAAATATGTTATTGCCTATCCAATAGAATTAAAATACGCTAAAACTATCGTGAAAACAATGATTGAACAATTAGTATTAAAACACGGCCTTTTAAAAAAACTGAAGTCAGATAATGGAACTGAATTCACCAATGAGCTAATGGCAAACATTTGTAGTATGTTAAAAATAGAACAAGTTTTTTCAACACCCTATCACCACGAAACACTCAGAACAGTGGAACGTAACCACAGAGTATTAAACGAATATTTATTGAACTTTACCAATAATTATGAATGGGATAAATGGGTACCTTACTATACTTTTGCAAACAACACTAGCCCCCACGTAGACACACAATATTCTCCATACGAACTAGTATATAGCCGATTACCCAATCTACTTAAAGACAAAGTAGAAAAAGACGAACCGATAAACAATATAAATAATTATACAAGTGAACTAAAACTCAGGTTAAAGAATAGTATTAATCTAGCACGAAAAATGATCAATAGAGTGAAACAAGAAAGAAAAACTACACTAGACAATTTTGCGAAACCATCAAACTTCAAAGTAGGAGATTTAGTACTAGTAAGCAATATGAATAAAAAGAGATTATAAAACACATACCACGAACCATACGAAATAAAATTCAGATATGGCGTAAATTCAGATATCTTAATAAACAACAAATTTAAAAGATATCACAATAATTTGTTTAAGTTATACAAGCCACAGACAAGAATCATAATGTAAACTATAAGCATACAAATAAATATTTCCACAACAAAAATAGAACCAAACAATATGTACACCATAAGATAAAATTAAGCCAAAATAAAAACTACAAAAAGCATCAAGAAAAGAAATATATATATGAAAGTGCGATTAACAGAAAATGAATTAAATAGAATTAAGTCAGAACAAAACTAAGTATAGCATCAACACGAAAAAGTTATATGAAATTGTAATGTGCGAACATAAAAATTCAAATTCAAAAATTTTCTTTTTCATACAAAAGAAAATTTTTTTCCCAAAGAGAGAGTGTTGTATACACTACAATTGTGGGGATTGACGTTCACAACTCTATTCTAAGTTCTAATGATTTACGCGCGAAACACGATGGTTTTAACTACCAAAAGAAACTACTATATTCCAGTACCAAACTTATAAATCTAACATGAATCAAAAACGTGAGCGTCGAATCGAACCTGACGTGACTGCTGTGGTTGCTGCTCTACAAGTGAGTCGTCACATACACACCTTTTTCATCCTTCCTTCTTCGAAATCTCTTCTTTCTCGGTTTTCGTTCGCCCTGCTGCTTCTACCGACCCTAGCGCATCTCTTGGTGAACACTGTCGTTTTTCCTTGTAGCCGCCATACTACTCCCCTCCAAGTGTCTGCAAGGTGTTAGATCTGCTGGTACCAAAACTTCTTTGTCCTTGTAGCCGCCACACAATCACATAAACAATGATTATTCGACACTTGTCGAAATGTCACATACACCCACGTAACGACTAGAGCGCCCTGATTGAACCCGGTGGTGAATCCCCAGAAGTAAATTAAATTATTTGGATTTGCGCATATTTTTCAAAAACAATAACTGTACAATTGTTGCTATAAAAGCTCGAATAAGATATCAATAAAGAACAGTCTTTGCTGGTAAGCCATAGAACAAGCGGCGACCAAGCTTAAATATGAGTCGTTTTTCTTTTCGAAGGATAAGACTACTTTTGATTTTGCGTAGCGGTGACAGGCTCGCCAAAGCAAAGTCTTTGCCGAGTCAACTGATATATATATATATATATATATATATATATATATATATATATATATATATATATATATATATATATATATATATATATATATATATATATATATATATATATATATATATTGTTCATTAACTAAACCTACGAACCAGCACAACTCACCTATTCATCAGCATAATAATCAACTAGTTCATCGGCCAACAACCACTGACCAGCACAACATACCCACTCATCAACGCATCAGCGAATAAACCAACAAGTCCATCGATCGACAACCATTAATTAGAGCAACGTACGTACGCATCAACCCATCAGCGAATTCCACACGGTCAACCGTTTACTGTATTCAACAAATCCGTTGATCAGCAAAATTGTTGACCGAGTTGTGGAAAATCAATAAACTTACATCAGCGAGTCGATTTCAAGAATGCGACTACAGCTTGAAGTCAGCAACTTCGATAGAAATAGATGATGCACACGAAAGTAAAATGATATAAATAATGTACAAACATCGAAAATAAAGTGTGTTCTGTCTTCATTGTAAACATAAACAAATCGTTTCATTTTTCCCTTTCATTCCAGAACATTGGTCCTTCGAACCGGATATTGAAGTACTGGTCCTCAGGAGTGCGCTAACAATTTATCAGAGGCGTATACAGAGGACACCGGTATACAGATATACAGAGCACACCGCAGGCTAACGTCCAAACCGAAACAGTATGACTGACGCAGCATCAACGCAAAAATTAAATTTCGATAGCATCAACCGCATCATCACGAATTTTAAGAAGGATGGATCCAGCCGACATTCACTGGCGTACTTCGAAACCAGGTTAGCACGCCTGGAAGAACGCTGGAAAGCATGCGAGGAAATGCATGCTAACGCATATGCCGCACTGAAAGAAGATGGCGACAGGGGGCTTCTGGCGAAGTATGTGGATGACTTCGGAGGCATTGAGGATTTAGTTTTGGAGCACCAGACGATCTTCAAGGAAGGAATCTACAGACTCCAGCCTAGTTGCTCAGGACAATCGCAGATGTCTACTACTGGAAATGAAGGCTTGCGACTGGAACGTATCAAAATCCCTGTGTTTGGTGGAAACTATGGAGATTGGATAGCGTTCCGTGATTTATTCCGCAGTATGGTTCATGAGAACCAAGGATTGCAAAACGTCCAGAAAATGCAATACCTTCGCAGCAACTTGAAAGGCGAAGCTGAAAAATTGATCAGTCATTTAAACATAATTGACGACAATTATGAAGCTGCCTGGACACTGTTATGCGACCGTTATGACAACATGAAGATCATAGCGCAAGAGCTTATGCAACGTTGGTGGGATGCTGGCCAATGCCAGGGTAACCACGCGGCTAGCATACGAGAGATGGTTAACACAACCAACCAGCTCAGAGCGAGCCTTAAAACGCTCAAAATCGATGGTTTTGATCTCGCCACAGTGTTTATCCTGAACAGCAAGCTTGATAAAGATTCAAGAGCTGAATGGCAAAAGCTGATAAGTGAGAGCACAGATGTACCCACTTTAAACAAGTTGATGACTTTTCTAAAGCAGAGATTCACGATGCTAGAAACATTAGCTCTAACCAAGCCATGTTCCGAATCAAGGTCATCAAAAAGGGCCATCACGCATACCGTACAAGTCTCATTAGATCGTTGTGCCATGTGCAATGATCAGCACCGGTTATTCGAGTGCCAGCAGTTTCAAAAAGCTACAGTGGACGTAAGGCGGGAGGTGGTAAAAAACAGACGGTTGTGTTTTAATTGTCTGTCGAATAAACACACAGTCAGCCAATGCCAGTCGAAGAAGAGCTGCAAACATTGCACCAAACGACACAATACCCTGTTACATACGACAGATGATAAGGTGTTCAGGTCACAACGGTCGGAAATGTCTTATTCCAAACCTGCCAACATTCAGGCACAAGCACATAATGCAATGTTGTGCAATACTCAGGTACTGCTTGCAACCGCACTGATAGCGATAAACAACAGTGAAGGTGAGACCGTAACGCTCCGAGCATTACTGGACATCGGCTCACAACGATCATTCATAACAGAAGCTGCTGTGCAACTGTTGGGACTACGACGCAACCACTCCAAAGTATCCATAGGAGGTATTGGATGTACAGATACTGCTGTGCAACTGTTGGGACTACGACGCAACCACTCCAAAGTATCCATAGGAGGTATTGGATGTACAGATACAGTTACGACACGGGGAATCGTCGATATCATAGCATCTGTGGGAGCCGGTAAGCACACTGTTCCTTTACACTTTCCCGCTATGATACTTCCCAATATAACGACACTGTTGCCCGCTATTAGTATCAACGTAGCCTTACCTACCCGCATCAAAAAACTGAAGCTAGCAGACCCTGAATTTAACCATCCTTCGCGTATTGACGTACTACTAGGAGCCGATGTCTATGGCAACATCGTAACGCATGAGTTCATTCAAGGTAACCCATGCGCACAGAACACGAAGCTAGGCTGGGTTTTATTTGGATCAACCGCTAGTATGCAAAACAACGCTGGCTTTACGTCATTCGTAGCATTTGAAGAGCTTGATAAAGCTATTAAACGGTTTTGGGAACTCGAAGAACCTCAAACAACGGTAACGCTGTCATCAGACGAACAGCAAACCGAGAGTCATTTCTGTCAGAATACATGCAGAAGTTTGGATGGAACATATGCAGTAATGTTGCCATTCAAAGACAACACCGACCGCAGAAAAGAACTTAAAGAATCTGTTCGTATAGCACACATTAGGTTCCGACAATTAGAACAGCGTCTCGGCCAACATCCTGATCGTCGGAAGGAATACCACGCTTTCATGAAGGAATATTTAACTCTTGGTCATATGGAGAAGGTGCCTGATCATCTACTCCAGAGTACGGACTGTTACTACCTTCCACACCATGAAGTGATCAAGGCAACAAGTTCCACGACAAAGCTACGAGTCGTCTTCAACGCGTCGCAAAAAACAATGGGTGGAAAGTCATTGAACGACCTACTACATGTTAGTCCGGCAATTCAAAACAATCTTCTCCATCTATTATTCAGATGGCGAACCTATCCATATGTCATGGCCGCCGACATTGAAAAAATGTATCGGCAAATACAAGTTCATGAAAGTGATCGCGATTACCCGCGTATACTGTGGAGATTCTCGGATAAAGAGCCAATTAGCCACTACAGGCTCAAAACAGTCACATATGGCACTGCGTGTGCACCGTTTTTAGCTATTCGCACTCTTCAACAATTAGCAATTGACGAACGTGATAGCCATCCAGAAGCTGCTGAAACATTGTTACACGATTTCTATGTTGACGACCTTCTAACTGGCTCGGATGAATTAACGCACTTAAAACACTTGCAAGATGAGCTGACAATAAGGCTTCGCAAGGGAGGTTTCCATCTACGAAAGTGGTCAGCCAATCACACAGAGCTGTTGAAAGCAATCCCAGAAACTGACCGGGCTAATCAGAAGCCAATAGAACTGGCTTTATCTGAAGAAATTAAGACACTAGGATTGCAGTGGCATCCTGCACAAGACGTTTTCTCGTTCAAGGTCCAGCCAGTCGACGACCAAAAGCTAACAAAACGTTCTATTCTTTCAGAGGTATCGAGACTATTCGATCCACTGGGATGGCTCCAACCTTGCATAATCATCGGGAAAATCGCCATGCAAAGCTTATGGTTACGACAGTTAGGCTGGGATGAAACGGTTTCACCAGCTGATGTGAAGGACTGGTGTGAAACACGTAAACAATTATCAGCACTCGAGAAGCTTAGAATCCCTAGATGGGTCAACTCCACAAGCAGCACGACCATAGAACTGCATGGGTTCTGCGATGCGTCTGCGGTAGCCTACGCAAGTTCAATCTATCTACGTGTATTAGAGCCAAACGGACGTATAACTACAAATTTACTCACTGCAAAAGCAAGAGTCGCCCCAACGAAGAATGTCTCTATTCCGAGGCTCAAGCTCTGTGGTGCCGTCTTATTAGTAGAGACGATGAGGCAACTAAAAAAAGCCTGCAATTGGACAAGTATCAAAACGTACTTCTGGTCCGATTCAAAAATTGTTCTAGCCTGGATACAAAAACCAGCAGCAACCTGGAAGGTTTTTGTGGCAAATCGCGTCAGTTTAATCCAGGACGGCTCAGCTCCTCACGAGTGGCATCATGTCACTACAGACAATAATCCCGCTGACGTAGCGTCAAGAGGAATCCGTCCTGAACAACTACTCCACTCTTCCCTCTGGTGGAAGGGGCCGGGATGGCTTACAAATGCAGTAATTCCTTCAGCAACGAGCTTAGCGCTAACGGCAGTTGAGCAGGAGGCCGTGACGGATGAAGTCCGTTTAGTGGGTGTCGTCGCCACCGAACCCAATCCAGAACCAGTAATACTCAGCAAATACTCGTCTTTACCCAAACTGTTCAAAGTAATGGCTTACATAAGACGATTTACTTACAACGCGTCTCATCCGACCCACAAGCGAATAGGCTCTTTAACTTTTGAAGAACTTCAGGAAGCCAAACTGAAGTGCATACATCTATCCCAGCAACATGCTTTCTCAGAGGAATTGCGCGCACTACGCACCAAAACTGAAGTACCCAGCAATAGTCACATACGCCGTTTAACTCCCCGAATTGACAGACATGGAACACTCAGGACAGAAGGAAGGTTATACTATGCGCCAATCAGTGACGGCGCAAAGTACCCAGCAATCATACCGCGAGGTTCATTTGCCAAATTGATTGTTAAGCAAACTCATCTTGCAACGCTACACGGAGGAACGCAACTGGTACTAGCGACCATCCGACAGCAGTATTGGATTACCAACGCACAGTCTTTTGTTAAAAGCATACTGCATGAGTGCCTCACTTGTTTTAGATCCATTGCACGTCCAGGAAACCAGTTAATGGGACAGCTACCACCACCTAGGTTCCAGATGGAAAAACCGATCGCGCAGGCTGGTTTAGATTACACCGGTCCCATAACGATAAAATGGAATGGAGGACGTGGGGTTAAAACTGCTACAGCTTACATAGCTGTTTTTGTTTGTTTTTCGACCAAAGCCTTCCATCTCGAAGCAGTGAGCGACCTTTCAACATCAGCATGCATTGCAGCAATCAGACGGTTTATTGCTCGAAGAGGGAAATGTCACTCTATCTATAGTGACTGTGGAACCAATTTTCAAGGCAGCGAGAAACAACTGAAGGAAGCATTCAGAGAAACTGCAAAACGTAGTGAGGAGTTTCTCTTAAATGAAGAGATTCAGTGGAAATTCATTCCTCCTGGTAGTCCACACTTTGGTGGGCTCTGGGAAGCTGGAGTGAAATCGATGAAACGACACCTAATAAGAGCAGTTGGGCAACAAATGTTAACCATCGAAGAATTATATACACTATTGGCCCAGATAGAAGCATGTCTCAACTCGCGCCCTCTTTTTTTTACAGCCATTACTCCAGAGCACTTCTTAACTGGATGCAACTTATTCGAAATACCATCCATTTCATCAAACAAGCAAATTGACCGCAAATGGGAAGTCGTCCAGCAAATACGGAAACATTACTGGGATAGGTGGAAGCTCGAGTATCTCACTCGAAGACCAAAATGGTTGAAGATACGACCCAACATCCAAGTCGGAGATCTTGTACTTGTGACAGCTGACAATTTTCCATCCACTCACTGGCCACTTGCTAGAGTAACGGAAGTACACCCCGGAGCTGATGGTATAGTACGCGTCGTCTCGGTCAAATTCCACGGTAGAATAACTAGACGCCCGATCACCAAAATCTGTCGTTTACCATTTGCCAATTCGAATCCTGACACTCCACCAGAAGAGCCTAAGCAATTACCCCAAACGAGCTCAATACTAGCAAGTACAAAGACAAATAAGAGGAAAAGAATCAAAATCGCGCCAATAGGAGACACATGGTCTGAATATCTGTCAAATTATCCAAAGAAATCAAAACCAGAAAAGTTGCAGATTCCAACATTAGCATCCCGCCTGCTGCTTTCTTTGCTAGTGGTGTGCTGTGTACTTCCAACAGTTAAGAGTAACGTTACGATCACCCAACTAACGACCGGATTCTACATTGAACACTTCGGAACTGCACGAATTCACAGAGGAGCGCTTAAAATGCAACTTCAACTTCCATGGGATAATGTAAAATATGATCAGACTGCTGTAGAGACCGTTATAACCAAATGTCGCGGTTTTTGCCAAGGCAGCTCTAGTGCAGCAACAGAAATTGGATGCTGGGAGTTAGTAAAACACCTAGAAGAATACAGGGATGAAATCATTCACAGCATGAATAGTTTGAGGTTGGTCCACAACAGGAAAAAACGAGGTGTACTTGGAACTTTGTTGACAGCAGTTTTTGGTGTGAATGACGCAGTTTACGAAGACATCAAAGGTTTGTCTGACAACCAGAAGAAAATTATTCGTTCCGTGGACAGCCAAACCAAATTAATGCTAAAGGCTACGACAACGTTGAACAGTACATCAGGAAGGATCAACACGCAATTAAACCGTTTTCAAGTTCAGCTCCAAAGAGGTTTAGACCCCATCAATGAATTCAGCAGTTGGTATAAGACATTTGACCACAACAAGGTCAACATTCATATGCTAGCTATCTTCAAACAAGCAGAAAACTATTTAGATGAAGTCTATCATAAATATTCCAGTCTATTGTCCAGCATATCATCACGTTCAGGCATCTGGGACTGCATCAATATAAACAACGCTCTACGAGACATCAACCACACTCGAATGCTACTTCCAGATCATTTGCAGATTGCATATCAGCCAATGGAGCCAACACAAGTCGACTCTGATGACAACCATCTGAAGCTACTGGCGTTTCTTCCTATCATAGATACGCGCCCTTATGATCTGATAAAACCTACACAAGTCCCATTCAGCGTCGGAAACAACACTTTTCAAACCTACGACATCCCGTCGACAATATTGGGCGTAAACTACAACCTTCAGCAATATTTCGAGGCTTCATCGCAGGACCTTACCAAAATCAAAACCGATCAATATCTTGTGGACATCAGTGTGATATACGACGTCAATTCAAAACCCAACTGCATCATCAACGAAATGCATAAGGTATTTGGTAGAAAACTATGTCCAATACATGTTTTCAAATCGCACACCATCATATGCAAACAGCTATACAATGCCAATTCTTGGATGTTTGCAGCACCAACAGTGTCCCCTGGCCAGGCTGTTTGCCACGGTAACCGCGAAAATATTATTCTCAACGGAACAGGATTCGTTAGCCTTTCACAAGATTGCAGTCTTAGAGTCGAAAACTCACTGTTCACTGCTACCTGGGTTGCATCCACGAGAAACTTCGCTATTTATATTCTTCCGCATTCACCTGCCCTCAACCAGAGTTTAAAACTAAAATCTATTCCTCAGCTCACAGCACCAGCAATCATCCAATCATCAAAGCTGATGAATCTTTCGGAGCATATGTTGAACACGAACAAACAATGGTTGAAGAATTTCAAGCAATCTCTTGGTCAACTATCCGACAACACGGAACGAGTATCAGCCTTTCGGTCATCATCACTCTGATAATTATCACCACGGGCCTCATGAATATAAATATTACCCCAAAACAACAACAAACAACATGGTATGACCGGCCTACGTCGTCCTTAGTTAAGAACCTCGTAAGGTTCATGGCGGGCGGTAATGTTCATTAACTAAACCTACGAACCAGCACAACTCACCTATTCATCAGCATAATAATCAACTAGTTCATCGGCCAACAACCACTGACCAGCACAACATATAATTATAATAATATTATAATAATATATATATATATATATATATATATATATATATATATATATATATATATATATATATATATATATATATATATATATATATATATATATATATATATTTATATATATGTATATACATATATCTATATTTATATATTCATATATGATAAAGATATATATATATATATATATATATATATATATATATATATATATATATATATATATATATATATATGTACATATCTTTATAAAAACATATATATATATATATATATATATATATATATATATATATATATATATATATATATATATATATATATATATATATATTGTTGCATGCACGCCAAACGAACCGTATGACGTTGAGGCGGCGCCAGAAAAAGCTAGAAACGGCGAGGAAATACTCGACATACATCTCATACATGTATTTCATACATGTATTCAAACAACGAAAACAATCTGTAGATAAAACGTAGAATGACCCTCTAGAAGCCAGTTTGAGAAAGTTCGAGAGCCTAACACACAATTCCATTTCCCATAACAACAGAAAAGATCTTTAAGCAGCCCATAGAGCCCTCTGGAAAGCAAAAGCGGAACATTCCAGAACCCAAACCATGACTCAGATCCAGTGGCGGCTCGTCAGGGTGGGCCCGGCCCGCCTGGGCCGAGAACCCAAGACACAACTATAAATACCGCCGCGAGAGGAGCTGGCAGTCAGTTAGTAGACAGCGTATACAGTGGAAAGGCTGTTACTGTGAAAAGTGAAACAGTGAATTAAGTATCCGTGCGCGATTAATTAAAAGCGAAAAAGTGTTAAATTGTAACACGAAATTATAATAGTGCGATCGTAAAGTGTAAACGATTTAGTGGTTATAATTACTTGATAAAGAAATAAAAGTGTAATTAGTGTTGATAAAGAAAACTGTTTTATTTCACGAATGTGAAGAATATCGAATCCATGAAAGGTGTTTTAACGGTAAAACACAACAATATATTGTCACGGTCGCCAGCATTGTACCAGGTTTTGTTTTAATAATAATAAAAAAAAGAATCTCCACCGACCTTGGGCAGCAAGGTCAATTGAGGTTGAGTCGCATTCACCGAGGAATTAACTATCTGTTCCGGAATGAAACAGTAAAAAAAACTGATTGCTAGTTGACAAAGAACTTTATTCGCACCTGGTCTACGTTTTATAGTAACAAAATGCTTTTTCTACATTAATTGATTGTGTACTTATTGAACTTATGTTTGTTTACATTTACCGCTTGCAGAATTGTTGACATGATTAACTTAACTCTAGATACATGACATTATGTATGCACAAATGAATGTAGGTTACCTGCTTAAGCATGAGACATAAATGTAGGTCATTGTTATTGTACTCGCACATTGCACGATTGCAAGCATGCATAAACAATGTTGATGCAGGTAAGTAATATTATTGACGAAGGTAAGTGATTGTTGAGCATGACCATGCACATATCCGCCCTCTATAAACCAGTCCGGTTCTTAACACATTGTTTCACTTGTTGCTTCATACCATCTACTTTCCCGTGAATGTGGTTAAATCTTCAAAACCGCTTCTTCACGTCGTTTCTTGAAGATGATGATGTATGCCAGAATATCACTTCAAGAGATAATGATAGAAATGCTAATACTGATACTATTATGCCCGATTTTCTTCCAGCTGATCGAATCTTGTTTATGAATAATTTCTTCTTCTTCCTGAACGTAGGATCAGGGCCGGGGCGAATGATTTCAGCGCCCCATGCAAAAGCCAGATATTGCGCCTATGCAATACATTCAATGAATCCTAAAAAAATATACCTCATGGTCAATCAACCAATACTCGTATGTTTGAGTAAACTAAGGAATTTATATATATATATATATATATATATATATATATATATATATATATATATATATATATATATATATATATTTATATATATATATATATATATATATATATATATATATATATATTTATATATATATATATATATATATATATATATATATATATATATATATATATATATATGTATATATATATCATTTATATATATATATACATATATATATATATATATATATATATATACATATATATATATATATATATATATATATATATATATATATATATATATATATATATATATATATATATATATATATACATGCTAATATCCTCAACACAGGAGGTAGAACATTAAACACGTTTAGAGGTGTCCCCAGTAGGCCTAGTCCGTATAACCTATAAGGTTATACATGATATTAATGTATACAAAAATAAATATTTCAACAATAAATAAAATTTATAAAACACAACAACTAAAAGAATGTTTTCAATTTTTGATAAATTTACATACATACGCTAATAAAAATCATAGGAGAGTAGATCAGATTGACTATTTAAAATCAATTTTTCCTCTAAACTGAGACAGTCTTGGGAAATAATATCTGGCGTACATTGAATTTTGCTAATATTATATAAGCAACTGAGTATTTAATTGTGTACAATTATTGAGTCGAACGTTTCAGAAAATGATTGTGAATAAAAATCAATTTTGAACTTTTCCTGAGGATCCAAAACCACTGCTTCTCTACCTTTTTTTCACATTGATCTTAATGCAGATGAGCTTTGAAATTCATAAGGAATATTCAATCCAAGTCACACGCAATTGATTTTGCATTACCAAAAAACTTTACAAACTCATTTTCTGAACGTAACTGCTTTAAAAACATCTTTGTAGAGCTTAATACTTCAACCGCTGTCTCCAAGCAAATTTCAGGACTCTGCAAACATTTACTTGCAATATTTATTTTGTTTAAAATGTCTACCAGATCAAAATGCAACACAAAAATTGGAATTCTATAATTTTATTACCTAAGCATTCAGCGGTGTGATTGAATTTAGTATCATCGCCTGGCGAAAGTTCGACAAAAGCCTCGTAAACTTTGCCTAAATTAAAAGCCAAAGGTCTAAGTGCATTTATTCAACTTTCCCACCTCGTTTCACACAAGGGTTTAAAGGCCAGCGACACTCTATACTTTTTCAAAACCTGCTCTAAGAGCCGGTTTCATTTCCTATTTGCATTACTCGACAATTTTCTGCTAACAATTGATGACATTTTAGTAGATAATCAATCTTTCATAAATATAAAATATAACAACAAAACAACAAAGCTACAAAGGCAATAATTTACCAATAAATGTTGTTTAGAAAAATCAGCTAATGCAAGCACTACTCTTAACATTGTACTAATAACACTATACTCTTGGTATTGCAAAATACCGTTACTTAATATCAGGAAAATGAAAAGCCAATTTATTGCACAATTGTTGCCAGTACATACAGAAAACTTTTATAAATTTACTCCTCTTTTCATATATACTCTCCACATAGATATTTTATTTTGATCTTAATCATTGAAAAAAATGCATCAATATTCAACCCTAAAATTAATTACTAAACCTACAAATCAATAAGCATTTATAAAATGTTCATTAACATTTAGCGAAACAACTCTTCATCACAAAATACTTGCCGAAATCGCCTGAGTGGCATACCAGATACCATAGTAAATGGAGCAATATTGGGATCTTGCGATCTTCATGAAATTTTCTCGCCATGTAGAAAACTTCATATAAAAAAAAACTTCTGTGGCGCAGACTTCGTCCAGTGCACCATTCGCTGCTGATCGATCGATCGATACATACTTTTGTAGGCATAGTGCTTGTATGGAAAATGTATGGAGCAAAATGTTCTGGTGCTACTTTTAAATAGTGCACCATTGCGTACAGGTATTAATGATTTAGTCAAATCCCAACGGGAAAAGTAATGTTCAAGAATATTTTATGTAAATTTTCAATTTAGGATGGAAATATTACAGCAATATTATAAGTTTCAATCTTTTTTATCGAGGGATGTCATCGGCTGGTAAGGGAAATGATTTTTGTGGGAAAATAAATAGTGTTTTCTTGCATTGCCTGGAATGTGTAGGCAGTTCTTATTCTTGCATGTGAAGGCAGGATTTGCTGCAAGTAATTTACTTACATATTTACATATATCATGAACTTTAAGCAAAACAGCTTTCAACCATTATACGACTGCATTGCAGGTAATGACTGTATCATGTATGATGATTTCATATATTGCTTTGCTTCCAGATGGGATTGTCGGGTAGAAGAAACTATTTTTTGAGAAGAGTTGACTTTTTAAAATTAGAACACATTAAAATTAGAACACATTTCCTTTCAAATGGAAAAAGCTAACAAGCATGACTTAAGCGACTGATAACTTAAGATCAAATTTTTGAAGGCGAGAGGGTAAATCTTTACGTTTCATTAGTTGCGCCCCCTTTCCGCCAGCGCCCGGTGCGACTGCTCCATACGCGCTTATGGAAGCCCCGGCCCTGCGTAGGATGAAAATGATTCAGAAGCTTTGATGATGGATGGCGTGATTAACTCCTTCGCCTTTCTTTCGTGTACTTCTGTATTGATGGTCGCCGAAATGTGCTTGACATATGCGCTGAAATTTGCGGATTGCAGTCCTGCTTGTTCCGTGACTAGAATGAACTCCCTTGTTGATAAACTGCAATCACGCCATTCAAGATGATATTCTTCCTAACTCCATGACATAATGTCTGGCAATGTGTTGACTGTGGTGCTACAAACATCCATGTACTGTTAGCTAACAGTCTTTTTCATACAATTTCCTTGAGTTTAAATGAATGAACTGGGCATTCTCCCTTTCCGAATGCATGATATATTTCATTTATTATGCAATTGGGTCTTTTGCTCACATCATACAAAGTATCAATACTTGCTAGATATCGTTGCTCGCAGAATACTTGTATCTGATATCTCGAAATACAGTTGTAGATTATAATTGACTCTCAGAATGGTGGTTGGAGTGTCGAGAGCTCGGAAAATTCCATCTTCAATATGCTCTGGTACGGGGGTTACCTTTATCAGTTCGTATTTGCGCTGATCGATAATCGGAAGAAAGCCTTTGAGTTTGATTCCCACGTCATCGGTTTGAATTTGTATTGGCTCGGTAAATCGCAGAATAATTCCCAGATGTTTAGGCAACATGGTTTGAGTACGATTGATGTCTGCGGTTACATCGCTGAGATTTATACATTCCCAAAATGCTGTTTTGGATCTCACAGTAGTAAGAATGTTGGTATATTTGTTAAAGACTTCTTGAACAAAATTTAGTGTTCTTTTATAAGCCGCGATGAAGTTTATGTTGATTGTGTTCTGATCAATTGTTCGATACCAAACGCTAAACTTGTTAATACGATCCAATCCTAACTGTAGTTGTGTCCTAAATCGTTCCAACTGTCGGTTGATCCGTCCAGTAGTGCTGTTAAGTGTTTTCATCGTTTTAAGCATCAATCTGCTTTGCATGTCCATGGTATGAATGAGGTTTGCTTGGTTTCCAGATTACTCATTTATATCCTTATATACTTCATCGTTAATTCCGAATACAGCAGTGAGAAATTTTCCAAAAAGTCCTCGTCGATTCCTCACTCGCAAAAGCTGTAACGTGTCAAGTTTGTGATTCACTTCCTCTTTAAGTTCATTTACGTGCTGTATAAGATCCTTGCAGTTGATTTCAGATGATACGCCGTTGCCGGTTTCACAAAGCGCGCTAATATTATTCACAACAGCTGCTATATTTCTTCTGTCTTCATTGCTCCAAGGAATATCGAGATTTACTTGCAAAGCTCCTCTTTGCAAATTCGCAACTCCCAAGTGTTCTACGTACAGTCCATTCGATAAGGGAGAGACCTTGACTCCACATAGCACTATGGGCACGAAACAACAAATCATTAATGTCGATATTACTAGGTGATTTGGTAAGATGCTGGTAGTGCCTCCTCTCCGAGCTTGTGCCGGTTTGTCTAATTTTTTTCGTTTGGCTTGTGTCTCAAAGAACTGCTGCCACCGAATGTTAACTGGAGCTATTTTTACCTTTCTCCTCTTCGTCGCTTTTGTTGTAGAGACTAAGCTTTTTGTTTGTGGCTCTGAAATACTGCTCGCTTCTACCGGATGGGAATTCTCAAATGGCAAACGACAAATTTTGGTAATTGGACGCCTCGTTACTCGACCGTGCATTTTAACAGATACAACCCGGACAATTCCATCAGCTCCTGGATGAACCTCAGCTATCCTTGCTAATGGCCACTTGGTAGATGGGAAGTTATCGTGTTTCACCAAAACTAAGTCACCTGTATTCAGATTTGCTCGCTGTTTAGTCCATTTAGGTCGTAGATGTAAACGATTCAAATATTCCAGGCCCCATCGATGCCAAAAATGTTTTCTCATTTGTTGGACAAGTTTCCATTTTCGTCCAATTGATTCCTCAGACATTGGTTCTGGTATTTCAAATAGGTTGCTGCCAGTCAAAAAATGACCTGGTGTAATGGCTGTGAGATCTGCTGGATCGTTGCTGACTTCACACAATGTTCGTGAATTTAGGCAAGCCTCTATCTGCGTCAACAGAGTGTACATTTCTTCAATGTTTAATAACTGCTCGCCTATGCTTTTGATTAAGTATCTCTTGACCGTTTTCCCTCCGGCTTCTCACAATCCACCAAAATGTGGACTTCCAGGAGGAATAAACTTCCATTGTATGCCATCAACTGCTAATTGCTCCATACCCTTTGTTGTAATATAAGTAAAAGCACTTTTCAACTGTTTGTTGGCTCCCACAAAGTTGTAACATTTTCCCCGTCGAGCGATGAACCTTCGAATTGCAGCGATGCATGCTGTGGCTGTTAGCTCACTCACTAGTTCTAGTTCCAAGTGAACAGCTTTCGTAGACATGCATACAAATACTGCAATATACGCTTTAGCGGTTTTTGCTCCACGGCGACTACTCCATTTTATTGAGATTGGCCCGGAATAATCAAGTCCTGTTTGTGCGAAGGGTTTCTGAGTCTAGAATCTGGGAGGCGGTAATTGCCCTTTAGTTTATATTGCCTATAATAAATGATTAAAAGACTTCGTTTATTTGTGGAACATTAATCAGTTTTGATCATATAAACTTTTTATTTATGAAACATTAAACAGTTTAAATTGTTATAATTAATAATTCAATATTAAATATTTTTCTCAGTAACAATTCTCAACAAGCAAGAACAACAACATTTCTCTCTAAAATTCATTGACTCAATTCACATTTCATTTTGTATTTTTCACATTGACATTTTATTAACTTAGTCTACTTGATTTCTGAATTTTGATGTAGTGTGTATGATGTCCAGTAGTGTGGTGAGTAGTGAATGTGAGAATGTTAAGTGTAGGTGTTTGTGTATCCACAATACTCCCCTGCCAGCGTTTTACGCGCTATCGCGAGGCGTAGGAGAGTGGCACCTTTGTGGTTCGCCCAGCCAGAGAGACGTACGGAGCGAATGTAACTTTCCTCGCTGGTCTCTTTTCGGGAGCTGGAGGCAGTAACGGTGCAGTCGAGGTTGCTGATGTTTGTTGGTTTCTGGAAGAATTGTCAACAGGTTCCGTAGAGGATGACGAGTAACAAGGCTTGAGCCTGTTAATGGAAACATTGACGGATTTGTTTCTGATTTCCAGTGTGTAATAATTAATATGTCTGGCTAGGACTTTGAAGGGACCGTCGTACGGTGGAATGAGTGGTGGACGAACAGAATCGACTCTGACGAAGACGTGTGAGCAAGAGTCGAGTTGCTTGAAGATAAATATCTTCGGTGTTGTGTGATGTTTAGCATCAACCGGTCGAAGTTTTGCCATTGTAGCCGTAAGTTCGTTGGCAAAGTCTGTTTGACTGATCTTCCTAGGATTTTCTTGAAGAAAATCACTAGGAAGACGCAGGTTTTCTCCATACAGGAGTTGTGCCGGTGATGCTGTGAATTCTTCTCGGATTAGAGATCGTAATCCAAGAAGAATTAGTGGAAGTGTTCTAGTCCAGGACGCATCGTTGTGAGCCATGATAGCCGATTTTAGAGTACGATGCCATCTTTCTAAGAAACCGTTGGCCTGAGGGTGATACGCTGTGGTACGATTGCGTTCGAAGCCCAAGAGTCGACCAAGCTCAGCATGGAGCGCTGACTCGAATTGTCTGCCCTGGTCGGTGACAATGTATTGGGGAACTCCAAATCTAGCAATCCAGGTGCTTAGTAAAGCAGTAGCACAGTCATTGGCAGTAATGCTGGCTAAAGGAATTGCTTCAGGCCAACGTGTGAAACGGTCGATTATTGTCAGACAGTATGTGTATCCCTGCGAGTGTGTTAGGGGACCAACTATGTCGATGTGAATGACCTTAAAACGTTCGGAGACCGTAGGAAAGGTCGATACAGGTTTGCTCACATGTCTGGTTATCTTGCATTTTTGACAAGATAGACATTCTCGGGCCCAAGTGGCAATGTCCTTGTTCATCGAAGGCCAGAAGAATTTAGTTGCAATGTGCTTTCTTGTAGCACGTATCCCAGGGTGAGCGATATTATGTTCTGAGTTGAACACCTGTTTCCTGAACGTGTGAGGAATGTAAGGTCGTATGGTTGGGCCAGACATTTCACAAAAAATGTCGACGTTGGTGCCAAAGATTGGTTGTTTCTTTAAAACAAATTTAGAGTCCTTTAGGATCTTCTGAAATTCTGCGTCCGATGCTTGGGACGAGGCGATTGCGGCAAAGTCGAGAGAACTGGGAAGAATGATTTCTTCTAGACGAGAGAGTGCGTCAGCAACAACATTGTTGCAACCAGAGACATGCCGAATGTCAGAAGTGAACTCACTTATGTAACTTAGATGTCTAAGTTGACGAGGTGTGGCCTTTTCTGGCTTTTGTTTGAAAGCAAAAGTCAGTGGTTTGTGGTCGGTGTATAGTGTAAACCTTTGGGCTTCCAGAAAGTATCGGAAATAACGAATGCCCTGATAAGCCGCTAAGAGTTCGCGGTCATATGCACTATACGTTCTTTGTGCGTCGCTTAATTTGGCCGAGTAAAAACCAAGGGGTTGCCAAGAGCCTTGACATTTTTGCTGCAGAGCAGCCCCGATGGCGGAATCGGAAGCGTCTACGAATAGACCAAGCTCGGCGTTTGAGTCCGGAAAGGACAATAGAGTGGCTTCTGTTAAACCAGTCTTGACTTGGTCGAAAGCTTTGCTAGCTTCCACTGACCAGTTGATTGTCTTAGCACCATCTTTTTAGAGCCACAAAGATAGGCGTTGAGTGGTTGCTGCATCTCAGCTGTGTGAGGAAGAAAGCGACGATAAAAGTTGACCATCCCCAAAAATCTTCTTAGGTCTTTAACCGTCTTGGGGAGTTTAGCTGTTGAAATTGCCTCAACCCGATCTGGGGAGGGCTTAATGCCTTTCGGCGAAACCTCATGACCTAAGAATTTAATTGAAGGTCGAAGGAAATGGCATTTCTCCATGTTGATAATAAGACCATGGTCCGCTAATCTTTTGAAAATTTGTTCTAAGTGAACAAGATGCTCTTCTTCGGAAGTCGAAGCTACCAAAATGTCGTCGAGGTAGATAAAACAGAATTTTAATCCGTGTAGGACTTCATGTATGAAGCGTTGGAACGATTGGGCCGCATTGCAAAGTCCGAAAGTCATTCGGGTGAACTCAAAGAGTCCGAAAGGTGTGCAGATGGCGGTCTTTGGAATATCGTTCGGCTCGACTGGAATTTGATGGTAGGCCTTAGTCAGGTCTATGGTGGAAAATATATTTTTGCCATGTAATTCATGACAGAAGTCTTGAATAATGGGGATCGGATATCTATCCGGGACGGTTATGGCGTTAAGGCGTCTGTAATCGCCGCAAGGACGCCATTCCCCATTACTCTTGCGTACCATGTGTAGCGGAGAAGACCAGCTGCTGTTTGAGGGGCGGCAAATTCCCTGCTGTAGCAGGAAATCGAATTCTTTCTTAGCCGCCGCGAGCTTATCTGGTGCAAGTCGACGTGGTCTCGATACTATCGGAGGGCCTGTGGTCAAAATGTGGTGTGTCACCTTATGTTTACAGGGTTGTGAGAACCCTGTGTTGACCGTGATGGCATGGTATTTGGTGAGAAGGGCATGCATCCGTGGATCAGAGGTTTTCTCAATCAAAACACTTAGTTTTGGACACTTGTATGATGTGAATGTGCCTTTCGATGAAAGCGAAGTAAGAGGATCCACAAGGATAGCATTTGCCAAGTCGACGACTAGCCCATAGTGGCAGAGGAAGTCTGCGCCTCAAATGGGTCTAGAGACATCGGCAATGATAAAATCCCATGAAAACTCACGACGGAGTCCCAGGTCTAGTTTGATCACCTTTCGTCCATAGGTGTTGATGGTCGACTGGTTTGCCGCGGCAAGTCGCATACCAGAAGGTGGAAGTTTTCCGGTAGTAGGTGCTGGAAGCACCGAAATATCTGCGCCTGTGTCAATCAAGTAGTGTCGTTTAGACAAGTTGTCCTGAATAATTAGACGACGGCTAGGTGACAAGTCGCGTTTTCTTACCGTCTGAAGAGAACAGCGACTTAGTTTTTTGGTTCAGATGAACCAACCTTGAAGGCGCATGGAGAGATGCATTTTAAAGCCTTGGAGCCGAATTTGAAGTGATACCAACAAATACCAGTCCCTCGTGACTGACTTCGGCGACGTGGCTGCGAGCGAGATCTCCCTTGGGACCTCGAACGCGATCGCAATTGCTGGTGGACGAGCCTCGTGAGGGCAGCAACCTGTTTTGTCAAAGCGGCCACCTCTGCAGCCAGAGGGTCCTCAAAAGGTCGTCCCCAACCGCGGAACCTCCCAACTGCTTCATATCACGAAGCAGCTGGGAAGGTTGTCTATCGCCAAGGGTAAGATTCCCCAAGAGGTGCTTCAGCTTTGACGAATCGCTGGCTGAAAGCCGCGATATAAGCGCCCTCTTGAGGATCTCGTAAGGCGTGTGAGGGTCCGGGCTCGCGACCACGTCCCTGACCACCTTTAGCTCCGCCGAACCGTAGTGGTATTTGGTATCCGAGCCCTTAATACCAGCTTTTGCGAATTGGCTTTCTAGCTGGGAGAACCACAAAGCTGGCTCTTCTTGCCAAAACGCGGGTGGCTTCACGGATGTTGCACTGATTTCGGGACCGGATGACGCGCCTGAGGGAACCGCATCCTCATTGTCCAACGACATTATACACGGAGTTACGCGATGAAACGAACGAAACGCGGCAGAAAAATATTATGGCTGAAAAGTGTGTAAATATAGGAACGTGTAATGTGTGTAATTATAGCTAAGAATCTTGTATAATTATAATTATAACAATATATCCAAATTTAATTTATGGAGTTTTCGACGTCGGTGATAGATGTAGCAGCGTTGAAATTCTTTTTGAAGGTATTTTGACAAGTAGTGAAGCTCAAACTTGCCAAAGAGCTATTTCAGTTTTAAAAGGCATGAGGCTTTTTAATTTTTGATAAGTTTGCGTGAATTTCAGTGCAAAATCATTTAATAAAAAAAATGTTCTGCTTGTATTATCTGTTGAGAGTAACGTCTAGTGATTTATAGACATCCTGATCGTTCAGGACTAGATTCAATGCGTCCTGTAAGCAATCTAAAATTTTAGAGTGCGATTGCTTTGACCATAGTTCGTCGATTTATTTTCGAGTGCTGCTACAAAACGCGATTTTGCCTGAGCTGATGCGGAAGGATTCGAACCACAGAAGGACAGAATTTTGTCATAGGATAATTTCAGTATGATATTTATCCCGAAATTCAAGCGCTTTTTTCGTTTTAATTGTTAATTACCACATACCTTATAGTATTGGGAGTGCTTGTGCTATTTCCTGCTCCGTGCGGATTTCGCTGTTGCTTGTTGCCGCTGACTTCCGCGTAGTCTCGTTTGACTTGTTGCTATTTTGCAATGATTAGAATCGTAGACGAGCAAGTGGCAATTGGACGTGCTGCGATGGACCGTCTGCGTCAACGCCTTGAAGTTGTTTTTTTGAATTGTTGAAGTTCTTCGATAAAGCGAAGAAATGTGATTTCCGGCAGAATGATTCGATATTTTTCTGTTTTCGTCTGTCAAGTCTCAGCGGTCTAGGCTTCGGCGTGTTCCTATCGGGGTCACCAATTTTAGTTTATATTGCCTACAATAAATGATTAAAAGACTTCGTTTATTTGTGGAACATTAATCAGTTTTGATCATATAAACTTTTTATTTATGAAACATTAAACAGTTTAAATTGTTATAATTAATAATTCAATATTAAATATTTTTCTCAGTAACAATTCTCAACAAGCAAGAACAACAACATTTCTCTCTAAAATTCATTGACTCAATTCACATTTCATTTTGTATTTTTCACATTGACATTTTATTAGCTTAGTCTACTTGATTTCTGAATTTTGATGTAGTGTGTATGATGTCCAGTAGTGTGGTCAGTAGTGAATGTGAGAATGTTAAGTGTAGGTGTTTGTGTAGCCACAGCCCCATTAACTGCTGATTTGGACATGCATTAACTTTGTAACACGTTATGCACTCTCGCAGAGCTTTCTTAATCACCGATTGTGAATTTAAGATCCAATATTTTTGCCTTATGGTAGCGGAGACCAACTGGTTACCACCATGTAAAGTTTGTTTATGACAGTGGTTGATGATTAATTTGGCCAATGATCCCTTTGGAATTATAGCCGTATGTTTAGCAGCTTCAGATATAGGTGCATGCTGTTATCTTTCGCCTACCCTGAGGAGCCCCTCAAAATCAATCCATGGGTTAAGAGCCTTCATGCAACTACTATTTGATATTTAGGACCTCCCTTGTAGTGCCTGGATTTCACTTTGAAATGCATGTTTTTGAGCTATTCGTACACAACAAGATTCAGCCTTCTGCAACTCATCGCAAGTAATGATTCCTGTTTTCCTGTCGGTAGGATTGCGTGTATTATTTGTGAAACGTCTGCAGAGTGCAACGACCCTTAACAACTCATTAAACGATGAATATTGCGCGAGTATTTCTGGTTCAGGTGTCGGTGTTACAGATACTATTGCCACTGACCGCTGTTCAACGTCCATAATCTTTTCTTGCTATGGGCTTAATGCGCTGTCTGATAGGTTAAATTTATTTCCCATCAACCACTGCGGGCCTTTCCACCATAAAGAAGCCTTGAGCAACTTTTCTGGTAACATGCCTCTTGAGGCAATACCAGCAGGATTTTCCTTTGTTGACACATGATTCCATTGATTGGGTGAAGATTCCTGATGAATTTGGCTTATTCGGTTTGCGACGAATACCTTCCAATTTATCGCAGGCTTTTGAATCCAGGACGAAACTATAAATGAATCGGTCCAGAAAAATGTTTTGGCATGATTCCACTCGTAAGCCTGCTTTATTTGCTTTATTGTTTCTATCAACAAAACTGCGTTGCACAATTCCAACCGAGGTATAGATATCACCTTAATCGGTGCAACTCTAGATTTTGCGCTCAATAGATAAGTTGCGCTCAATAGATAAGTTGTTTCTACACGAATATATATGGTTGCTGCATACGCTTGATTCGATGCATCACAAAATCCATGTAACTGTATTGTGTGTGCAGTATTACATTCAATCCAACGAAGGATTCGTATTTTTTCCAATAACTGTAGTTGGTGCTGTGTATCATCATTAATGAAGAGGCACTGCCAGTATTGGATGCCCGCAAGGGTGTAATTAGGTACGGGGTCGAAACATTGACCCTGCGTATCTATCGAAGCAATAGGCCAAAGAGCTCTGTTTCGGGAGATCCGAAAAAGGTGAAGCCTGGCCCGAAGCAGGTGGCTCAAAAGGCAGGAGAGCCAATTGAAAAAGAGTCTATTGCCTGTCTGAGGGCGACATCTGATGAAGAATCGGATGTTGAATCCCTCACTGTTGATGGGGTCAGCATCGGTACTAGAGTTGGGTCGTACTCGGATTTTTACATACTAGGTATTCCGAATACGAGTACAAAAAAATACCTGTTCCAAATACCTGTTCCAAAAATACTAGCTAGTATTCTTTGAAGTATGTACATATATACACACAAGTACATGCGATTTGCAGTGATGTAATGAAACGATATGATATGCCCTCCCCCATCCACCAGACACAAAGTTCCCACGCTAGAATGGTGATGGTGCAGTTGACCGTGAAATGATATGAGCCATTAGTCCGTGCAGCTTGTCCGTAACTATCCAATGGTCGGTCAGTTATTTGGCAAGTGTTTCTCCAATCTAGGAGCCATCTAAGGGAAAACAAGCAAATTCAATAAATTTAATTTGATTTTCATATTAATATATGCACAAAACACCTCCTGTATTCGTTCAAACTACCAGTGTCGAAAAATTTACTAAGGTAGGACCAACTAATCCTGTTGCTATCTATATAACATTTCATCGATCGATGCCTGATACCAAACTTTTCCTGGCTAATCTAAAACAGTCGGTTTTCCACTTCGCCTCACTGAAGCATGAATTTGTCGAAAATTTTATTAAGAAATGATAAAAAAAATATTACGTCTATTAAACATGCACCCACTAGGGGCCAACCTCTTCGGTAAGGCTGGACATAAGTCACAACTCCGGTAGGGTTGGAGTGCAGTCACGAGGAGAGCTTCAGCACAGCCGGAGAAGCCAACTGGCTAGCCAAAAAGGATCTAAACATTTTTAGTGCTACTTTCAGTTTTTCCGGCGGATTATATTTTACCATATCTTAGAAAATAGGCCGCTTTTTCCCACATTTGTATGGCAATTTCGCCCGAAACAACTCAGAAAGATCCTCGAATTCATGCTAGACCAAAAAAAAATTTTTTTTTGGAAAAAATTTACGTTTTTGCCCAAATTCCCCTATAAAAAAATTTGTTCGCCTTTAAAATATCACTAATATACTTCCCGACCACTTTCAATCATCGAAAGCGCTGTAAAGGCAGTTTTTGCCAAACGATGGCCAAAAAACCCCTTACTCCCCTACAAAACCGAAATTTTTATATCACAGTAATAGGTCTTGGCTCGTTATGTCCCAAACCACACTAACCCAAAATTAGCCGATTTTGTCCGATTTCAGCTACTTTTGCCCTAAAAACTTTTTGAATAATTGAATAAAATACTTGCCCAATTTCTCCTTTCAACATTTTTTTCGCCCTTAAAATATCACTAATATACTCCCCGACCACTTTCAATCATCGAAAGCGATGTAAAGGCAGTTTTTGACAAACTATGGCCAAAAAAACCCTTCCTCCCTTACAAAACCTAAATTTTTGTATCACAGCAATAGGTTTTGGCCCATTATGCCCCAAATAACTCTAACCCAAACTTGGCCGATTTTGTTCGATTTCAGCTACTTTTGCCCTAAAAACCTAAACCTAAAGTCCCAAAATACTGGCAAGCACGAAAATACTCTATACAAAAAAATCCGATACGAAAATACTTGCAAGTTCCAAAATACTCGATACGAGTATATACTCGTATCGAATATTTTGGAACGATACGAGTATATTCGTATTCGAATATTTTGGAACGATACGTTATTTTCGTATTCGAATATTTTGGAACGATACGTTATTTTCGTATTCGAATATTTTGGAACGATACGTTATTTTCGTATTCGAATATTTTGGAACGATACGTTATTTTCGTATTCGAATATTTTGGAACGATACGTTATTTTCGTATTCGAATATTTTGGAACGATACGTTATTTTCGTATTCGAATATTTTGGAACGATACGTTATTTTCGTATTCGAATATTTTGGAACGATATGAGTATATTCGTATTCGAATATTTTGGAACGATATGAGTATATTCGTATTCGAATATTTTGGAACGATACGAGTATATTCGTATCGAATATTTCGGAACTATACGAGTATATACTCGTATCGAGTATTTTCGTACTTGCAAATATTTTCGTCTCGCGTACGTATTGTGGGTGAGTATGAAAGCACTTGCAAGTATGAAATACAAGTTTATATTAATATTAGGATACTATTACGTCACTGTTTGATTGAAATGAATTAAATGGACGAAATTTATTGTGTAAATTCTTGATTACATGTATAGTCCACAAAAATACTCGTACCTAGTATTTTTAAATTTCGTTCTAGGTACTGGCTGTTCCAAAAAAATACCTGTTCCATATACCTGTTCCAGTATATACGCCTCATCTCTAATCGGTACTACCTCCGAGTTGGGTGGCTGCCTGGACCTCATGACTCTGTATGCAGAGCAAGGGGTTGGGGAGGCTTCTATGTCCGAGGAGGACCTCGACCTAACCCTTATCAACTAAAGCATGATGATGAAGGTACTGCAGGTGAACTTACACCATTCCATAGCAGCATCAGCTGCCCTGCTGCTCCCCTTGTCCAAGACAGAGGAGGAGCTAATCCTAATCCAAGAACCATGGGTTGCCAAAAACCGGGTTTGCGGGTTACGTACCAATGGATACAGACTGATAGCACCTGACGGCTTGCACAAGCCACATTTCTGTATTCTTGCCAAGAAAACCATTAACGTCCTTGTACTGCACAATTTCTGTGACAAGGATAACATGGCTGTCGCAGTGGAAATCGATTAGAGATCATACTGGTTTGTTTCTTCCTACATGGCACACGATCATGGCGATAGCCCACCTTGCGATATTGTCAAGGGTGTTGTGGCTGAAGCCATGAAAATTGGGGTGCCTCTTTTTCTAGTGGCTGATAATAATGCGCATAATGAAGTATGGGGTAGCTCCAACACAAATGGCCGTGGTGAGGAACTTTTTGACTTCATCCTTGCCCACGACCTTTTCATCGCCAACACTGGCAGTGAACCAACCTTCCTTACCTCAAATCGTAGGGAGGTTCTTGACGTTACCTTGGTCAGTGGGCGGCACTCACATTTGCTCCGTGACTGGAGGGTTCTACAGGAGAGCTCTTACACTGACCATAGGTACATTTCGTTCAACGTGGCTGGCCGCAGCTGTGATGTGCAGGTAGCCTTTCTTAACAGAAAAAGGACGGACTGGAACTTATTCAAAGTTCTGGTCCGAATTCTGGTCTGGTCACACCTCAGGGTGGGGTCCTCTCTCCCCTACTGTGGAACATTACGGTGAATACTCTCTTGACGAAACTGGACTGTGCCGGCTGCAAAGTGATTGCTTATGCGGACGACATAGCTGTGGCAGTGTCGGAAAAGTATTTATCTACGCTATCAGAGAGGTTAAATCACTATCTTGACATTATTTCACGTTGGAGTCATGAGTGCGGCTTGAATGTGAATCCTAGCAAATCGGAGCTAGTACTGTTTACAAGGAAGTATAAAGTTCCCTTATTTGAGTTACTCAAACTAAATGGGGTCTCCATTGAACTGAGCCAGAAGGTCAAGTACTTAGGGCTTATCCTTGATTCGAAGTTACTATGGACCTACAATGCCGCAGAAAGAGCACGGAAGGCTTTCAATGCACTTTACTGCTGTAAAAGAGCCATAGGAGCGAATCGGGGATTACAGCCTCGTACTTTTGCTTGGCTTTATATTGCTGTGGTTGAGCCAATTCTGTTGTTTGGGGTAGCGTTCTGGTGGCAGGCTGCTCTAAAGGTTACCTGCAAACGGCAGCTTGAAAAAGTGCGGAGGATAGCTGCACTGCTGGTAACTGGAGCGCTCCGATCCACTCATACTAAGGCAGTTTTCGTGCTGCTTCATTGGCTGCCAACCAAACTACTTATCTTACAGCAAGCCAACCTTGCTGCTGTGAGACTTAATTGCATCTCTGCATGGAATAGAACAGAAGTCGGCCATGCGAGGATTTTGGCCGAGGGAGTTCCCGCTCCAGCGGGTGTTGCCTATATCGCTCCGCAATGCCTACTAGATCTGGAGTTCACAACTCGCATTCCTGGTAGGGATGAATGGCGTGATGTCGTCACCGTCAAAAGTGGGCTTATCCATGTGTACACCGACGGCTCAAAGCTTAACAATAGAGTCGGGTGTGGTGTATACTCGGATGAGCTGAATCTCAAGCTGTCTTTCCGTCTACCAGACCATTGTAGTGTCTTTCAGGCAGAGGTTGCGGCTATTTTACAGGCTATCGATTGGCTTCTGTGTAATCGAATATTTGGGGTCAATATTGGTATTTTCACAGATAGCCAAGCGGCTTTTAAGTCCCTTGCTGGTTCTTGTACAGTGTCCATCATTGTTGCTGAATGCCGTGCATTTCTTAGGGAGATATCGAGACATTCGGTTGTTCAATTGATTTGGGTACCTGGACATGGGGTTTTCAGGGCAACTGTGAGGCCAATGAGCTGGCAAAGCTTGGAACCTTGTTACCGGAGGCCTCTTGCTCCTCAATAGGAATACCGATGACATCGGTGAAATTGGCCATCAGGCAAAAATATCTTGAGGACGCTAAGAAGTCCTGGGCAGAGGAATCATTCTGTGCGATAGCAAGGCAGTCCTGGTTATCCATGGATGCGCATCTCACCAGACAGCTTTTAGCCGTAACTCGAAGCGCTCTGCGTTGCACTGTCGACGTTCTAACTGGCCACTGCCTCAAAAGGCGGCACGCGCAACGACTGGGCGTAGAGTTTAAAGATTTCTGTCGGAGTTGTGGCTCTGAGGACGAGGAGGAATCCGTCCTCCATCTCATGTGCCAGTGCCCGGCTTTGGCAAGGAGAAGGTTGGCGGCACTTGGTGCACCCTTTCTCTCAAACCTAACGGAACTGTCCCTGGTCAATTTAAAGGCGATAGTCCGGTTTTTCAAAGGGAGCAGATGGTTTCTTGATTTTAGTGAGTAGGAAATAGTCACTAATTTATTATGGCATCACAACGGGCCTCTCTTGTGCCTATGTGTGCCGTTCGGCAGGTCTCTGTGGATCGGCAGCCATTTCGACCTAACCTAACCTAACATCCACGTCAAAATTCTCTTTAAAAGCATGTGGCTGTTTCTTCGTCTCCCAAAAACCGACTACTGACACTTTTCATGAATTTCCCCCACTACATGATTCAGGAAAATTCAGTAAAATTCAGTGACTGAAAGTACGCGAACATACCTAATTTTCACATATTTAATATCCATATAGTTTTAAGTTCTATTCATATGTATGTCAGTGGCAGCTCGTGTCTTTAAGACTCGGGGAAGCAGATATATTTTTGCATAGTTTTCCAGAATAAACAAGTAGGAATTTCAGCGCAGCAAATACATCAAAAGTTGCATTCAATTTCGAATCAGTGAGATAGTAGAAATGGAGTGGACATGCCCATAAGATTTACATTGAAGGGGATGGTAGTAATTTTTTGTCTACTCATTGTCAAATCAGGTCAAATCCAAGTAGTTCCCCTCCAATTTGACAATGAGAGCGAAATGGCGTAAAGGCAGCTTTAACATGCTTTGCGCGCGAGAGGATTGAAGGGGCTAATGGTGGAAAGTTATACCGTCCGTGTCCAGGGGCTGTTTCGAATTGTTTGACTCAGTGAATTTTCTACTCATTATGATAATCAATCTCAGTAATATTTAAATGATGCAAGATTATAAATTACAATGCAAGATATTGCAAATTAGAACTATTTTTTTTTTTAATACAAAGTAAAAATTAGTGGGCCTGGTCACCACGAATCTATAAAGTACTTTTATCTATTCAAATAGTCTAAGAGGAAAATATACAGCAGTAGATGTTCTATGGTGAAATTCAATTTTCAAGACAAAATGAATTAAACCTTCGGCAAACAACGTGAAAATAATTCCTCACCCATACAAGGTGGGGCTAGATTTACCTCATAAAGCATTTTATCTATTCTGTGTATACATTTATTAAACAGAACGTGCTCGAATATTTCTTTTATACTTTGTATCAACAAGCAATAATAAAACATAAAGCATTTATTTAAAAAAAATACTTTCATACCCCTTCCATAAAATCAGCTTCATGTCTTTAAGATTTAGGGTTGAAATAACCTCACGTTGTATGCCGAACGTTAATACTCTTGTACTATTTAAGTGAAAAGCCACCGTCTTTCTTTAATCATTACAATACTAACTTACGCACTTTCAGCACAAACAAACAAACAGACAAATCAGAAGAATTTCAATCTACAGCAAACATTAAACTCTTGAACTCAGTAATAAATCCATTACAGAAACGAAACATACAAATAATATCTTATGTTAAACAACGAGTATTCATACATGCAAATAACATCCTAAGCTCAGTCACCCAAAGCATACCAGCTCCAAGTTCTGTAGCGAAATAGAAACCAAACAGAGTACGCTACAAATCGTGCTGCGTCCATTCACAAATATTTCTGGGCCATTTAGCGGCTGAATAAGCGAGGGGTTTTTGATTTTCTCTACTCAGGAAGACGCGGTGAGCTGAGCAGCGTCCGCGCTGCTATTCGGGAACATTTATGGATATCACAAACACTGTTTGTTTCCCATAAATATAATCTTTATTATCTAAATAAAACTTAACCTAACAAATGTCAAATAATCTTGAGTTCACTTATTATACGTCGTTCTGTGTTCCCGTCTAGTGAACGAATGAGTCGAGTTTTCTTCTTTTGGACGACAGCGCTTCTCGCGGTGATTATCCCACTCACTTGGGATGCCACAGTATCCCCCTCCTAGTGACGAGGTCGGTAGCTGGTTCGATCGATGTCACGATGACGTCTAATTGTCAGAAGTTTGTTTATTAGCTTCGGCGCTGAGTTTGTGTTTCCTGCTGTATGTCCGCATGGGGACCCTCTGAAAGCGAATATCATCGGATAAATCTTCCTGGTTGCGGTTGATGTCGAGAGAGCAAGGTTGTGATGAATTTTCCGGTATATGATGTTGATTGTTAATAGTAGTCGATAAATTAAAATTTTCATTTCTATTCAGACTGTTGTTTTCCTGTACTTGAGTGTGTTGCGAGTGTGTTGTATTGCTTCCTAGTCCCGGAGTAGGGTTTGGTATTTCATTTGAAATGAATGCTGGTTTAAGTCTCTCTGTGGAGATATTTGCATTTTGACCTCTTAATTTAATTGTAAATATTCGGTCCGTTAGCCTGGCAACAACTGCATAAGGTCCTGAATATGGTGGTTCTAGTGGCTTCCGAACAGCATCCGTTCGAAGAAATACGTGAGAACACGTGGCAAGAGTGTTAGCAACGAACATTTCGCGTTTGATATGATGAGCTGTAGGTTGTGGGCGAAGTTTCCGCATATAAACCCTTAGCTTCTCGGCGAAAGCTGTTGCTTCCGTTGGTTCGTTTTCGTTGGTAAAAAATTCTCCTGGAATTCGGATGCTTGTGCCGTACAAAAGTTCTGCGGGCGATAAGCCAATGTCTGCTTTAATTGCCGATCGGAGTCCTAGGAGAACTGTGGGAAGTAAGTCTACCCATGAATGTGGCTGGCAACATAAGTGGGCCATTAATGCTGTCTTGAAGGACCGGTGCCAAAGTTCCACCATGCCGTTTGACGCCGGGTGGTATGGAGTAGTCCTTATTCTTTTTGCACCGATGAGATTTGACAACCCGCGGAAAAGAGTGGACTCAAATTGAGTACCTTGGTCCGTGGAAATTGTTTTTGGCGTTCCATAGCGAGCAACCCAATTTGAATAAAATTCAGTCGCGACAGTGTTCGCAGAGATGTCCTTTAGAGGAATAGCTTCCGGCCAGCGTGAAAATCTATCGATTATGGTCAAACAATATCTATAGCTGTTTACTGGAGGCATCACAACGATGTCCAGGTGGATGTGTTCAAATCGAGAACTGGGCACATTTATGTGTTCTGGTATATTTTTAATGTGTCGTTGGACTTTACTTCTCTGAAAGCTAACACAGGTGCGGGCCCAATCTGTCGCGTCCCTTTTAAGATGCGGCCAAATGAATTTTTTTTTAAGCATCTGTACGGTAGCTTTTACACCTGGATGGGAAAGTCCATGTATTGCTGCAAATGCCTGACGTCGCATTGAATTTGGAACATACGGCCTGATCTGATTGTATGTTGTATCGCAATAGACCGAAGCGTTGTCAACTGTGATTTTTTTTAGCTGCAGAGAGTTAGTTCCCTTGAGGATGCTTTGCAGCTCTTGGTCAGCTTTTTGTTCACGTTCGAGATCTTCTGCACTTATCGTGGTTGGCATGGAAATTTCATTGATTCTGGATAATGCATCAGCAACAGAGTTGGTCGGACCGGCGATGTGTATTATTTTAGTAGAGAATTGAGATATGTAATCTAGTTGTCGTAGTTGACGCGGTGATGCCTTATCGAGTTTTTGTGCAAATGCATAAATCAAAGGTTTATGATCTGTTTTGATGGTGAACAAGCGGGATTCCAAAATATGACGAAAAAACTGTATTGCTGAATATATTGCTAGAAGCTTCCTATCGTAAGTGCTGTACTTGGTCTCTGTCTCGCTTAGCTTGCGTGAAAAAAAACCGAGTGGTTGCCATTCGTCTGCGACAAACTGTTCCAAGGCCGCTCCCATTGCTGTGTCAGAAGCGTCTGTTGTCAGTGCCAATGGTGCATTCGCGGCCGGGTGTGCGAGTAATGTTGCCTTAGCTATGTAGACTTTGCAGTTCTCAAACGCCTCTTCAGTTATAGCAGTCCAATTTATCTTGCGTTTGTCATTTTTGTGCGAGTTTTTTAAGAGGGCGCATAACGGGGCCTGGATTTGAGCGGCATTTGGAACAGCCCGTCTGTAGTAATTTATTATTCCGAGGAACCGTCGTAGTTCGATTACTGTTTCTGGCTTCATATAATTTTTTATAGCTTGCACTCTATCTTGTGGCGGTTTGCAGCCGTGGGAGTTGATGACGAAACCCAAATACAGCACCTCCGACTGACCGAATGAGCATTTACTGAGATTAATGGACATACTATTTTGGCGTAAACGTTCAAAAACCAATCTGAGGTGTTCCTGATGTTCTTTTACAGAAGACGACATGATGATAATATCATCAATGTAACAGAAAACAAAATCTAGTCCACGGAGAATGTTATCCATATTGCGTTGAAAAGTCTGTGTGGCATTTCGAAGTCCAAATGGCATCTGTGTGAATTCGAAAAGGCCAAAAGGAGTGCATATTGCCGTTTAAGAAATGTCTTCTGTATTTAAAGGGATTTGGTAATACGCCTTATCTAGGTCTAATGTTGAGAATATTGTTTTTCCATACATACGTTCTGATACGTCGTAGATATTTGCAATCGGGTAACGGTCTGGGACTGTTTGAGAGTTTAGCTTGCGATAATCTCCACAGAGTCTCCAGTTCCCATCTTTTTTTTAACAAGATGTATAGGTGATGCCCAGGGGCTTGAAGAAGGACGACAAATTCCCTGCTGCAGCATCGATTCAATTTCTAATTTTGCTGATTCTAATCTTTCTCCTGCCAATCGCTTATGTCCTTCAGCAACAGGCGGCCCAGTCGTTATAATATGATGACTGACTTTGTTGTTTGTTTTGGTAGTGTTCAAAACCTTTGATAGTTTAGTGATGTCTGCGAATTCTTCAATTATATTCCGGAATCTATCCTGCATATTGATGGTCGACAAGTTGTGAGTTTTTTGTGTGACATATTCTCCGGTAGTCCTGCGAAGTGTTTCTTTGTCAATGAGCTGTTTGCCTTTGAGATCCACCAAAATATTGAAATTTGTCAAGAAGTCCGCGCCGAGTATTGCGATGTTTACATCTGCAACAGTGAAAGGCCATTTGAAGGTCTTACCGATATTGAAATCTACTTCTAGAGTGGTTTGTCCAAACGTCTTGATGATGGTACTGTTTGCAGCAAGTAATGTGATAGGGCTTTTCTTGAGTGGAGAACTTACGGCTGTAGCCGGAAGAACTGATGTGACTGAACCGGAGTCAACCAGAAATTTAATTTGTGAGATACGATCTCGGATGTGAAGCCGATGTTCTGTGTTATGAACGTTGCACAAAAGATTGTCACCTAAGTGTGCAGTCCTAGGCGACAACCTAATTAGTTTTCCGGCTCCGTCAAGCTTGGTTTGAAATTACATGGCTGCACACAGCGCCTGGCTGCCTTGCCGAATCGGTAATGATAATAGCAGGTGGTTCGTTTTGATTGCTCCGTAGTTGCCTTGGTCGTGTGGTTGCCCAAAGATTTGTAAGACGGTTGTGCAATTTGCGTTTGCAAGGATCGAATGTTGGCAGTGAGTTCTCCAAGGTGTTGTTCGATTGTACTAATACGCGACTGTACAGAGTCTTTGATTGTTCCTCCTGTTGTGTGCAGCGAAGCTGCCATAACCTGCGATGCCGGGTTGGTTTCCAGAATCTTATCAGCAATATATGCTTGTTGGATAAGTGGAAGGTTGTCATTGGCAGCCAGAATACTGCGAGTGCTTGGTGGGAGTCTTGATACCCACAAAGTCCTGAGAACGTTATCTGACAGCCCTTCTGGTGCAAGGGTCTGCATTTCTCGTAGCAACTGAGACGGGCGTTTATCGTCGAGGTCCAATTTAGTTAGCAACTGGTTAATTTTGTAGTCATCGGATGCACTGAAACATTTAATCAGCTGTGATTTTAGATTATTGTACCTGTTTGCTGCTGGTGGTGATCGTAATATATCCCGAACTTGTTGTAAAGTTTCTTTATCGAGCGCTGCAATTATGTTGAACTACTTCATATTGTCGCTTGTAGTTCGGAAAGCGTGAAATTGGGCCTCAGCTTGGAAAAACCATGTCTCCGGATCATTTTGCCAGAATGAAGGCAACTTAACATGACTAACCGCAGCAATACTGTCCTCATTTTCGTCAGGGCGATTGATAACCTCAAAACTGTGCGGTCTCAGCACTCCCGGCACAGAAACGAAGCTCTTCGCCAAATCATCCGCTGCATTTAACAATGTGTTATCGGTTTCTTTGTGAGGCGTGCTTTGGTTGGACATGTTGAAGCGCGTGGACACAGTTTGTGGGAATTCAGCTAATGTATGATGTCTTTCACAGATATGTGTCACTTTTTATTTTAACACGGGGTCACCAGTTATGGATATCACAAACACTGTTTGTTTCCCATAAATATAATCTTTATTATCTAAATACAACTTAACCTAACAAATGTCAAATAATCTTGAGTTCACTTATTATACGTCGTTCTGTGTTCCCGTCTAGTGAAGGAATGAGTCGAGTTTTCTTCTTTTGGACGACAGCGCTTCTCGCGGTGATTATCCCACTCACTTGGGATGCCACACATTCATTGCAAAGTGTTTACGACCATCGATTGCGTGATGCTTGCAAAGGGGTGTATGCACACAACATGGTACGTGCATGGAGGCAAGACCATTTTAGTGTTATGTGTAGCATATTTCAATACGCTGCAATGAACTGAGCGTTCTGGCTTATAATGATACGAGGTGCTTGAGGTTTTCACTCAAACGCAAAATATCCTATCGCGTTGCTGTAAAACTACTTGTAAGGCACTTTGGCTGTGAGAACTATCTCGTGTGTGAGATAAATAGTGTTTTGAGTTTCGTAAATTTTTTTATTGATGTTGGATGCTAATTCATATAAAATCAATTGAATTGCTTTGAATTTCAATATGTATTGTTAAGCTATTTTTCTTGTATAGGGAATATTTAGCAAAGGCAGCACTGCTTCCTTTGCGTACAACGACGAGCCGCCCCTGATGTATGTTTCCTTACTACAATTAATTGCGATTGATTGCAATTATGGTTTCACTAAAAAGTGTGCTTTATGAAGAACAAACAACAATCTTTGAATCACATTTAAAATGACTATCACTAAAATACTGCTACGATTCTCAACACATCAAAATTGTCGGTGTACTCTCTCGACTGAAAAAAGGAAGGAATCATTTATTAGTAACAAAATTTATCCAATTTATTTATTTTTACCTCATACAAACTATCCGATATATGATCAAAATCAAGATAAATTGTCAACGGTTTCCAATAATTAAATCGTCTAGTCTCGACAATCGGTCGTACATGTTCAACACGAAACAAAAAGCCACCACTGTCCGATGCTAAGAATTTTCTCGGCAATGTACGCCTCTCTAAGCTGCCACAGCGCCGATCTTCTTCAATATTAAATCGAAGTTTCTCCAATTTCGGTAAGGTCATACCGATTTCAAGTAGATAGTTCTCGGCCAGACATTCGTATGGAAGGCATAACACTTGTAAATTTTTCAATGCCAGCAATTGCTTCTGAAACACTTTGTGATTTTCCACGGTATTTGGTGCATTTGTGAAAATTTTCAGAGCTCGAAAATCGTCCCGATGATGCTCAACGATTTCATTGACCAGTTCATCTAGTGTGTTTCCGCCGTAGTAATCGTAGATTATGAGTTCCTTGAGATTTTTCATACGACCGATCTTTTTGAAATTCTTGGCGTCGAACTCGGTGTTGATAGTGAGTTTTTCCAAGTCGGTTTGCGTCTGCACCATAATTTCGAGTGTTTCTTCGTTCAGGAACGTACAGTTGTCGATGTTTAAGCTTTTCAGTTTCATGGAATTACATAGACTGATGAAGTGCTCCGATTTAAAATTTATGCAATACTCGATGTTAAGATCTTTCAGATTGGTTAGCTTGTTTAGAAACTTTCCCGATGCTTTATAGAAGTGAGTCAAATGTAGGTTTCGCAGAAACTCTAAATTACTAATCATTTCACAAATTTGCTCTTCGAGTACACGATAATACCAAGGATTTGGCCAATCATCGATGAAATTCTTGCGCTCGATGCAAACCGTTTCGATGTCCTTTGCTACCGACATGATTCGATGCACCAGTGAGAGATAGGTTTCGAATTCAACACGTGCAGGATAGTGTAACTCGATCGATCGTATGTTACAGCAATATTCAGCTATACATTTGTATAATTTGAGGTTTTTGCCTTCTACAGTTTCGTTTAGATTTAGCCGTTGAACATAGGATCCGAAACGGGAGAGAATTTTAATTGATTCACTTGGTGAAATGAAGTATTGACAGTCCGATACCGATAGAGTTTTACATTTGAGAGAAGTAATCACGACATTATCAAAAATATCGCAAGCATAAGCGAATTTTAAACTTTCCATTAATGACAGATAACGAAAGATGTGAAATATGCAATCATCGTTCAAATCGAATATTGTCAAAGGTTGTACTGATTGTAGTTCTTCTCTTATAGGTCCCTGAAATAGAAGAAAAAGTAAACAAAAAGCATCGTTTTTAAAAGACAATTAGTATTAGATCACTTTATCCAAAAAATTATGTACGAGGTTGGGTCATTAAATTCGTGAAGCGAGTAGAGAGATAATTAATGACGGCGTTAAATGAAACGTAATGAACTGAGAGACTCATTATAAGAATACATAGCAAGTTTTTCAATTGTGCCTTTAGTTCTTGAACCATCATCGACCAAGCAACTCAATCAGGAAGAAAGTCTAAAATATGGATAAAATCAAACACCACGCTATTATTAAGGGGACATAGCACCTTCAAATTGAAAAAAAAATTTTTAATTAATTTTTCTTTGAATAAAGCGACATGTCTGCATGAAACTTTGTCCATATACTTTATTTGCTTCAAACTATACAAAATAATTTCGTTTAAATTTTTTGTGGCCCACTGTCGTCTGCTACAATTTTTTTGAAAAAAAACACCAAAAAATCACGGCGTTCCCGGTAATTGCCCTCAGAAAAGTCAGGAAAAAAAACACAGGGGTTATAATCGGCATCAAAACTTCCTTGGAATGAACTAAGAGAAACAAATTTGGTCGAAAAATAACAAAATGGCGTTTTTTCGAATATCGACGCTTTTCCCCCAAAAATCGGTTATAACTAATAAAATGTAATTCCGATTTTTTTATTCCGTAGTTCATTCTGAGCATTAGCGTGTGAAGATTAACGTGTTAAAATTTGAGAACGATTGGATAAATACTTTTTTTTAATCATGCAGGCCAACTTGAAAAATTGTATTTCGAGAATATCGCGTTTAAAGTTCAAATTCAATATTTTTTGTGCGTGGCATATATAACATACATAAAAGTTATACTAGTATCCCAAAATGTCCCCCTCTGCCTTTGCAGCGGCTTGTGAGAGAATAACGTATTGTACTGTATATATGTATATTGTAAGAAATCGCAACTTTCGTAGCCTGTAAACGGATTGCGCAATGCTGAAAACCTTCCAAAATAAAGCTACTAACATCTCCTTACTACATAAATCTAAAAGTAACTGTTAAACGCTCTTTTTAGCATCAGATTTTTAGTTAACAACTACCAAGTAAGATCTTTCATTCTTAACATTTTGAATTCTATTTAGTTAACTTAAATTTTAGCTGCATTAGTTAAGGAATTGGTATTAAGAGTATTTCAGTATCAAATTTTGAGCGGCATTCAGCGTACTAAAGAAATTGTAATCAAGGTTTAACTTTAGCGCTGTCGAAACAAATAAAGCTATCACCAAAAAACGTGCGTTTCATATTTCTGCTACAAATATTGAAATTAACATTCTCAAAATTTGTTACTAATTCCTTAATATGTCAACCAAAAACCAAACTAAAATGAGGAGCATGACGTCCGACATCCTAAACGAAGACGAAGCTAATTGCCCTCTTTGCAATGAGAATGACAATATCAATATGGTCACGTGTGACGGCTACCGACATTGGTATCACTTTCAGTGCGTCGAAGTAAACGTAGAAATCACCGACAAAGGGTGGATTTGCTCGACCTGTGTCTCAAGTTCCAAGCAGGTAATTCAAGACAATAGGCGTGTTTTTGTTGCTCCGATACAGAACAGAATAGAACTATGCCGCAAAAACAACGATCTAGCACAAAACAGCAGTGCATTCGCTAAGACTGACATAGGTTGCTATATTCGCTGTGATGCTACAAAACAGCTGGAAATAAAGGGAGAAAATAACGAGTATACACTACCACAATCGATAGAAAATAGAAAAAAATACTAACAGAAAATTACCTCTTTTAACTTTCTACACGTTATGAGGGCTTTTTCTAATTTCCTAACTACCAAAACATTCAACATAATCTTGAAAAAACCAAAGCCACCTCACAGCAAAAAAGATAACTTCTCATAAGCTTTTCTTTTTTCTATCTGCACATTCTATAGTTCAGCACGTGAACTACAAATGAGGAATAGAATTTCTGTACTAGTGAATTCACTGGTACAGGAGTGTTGTTGTTTCCAATGCGTATACTCTATTCTCTGCTGGATAGAGGAGCAAAAAAACACGCCTAACATATCCCGAGAAAAAGAGTTATCCACGAAACTAGAAGCGCTCGAGTTACGAATCCGCCAAATGTCTCGAGAGTCTTCTAATCAACACGGTATACCAATCGACACCTCAGCGTAAGAAGTTAGTTCCTAACCAGCGTGCGGACTCCGTATATGTATACGGACCAAAAATCCAGTGAACTGGCCTGAGATTGTATTGTTAATCAGCCTGGAAAATTGGAAGAAATCGCATGGAACAGAAAGAGGTTCAAGATAAAATTCGACAACTAAATACTCAGGCTAGATTTTCCGTTGCTCACATACGGCTCATTCTCGCAAAAAATACCAGCGCACTCTCAGGTTGCTTTGACAGATAATGCATTGCGTAAATGGAGGCGCAATTTCAAGGTCAGAGGGTTTTTCTGGGAAATGGAAGGAGTTCTAGATCATTCTATACACTTTGTTGACACTAAGCTTTCATCTACCAATGAAGCAGGTAGCGTAGACAATATACATTTGCCAGTGAAATCAAAGTGTATACCAGTGAAATAAAGTGAAAATCAGTCCACTCCATGTCTTAAAAATGCCGAAATTTCCAGCAGAAATGCAACCTTATATGATGGGAAGCATCAAGTTGAGCATTTCCTCGCACGTCAGATTATAAGTCCTGATCTTACGAATATTCTACAAGTGCGTGTAGATTTACTGACTTGGAAAATCTATGTCGTTTGCAAAAGGCCTTGAAAGGTGACGCGCGTAGAATGGTTGAACATTTTTTGGCTCATCCATCAAACGTCGGATCTATCATTGACACACTCAAAATGCTTTACGGTCGGCCCGCTTTAATTATTCTGACTCAAATAGACAAACTGAAAAAATGGCACCTCCTAGAGCAGAAAAAAACTTGAAACCTTAGTGTTTTACGCAGTGCAAGTGAAAAATTTGCTAGCAGCTATTGACTCCGCAAATGTAAAAGAGTATATGAGCGATATGCGACTGCTCCACGAGCTAGTCGAGAGACTTCCGCCACAAATTAGGCTGGATTGGGGTCTTTACGAAATTCGTGATATTAATTCCTCTGAGCCAAAGTTGAAACAGTTCAGCAAATGGTTGGATGTGATAGCTCAAAGTGCTTGCAGTATAATGACTGGTCCACCTCAAATCTCAAAACCTAGAGATAACGATCGCGTCGATGTGCAAAATGCTAAAAACGATCACGATTTGGTGGAAACTATGAATACCAACTTCAATAAAAAAAATGCCATATATGTGAGAAAATGTGTCCGAGTGTAATACACTGCAAAAGGTTTGGCAGTATGTGTTTGAACAACCGCTGGAAAGCAATGACTCGTTTAAAATTGTGTAGGCTTTGTTTATTTCAACCAGCCCCTGGACACGGACGGTATAACTTTCCACCATTAGCCCCTTCAAACCTCTCGCGCACAAAGCATGTTAAAGCTGCCTTTACGCCATTTCGCTCTCTTTGTCAAATTGGAGGGGAATTACTGGGATTTGACCCGATTTGACAATGAGCAGACAAAAAATTACTATCATCCCCTTCAATGACTGCTACTGACTGCTTTTCCTTTGATTTCCCTGCTTGTCTCGCCTCAGTCGTAACTAACCCCGTAGAGGTTGAATTGCTTTTGTCCTCACTTGACACTAACTGTTCCCAGGGCCCGGATGGTATTCCCAATTTTTTCGTAAAAAGTCTCGCGTCTTCCCTTTGTGTCCCTTTAGCCATCTTATTCAATGTCAGTCTCTGTGCTGGTAAATTTCCGTCCTCTTGGAAGCTCTCTAGCATTCTTCCCATTTTCAAATCGGGTGATAGGAACCTTGCTAGGAACCCCATCTCCATTCTTCCTTGCCTTTCCAAAATCTTGGAACGCCTCGTTTTCAATCGTATCTATGATACCCTCTACTGTGTCTTTGCAGCGCAGCAACATGGCTTTGTAAAAGGCCGGAGCACCTCTACGAACCTTGTTGAGTTTACTCATGTAATCGCTTCTGCAATTGACAGCAACAATCAAGTTGACGTCATTTATACTGATTTTGCCAAAGTTTTTGACTCTGTTAATCATATGCTGCTTCTTGTCAAACTGAAGCATTATGGCATTCGTGAACCTCTGCTTTCCTGGATCTCTTCCTTTTTAACTGATCGCACTTGTTTCGTCTTCCTCTTTGGCTTGTCGTCCTCACCTTTCTCCCCTTCTTCTGGTGTTCCTCAAGGTTCCATCTTGGGACCTCTTCTGTTCAATATTTTTATCAATGACCTTCCCCCTATTTTTAAGTCTTCATGTCTTCTTTATGCAGATGATTTAAAAATCTTCCGAGTCATAAAAAATACTGCTGACTCTCTGCTTCTTCAGGATGATTTGCAAGCTCTCTCTGGTTGGTGTAAGTTGAACTGTTTGTCCCTTAATGTTTCCAAGTGTTTTTCTATGTCTTTTTCCCTAAAGCTTCACACTTATGTCTTTCCTTATGCTATTGATGGCACTATCCTCTCTTGTGTCGATCATTTCTCAGATCTTGGGGTCACCTTTGACCGTAAACTGAAATTCGACGTTCATGTCCTTACTATCACTAGAAAAGCTTCTCGGATATCTGGTTTCGTGATTCGTTCCTGCCACAATTCATTTAGTGTTTCTACTTGTGTCCACCTATTTATTAGCCTAGTCCGTCCTGTACTGGAATACTGCAGTCAAGTGTGGTGTCCTCGTTTCAAATACCTCTCTGACGCTGTTGAATCAGTTCAGCGCAGGTTTACACGTACCTTACTTTTTAAATATAGTCTGCCGTATTTACCCTATTGTGAACGTCTATCTCTTTTTAACATTCCTCTTTTGAGCAGCGCAGAGTTTACTTGGATGAGTGTTTCCTGTTCAAAATCTGTCGCGGCAACCTATCTTCCTCATTAGCATTTTTGTTCATTGAGCGGGACTCCGTAAGGCCAATCAGGTCCACCATTCTATTTGAAGTGCCGTATGCCCGTACTGGCACTTTCTTTTACTCTCCCGTTTTACGACTCTTACGCACTCATAATAGTCTTCAACTTGGTCCTCTTCCACAATCTATTGCCATTTTCAAAAATATGGTTCGAAGTAAAATTTTTGTTTCTAATTAATGAATTTTATTTTCTATTCTTGTTAATAATGGTTTCTTTCTTTTCTTTTTTTGCTCTACTTAATTTTACTTCATTATTTACTACTTTAAGATCTTTTGTATATTTTTAATTTTATATATACTCACATATGTATATGAATTTTTTTTTTCTTTTTTGTTCCTAATTAATTATATTTCCTATTCTTTTAATGGTTTCTTTTTTTTTTTTGTTTTGTTTGCCTTATCTCTTCATCATTTAATTTTATTTTTTATATATTTATATTTATATTTACTCATTTATTTCTTAGTATTTTTTTTTTTTTCATTGTATCCTATCATTTTTGAATTGATTATTCGTGATCGTAATGAATTTTTTGCTTTAGTTAATTTTACTTTATTTTATTCTAACTTTAATTATTTTACATACTTATATTTTATATTCTTATTTAGTTCTTGTTATTTTATTTTTTTGATTGTATCCAATCTGTAACTGGCAGTTTTGCCTGTTGAATTGTATACGCACCAAATAAATAAATAAATAAATGTAAATCTTATGGGCATGTCCACTCCATTTCTACTATCTCACTGATTTCAACAAAAGTCCCCAATGTGTAAGAAGGCCAAAGAATGTGGAATGAACGGTTGTAAAAAGCTTCATCATTCATTACTACATAAAAATGATAAGCAGGGCCAAACTAGTTTTGAACTGAGTAGCCCAACCAATACGGTTATTGCCACTACACATCGGAGCTCCAGAAATATTCTATACCATATTAGGTCTGTTCGCGTACCTGAATCTATTATAATATATTAAAATAGATTCGCAGAAAGTTATTTTTGTACTTTTGCTGCAAGCCAAATTGTGCAGCAAAAAGAAGCCAGCTGCCAAATTCTGTTACTGCTGCAGTTTGCTGAAGTACGCGAACAGACCTATTATCCCGGTTAGGCTCATTTCACACATATGAGGTCCTATTCGGTTTGGTTCGTTTTCGGTCACTGCCGACAAGTGTGAAACGGTGATTTGGTTTCTATTCGGTATCTAATAGAAACCATACATCACCAAACACTCCCTGGACACGAATAGGTTTCATCAAGTTTCTATTAGGTGTAAATTCGTGTTCAGGGAGCAGTGTAGTGATATTGTTGTGTTTTACCGTTAAACACCTTTCGTGGATTCGATATTCTTCACATTCTGTGAAATAAAACAGTTTTCTATTTCAACACTAATTACACTTTTATTAACACACAAATAATTATAACCGCTATATTCGCACTATTATAATTTCGCTTTACAATGTAACACTTTTTCGCTTTCAAAATACATCCGCGCCCGGATATTTAATTCACTGTTTCGCTTTTCACAGTAACAGCCTTTTCGCTGTCTTTGCTATCTCCTAACTGATTCCGAAGACTTCTCGCGGCGATATTTATATCCGGTCTGGTGAGATAAGTTATTATTGCCTACATCTAGGCCTTTCTAGAATTGTGTCTTGGGTTCTGGATCCGTCTTCGAAATGACTAACGTGAAATTCCGTCATCATGTAAGATATGACTCATGGTTTATGTTCTGGAATGTTCCCTTTTTACGTTCTAGAGGATTATTCTACGTTTTATCTATGGATTGTTTTCGTTGTTTGTGACCTGGTGTTCCCCTTAAGGAACACCAGGTCCAATCGTTTGCTAAAAGAATATCCACATTCTACCAAATATGCAGCTAATGAGCCGGTGAATAGATGCTGCAGAGTCTTCAATGGCTTTAGCAACCTTTATTCACCACCGATTTCCAAACTATCCTACAAATCTTCCCTTATACAAGCCATTTGTACACCATAACTTTTAAGCTCTTGTTTAATTATCGTTTTTAATTGTTATTCTTTTATTTCCTTATTATTTTACTTATTATCTATTTTAAACTTATTTGTTTACTCCATTAGTTATTTATTTGTACCTTACACTTTTTTCTTTTTTACTAATGTTCGAAGAACATTAGTATTAAATTCGATTCGGCCAAAAATTCATATTTCCATATATATATATATATACACTACAAATTTATATATATATATATATATATATATATATATATATATATATATATCATCAAAAAATTTCAGTGAGATAATCTCGGGAACGCGCCATCCGATTGAGCTGAAACTTTCAGGATACATTGGTGTCTGGATTCTATATTCGATTAAATTGTTATGCACGCTTCTAACTGCTGATAATAGGTTGTCACAGATACTCTTTGCAACGCGCTCTAGAACCCTTTACAAGGGCGGCAGTTTCCGGGCGGCTTTTGCTCGCGAAGAAAAAAAGGGGTCGCGGGTGGGCGCCACTCGCTTCTAAACCGAAACACTGCCTCGCTACCGTCGCCCTGAAGCGAGAAGAGAATGACGGCCTCTTATGCACAAACCCGATTCGCTATCTAAAAGTACAAACTCCGCGCAATTCACGATGACACAATTTATTTCACTAATGTAATGATGAGGATCTAAATTTCGATCACGTTAATTCTTATTGCGCTACCATTCTATGGTAGTCTTCAAAAATTTGTTTTCGCTTAAACAAATCACACTGTTCTAAATTCGGTTAACAATCAAAACTTACTTGCTATCTAACCTTATCTATCTCCGCTCGTTCGTCCAGACGTGTTCTCTCCCTCGATGGGGCCCTTTCCGCAGATCGATGCTCGTCGACGGCAAAAGATGATTCTCCTCCAAAAGTAGTTCTCCTAGCTCGATTCCTGCTTGCCAATCCGTTTTATCATCCATGCAACTCAGTATCTTCCTTCGTAGTTCTACTGGTACCACAATCACGATTAATTTCCAAGTAAAATGATTTCCTTTTGTTTAACGCTGCCGCTTCCAACTTTACTCGACTATCGTTGGCGGTTATACCTCTTTCAGTCCACGTTAAAATATCCTCGAAAAACCAGAATAAAAGAAAAATAGGATTCAATTTTTATGCGCCAGCTCCAGACCTCCGTTCACTCACCGAGTTCGAACCAAAAAGACCTTCTTTCCCTCGATCCTGTTCATAGGAAAATTTTCCTGGCGGCAGCGGGATTTTCAAAATCCGCTTAGTGCACTCACCCGGATTTGATTCCACTCATCTGAGTGTTGAGTTTCGAATTCACCACACATTCCCCACTTGGAACGGTCTGACTTGGAACATCCTATCTGACGTTTCTCCCAGTTGACGTTTTCGATTGTCAACATTCGTAATCTTGTATATATTGCATTCGGGTGGTGCTCCAGGATTTCGGCGTCTAATTCCAGGTAAGTGGCTAATTTGTTTTTCAAATCTCATTATTCCGTGAGAAAACATGTGCGCGATCCTCCCGGTAACCCTTGATTTGTTCCTATTAGCTAATATTAGCTACGAACAGTGTGTTCCCGCCACCAAGCTTTCGGGCGAAGATTTGTGCGTGACAAAGTTTTCGGGTGTAAATGCTTCTTGACGCGTACGCTAGTGTCCTCCGGATCTCAGTTTCCTACCGCGTAATTCGACTACTCTCCGCATCTCGGGTCCATTATATTACCAACACAGCATTTGCTTTAATCGCCTTTCGATCCGTGGCTTTGAGTTCAGCAATCGGCAATTCGGCATCCGCTCGGTATTCATCGTATGTAGGTCACTTGTTGGCCTAGGTCTGGTGTCGTCGACCTTGACGGCTCGACCCATACGTTGCTCTGCCTTGTCGGTTGATTTGTCGTGACTTGCTGATGACTGTCTTCATGGTACCTGATCAAGATTGTTTTCATGTTTCAGATTGTTTTCATGTGTCGTCAATCGATGTCCATCTGCGTTCGTGACTAGGTGTTGATTGGTTCCATGTTGTCTTGATGTAATCACTTAACTAAAACTAACAGCAAAACTAACAATCTTAACTAATAACAATCTAAACTAATAATATAAACTAATTCATGAATTGTGCTAGATACCCAATCTCCATCGTTCTCTCTTTAGAGGACGGTGGAGATTTTTTTTTTTTTTATGTTTATATTGTGTTCAATGTTCGTTTGTGCTAACGAAAGTTTTGCGAATCGTGACACCCCCCTCGCTTCAGAGTATTTCATTAGAAATACTCGACCATCCCCGTTCGAATAACCGCGATTTATAATTCTACTTTAACACGCAATACCCGAATGTCGACTCGAATGTCCGTCTATCCTACTCAATACTTGAATTCTGATTTTTTTTTTTTCCTTTTACGCTATATCACAACACTCATTCCCTTCTCATCATACAAGCACACTCTTTACATCCCCTACTCTATTACTCTAACCATAATTTTTTTTTTTCCTATATGATAACATGCTGCATGTTTTAGTTTTGCCTGGTGTCGGTACTTTTACCCTTATTATCCCAAATACTAATGCTCTTTGAACTCGATTTTAGGACAGCCATTCCTACTACCACCAATGAATAAAGGAAAAAAAGAAATAGAGATGCCAACGAAACGAAAAGAACAACGAAAAGAATGAGGACGAGGAAAAAAAAAGGAAAAAAAAAATGACATAAGAGCTAAGTCGGACCCACCACCAACAAACTATCGGTATTTCTTTAATATATTCTTTAACATTCTTTAATATTATATATAATTCTAATCCCCTGCTAATACCTATAAACTAACCCTAGAATATATCACTAAATATGCAACTAATATTAGGCTTACTTACAACTAACCCTTCACCGACTATCTTCACAACCCTTCTCTTAATCCACCACCAAAAATACTTATTAATAGTTAATTCAGTTCGCTATGGCCAAGCGTTATTGCAGTTTAGTCTCTCCATCACTCATTAGTACCATAAATTTCCATAGCCAATTCGAGCTCCAGCTAATAATACCCATACGAATTCATCCAAATCTACATCACGGCACGTACCGCTTAAGATCTTTAGCATGCCATGTGCCTGCGCTCTTTCCTTTTTCGTCTAGTAACTCGTACGTCCAAGTCGACGTCTGTTTCGAAACTGTGAAGGGACCTACGAACGCAGGGGCTAGTTTAGCGGAAAAGTACTTGCTCGCGTCGGATTGAGCATAATTTCTCCTCCATACGCAATCTCCTACCTGAAAAACTTCTGCTCGCCGACGGAGGTCATAGCGACTTTTATTAGCCGTAGCCGCCTTCTGCATCCTCTTCACTACGTCTGCTAGTATTCCTTCTAGTGTCCGGGCTCTCGACATCGGCGACAAATCCCTCATCGCGTCCGACGGGGGTTCAACTCTTTCTCGATAGGTAACCATCTCCCTACCGAAATTTAGGAAGAAAGGAGAGAAACCAGTGACCTCGTGCTTATACGTACGTAACGCGCACGCGATTTTGGCCAAATTTTGGTCCCAAGAGCGATGATTGTCTGCGGCATAGCATCTCAGCATGCATTTGATATCTTGGTTTCGCTGCTCCGCTGGGTTAGCTTGAGGATGATACAAGGCAGTGTAACTCACTTGAACACCGTATTCCTCCACTGCTTTGCTGAAATGTCTACCCCTAAACTGCACTCCATTGTCGCAAACTAGAACTCTCGGAACGCCGAAAACCAAGAAAACGTTTTCTTCCAATAAGCGAAAAACCGTTGACGCCGTCGCGGTTCGTACTGGAAGTATCACTGAGAATTTGGTGACATAGTCCACCACTGTCAAAATATAGCTATGGCCACGAGTCGACCTGGGTAATGGTCCCACCAGGTCTATACATACCATTTCCCATGGTGCTTTCGCCACCCCCGCTCTAGACGACATCAGACCCACCGGTGCCTTCCGCTCTACTTTACATGCCTGGCACACTTTACACCTTCTGACGTATTCTTTAATGTCAGATCGCATTCCAGGCCAGTAGTGGTTTTGCGAAACGCGCGCCAACGTCTGAACGGCTCCCCTATGCCCCGCTTTTGGGTCGTCGTGACATCTATTGAGAATTTCACCCCTCTCTGTTTTCGGCACTACGCGCTTCCAGGCGGCACTCGTCTCCCCTCTTCTCTCTTTACCGGAGGTTTGTTTCCAGAGCGTGTCACTTACGATTTTCCAATTGGAATACTTCTGCGGGTCATCCCGGACGTTTTCTACCATTTTCGTAAACCACTTATCCGACGTTTGAGGAGCCGATATGCTGTCTAACTCTACGATTGCCCGTGAAAGTGCGTCAGGGACTAAATGCTCTTTACCCTTCCTATGCACTACTTCAAATTCAAATTGCTGGAGGCGCACCGCCCATCTCGCTAATCTGCCGGTTGGGTCCTTAAGCTTGTTCAGCCAAACCAGCGAGTGATGATCCGTTATTACTACGAACCGTGTCCCCTCGATGTATGGACGGAATTTTTCGACGGCCCAAAGCACTGCTAAACACTCCCGTTCAGTTGTAGAGTACCTTCTCTCCTGTGCCGATAGTGATCTACTTAAATAACATACCACTTTTTCTCCCGTAGAGTGCGCCTGGCTCAACACTGCTCCTATACCCACATTTGAAGCGTCGGTTTGCACCTTAAAGGGCAGATCGAAGTCGGGACATGCTAACACCGGTGCGGTGGACAACTTATGTTTACAGGCAATGAAAGCTCGTTCGCAATCACTGGACCAGTTGAACTTACGCCCTTTTTTTAAAAGATCGTTTAGTGGAGCCACCATAGTAGCATGATCCGGGATAAACCGTCGGTACCATGATACCATCCCCAATAGCTGTCTGACTTGCTTCACTGATCCCGGCCGGGGATATTCACTTATGGCCTTTACTTTCTCAGGATCGACATGCAGCCCTTCTTCGTCTAACAAGTACCCCAAATACTTCAATTATGCCCTGCAGAAATGGCACTTTTCTCTTGACACACGTAAGCTTTCTTCTCTCAGACGTGTAAAAACCTCTCGCAATATCTCCAAATGTCGCTCAAAAGTGTCTGTAACCACAATAATGTCATCTAAGTACGTAAATACGAACGGTTCGAGAGCGGGTCCCAACACTGTATCTATTAAGCGTTGCCACGTAGCCCCAGAATTGTGGAGTCCGAAAGGCATTCGTAAGAAGTGAAACAGTCCTCTTCCTGGTACAGTGAATGCAGTATATTGACGTGAATCCTCTGCCATAGGTACTTGCCAGTACGCAGACTTCACGTCCAACGTCGACAAGTACTTCGCGTTCCGTAGTTTCTCCAGCGTCGTGGAGATATACGGCAGGGGATAGGCATCTTTCTCGGATACTGCATTCACCTTCCTAAAGTCCACACAAAAACGATAGGACCCGTCTTTCTTTCGGACTAAAAGAATTGGCGAAGACCAAGGACTCGACGACGGCTCAACTACTCCTAACTTTAGCATCTCATCCAGCTCTAGATTTATCTGGCGCTGTACCGCGGGCGAGACTGGATAATATCGTTGCTTAATTGGAGCCGCCGTCGTTTTGATCCCATGCTTCACAGACTTCGCGCAACCCAACCCATCGCCCATCAGACAAAACTGCTCACTCAACATTCCAGTTAGTTTTGCTGCCTCCTCTTCGGATAGGTAAGATTGACTGCGTAGCACCTTCCCCGACACCGCCTCTGCCACAGCAACGGATGTCCACTGTCGACCCTTCATGTCCAGTACTACTCCGAAGCCTTGCCAAAAGTCTACTCCCAATATAACTTCCTGAGGGATTGCCAAAATGACCAGAACTTCCAGTTCCCTCTTTCGACCATTCAGCGCGAAGTCCAGACGCACTACACCGTTCACCTTACACACCTCTCCATTTGCTAGCCGCACTTCTTCAACTTCGCCATCGCTCAGCATTACTCCTCTACTGACCAAACGCGACCATCCTCTTTCTCCCAGAATCGTGCGACTCGCGCCCGAATCCAACAGACCTTCCATGACGACGCCCGCTATCTCCACCCGCAAGTGAGGGCGACTGTCCTGATCCCTGTCAGCCAACGCGTAGTCTACCTTCGACGATTTTTCAACTCGCTGCGACCTCCCTCTAGTGCCCGCTCGGTCGCTTAGTGAGCACGGCGACCGTTTCCCGACGCTTGCATTTCCGATCGCGCATGGGCCCCTGGCTCCGCTGTCCTAGCTCGACACGTTGGACATGCCGCACGTAAAACCCCTTGACGACCGCAACCGAAACAACGCCGAGGCTCTGGACATTCTCTAGACACGTGGCCTTCCCTCCTACAGTTCCAGCACTGTACGCGTCTCTGTCCAGACAGCGCGGCTACCTGCTCTGTTGGTTCAGCGCTCATGTAAGCCAGGTCCGGTTCCAAACATCGCCTTGGACGGGTATTGGGCGGTACGAAAGCCGCTACCGATGCCCTTGTGGCTTCCAGCGTTCGCCCCATCTTTACCAGATCCGCAATCGATGATATCGGCGTCAAGCTCAAGTGTTGCTGATAGTAAGGCGAAATGTTTCTGCGCAAAGTCTTCAATTTCTCTTCCTCCGAGCAGCTTTGCTTCAAACGCGAGAAAAGGCGCTCCATTACTGCCACATACACCCCCATCGATTCGTTCTCGCCTTGAGTACGCTTTCGAATTTCATCACGCAGGCGGTCCTCGTAGTCCGTTGGCAAGAACTCCGCCCTAAGCTCCTCCACAAGCTCATCCCAGCATGCCACTAACCCGCGGTTGGCTCTGAACCAAATCAGCGCTCGCGAGTCAAATAGGTCTACGGCTGCCCTGAAGAGCTGTGACTTCGTGAGACCTCTCGCCTGCCGCAACTCCTCGACCCGCTCAAGGAAAGCGTTTACAGACCCCGACGCATCCCCGCTGAACTTAAGCCCCCATTTTGCCACTTCCGCCAGGGACAATGTCTTCGCCTCTTGCGGTGCAGCCCTCATCCGGGAATCAATCTCAACCTCAGCCTCGACTTCACTATCCCCCCCCATCCCCCTCGGTTTTGTCCACTAAGTTACCCATGGCTATGATGAGTCGATTTCGAATCTTACGCGCACACTCCAGCTGATCGGGTGTGGTTGCCCGCATATTACTTAGGCGACGGAAATCGAATTCTATCTTGACCCTAACCTTTAGATAATCCGACGAAGTTTTATCTCCTACCACCTTCGAGATTAGCTCTTCAACTTCCGATACTTTTGCTGTCAATTCAGAGAAATCGGTTTCAAAATCGAATGGATACGCCGCTTCTACGTAGGACGTATCCTGAGCTGACTCCGCCTTCAGAGTAGCCCTTAGTGTTTTGCGCATATTTTCCACCGTGTCCGATGGAAAACCACGGATAGCGAGCTCATATGTGAGCTCGTCCTTACTTAGGCGATCCACTAAAATTTTCATTTTAATCTTCTAAACCGAATATACACAGCTGACTGAATAACCGGATCGGATTCTTGATCAGACTATATGAAACGAGAAACCGCGAAACAGCAAAAAGCCCTCACCAGAATCGCAACCTTCCGACGATCACGCACTAAAACCTAGTTCTTCAATCTGTTTTATCCTGAAATTGCACTTCTCAGTCACTCTAACACATTATCCCCCAAGTACCTAAATATAAGGGAACCTTATTAAGAGAACAATGTGTCTAAAAATTCCACCTATAGTCGATCCGGAACAAAGATAAATACTTCGCAAAATATGTATATTTTAAAGTGACAATCTATAAGATTATTAGTTTGCACACGTTATCTTCAATATTCTAATTTTTGAAAGGAATAAATGAAAGGAACGACCTTTTCCTTTCTATGCGTACCGTTAACACCCTAATTAATGCCACTATCCACCTCAGCTTCTTTGTGGTTTTACCTGAAACTCTTCTCTAGCACACTATCACACTTTCACACCTCCCGTACGCACAAATTGCAAAATTCACTATTTCTATTACACAATCAGAATTCTTGTTCATCCACCCTGTCACACACACAAAATCCAGAATTCAAATATATGAACATAAAATGATATCAATCAAAAAATATATGTATATATAGATATTATGGACTAGTGCCATCCAATTTTAAAAATTCGAAGATATTCGAAATGAATTTCAAAATGAAGATACTCTCACCGTTCTCGCGTAAGATACTTTGGAATTCGCTTTTAAGATGGCTTTAAACATCAATTTACGCGCCTAAATGCCTTCCCACAATTTGGGACTTGGCTCATCAAATTTTCACGGGTACAGTTGCTAACCGTTTTTTTCGCTATTACCGTTATAGGCCCCACGTTGGGCGCCAATTTGTCACAGATACTCTTTGCAACGCGCTCTAGAACCCTTTACAAGGGCGGCAGTTTCCGGGCGGCTTTTGCTCGCGAAGAAAAAAAGGGGTCGCGGGTGGGCGCCACTCGCTTCTAAACCGAAACACTGCCTCGCTACCGTCGCCCTGAAGCGAGAAGAGAATGACGGCCTCTTATGCACAAACCCGATTCGCTATCTAAAAGTACAAACTCCGCGCAATTCACGATGACACAATTTATTTCACTAATGTAATGATGAGGATCTAAATTTCGATCACGTTAATTCTTATTGCGCTACCATTCTATGGTAGTCTTCAAAAATTTGTTTTCGCTTAAACAAATCACACTGTTCTAAATTCGGTTAACAATCAAAACTTACTTGCTATCTAACCTTATCTATCTCCGCTCGTTCGTCCAGACGTGTTCTCTCCCTCGATGGGGCCCTTTCCACAGATCGATGCTCGTCGACGGCAAAAGATGATTCTCCTCCAAAAGTAGTTCTCCTAGCTCGATTCCTGCTTGCCAATCCGTTTTATCATCCATGCAACTCAGTATCTTCCTTCGTAGTTCTACTGGTACCACAATCACGATTAATTTCCAAGTAAAATGATTTCCTTTTGTTTAACGCTGCCGCTTCCAACTTTACTCGACTATCGTTGGCGGTTATACCTCTTTCAGTCCACGTTAAAATATCCTCGAAAAACCAGAATAAAAGAAAAATAGGATTCAATTTTTATGCGCCAGCTCCAGACCTCCGTTCACTCACCGAGTTCGAACCAAAAAGACCTTCTTTCCCTCGATCCTGTTCATAGGAAAATTTTCCTGGCGGCAGCGGGATTTTCAAAATCCGCTTAGTGCACTCACCCGGATTTGATTCCACTCATCTGAGTGTTGAGTTTCGAATTCACCACACATTCCCCACTTGGAACGGTCTGACTTGGAACATCCTATCTGACGTTTCTCCCAGTTGACGTTTTCGATTGTCAACATTCGTAATCTTGTATATATTGCATTCGGGTGGTGCTCCAGGATTTCGGCGTCTAATTCCAGGTAAGTGGCTAATTTGTTTTTCAAATCTCATTATTCCGTGAGAAAACATGTGCGCGATCCTCCCGGTAACCCTTGATTTGTTCCTATTAGCTAATATTAGCTACGAACAGTGTGTTCCCGCCACCAAGCTTTCGGGCGAAGATTTGTGCGTGACAAAGTTTTCGGGTGTAAATGCTTCTTGACGCGTACGCTAGTGTCCTCCGGATCTCAGTTTCCTACCGCGTAATTCGACTACTCTCCGCATCTCGGGTCCATTATATTACCAACACAGCATTTGCTTTAATCGCCTTTCGATCCGTGGCTTTGAGTTCAGCAATCGGCAATTCGGCATCCGCTCGGTATTCATCGTATGTAGGTCACTTGTTGGCCTAGGTCTGGTGTCGTCGACCTTGACGGCTCGACCCATACGTTGCTCTGCCTTGTCGGTTGATTTGTCGTGACTTGCTGATGACTGTCTTCATGGTACCTGATCAAGATTGTTTTCATGTTTCAGATTGTTTTCATGTGTCGTCAATCGATGTCCATCTGCGTTCGTGACTAGGTGTTGATTGGTTCCATGTTGTCTTGATGTAATCACTTAACTAAAACTAACAGCAAAACTAACAATCTTAACTAATAACAATCTAAACTAATAATATAAACTAATTCATGAATTGTGCTAGATACCCAATCTCCATCGTTCTCTCTTTAGAGGACGGTGGAGATTTTTTTTTTTTTTTATGTTTATATTGTGTTCAATGTTCGTTTGTGCTAACGAAAGTTTTGCGAATCGTGACAAGGTTGGCTTCTACGACAAGAATGTGGATTTGAAATTTGATTTGAAGCAACCATCGACACGACAAACCCTCCTTCGAAAAGCTGCAAAGATAGAAAAACCAGCAGATTACTATGGAAAACACTATTTCATCCCGAACTATTTCTGCTGATTGTTTCGATAATTCCAAACTCATAGACGAAATTATGTTATTTTCTGCCTTTTATTTTTAACAACATGACAAAATTCTAATTACAATTTCTCATAAGTATTTTGAACTAGAAACTTTCAACTATACAATTCCAACTCCCACTTTCTCAACTCAATTTGTTTTTTTTCTATTTTTTCATTTTTGACAGGCTTTTTACTAATGTTCGAAGAACATTAGTATTAAAATCGATTCGGCCAAAAATTCATATTTCTATATATATATATATATATATATATATATATATATATATATATGTACAAAAAATTTCAGTGAGATAATCTCGGGAACGCGCCATTCGATTGAGCTGAAACTTTCAGAATACATTGGTGTATATGCAGAATAGGTCTAGGTCTCTTTAAATGTCAGTTATTGTAAACCTTTTCGCGCCGGCGGGCATTTAAGTGATATTTTTAATATACCTATTATTTCGTGCACAAATGATTTTCGCAAAAATAAAGTTAATAAAATAAATTTCTAACGTGTTTTACATATGAATCGGATAATGCTTTGGAATTTTTTAACCCTATGTGTGCGCTGGGTGCCTAAAAAGAGGACGGGAAAATTTGTAAATTTTTAATTTCGATAACTTTTGACAGAGCTATTCAATCATTACCAAATTTTCAGGACATATTGATATTATTTAGTTGTAGATTTATGTGGCTTTTAATGAGCGTGCTGGCAACCCTGTAGCTAGGGCCGGCACTGAAAGTGAAAACCTCCAAATCATCGTCTCTCTTGAAAAAATGCCGTTTCTTCAAAAATAAGCCTTTCAAATGTAAATCTTGTGCTTTGTTTACATAACCAAAAAAAAAAAAAAGATATGGTATAACGGGCACGCCTGGCAACCCTTGCCCAATTTACCTATATTTTTAGCATCAAAAACTTCTGTTCACGGAAACTCACGATCCGATGGGCAGAATTATTTGAAATTCACAGCATGTATCATCCACAGCATGTATCATTCACAGCATGTATCATTCACAGCATGATCAATAATCAGATACAGCTAAAATTTACAGAATGCATTGGAGTTAAGTAGGACCAGATTTGATAGAAGCGATTTTGAATTGTGGGCAACTCTGTGCCAGTGGTGCCATCTTGAAAAATTACAAAGAAAAAAAACTGCTTTTTGCCCTATGAAATGTGAATTAGTTACCAGATTTTCATGAAATTGACACAGAAGCTAAACCTAACTCTAATCTCTGTTTGGTGGAAATTTGGTTGAAAAATTTGATTGGTGCTACCAGCTATGGTAATTTTTGTGTCTTTGGTTTTGAAAATTCACTCAGGAAAATAAAACTTTTTGTACTATAACTTCCAGTGCAGTCATGAAATCAATACGAATTTCATACAATTAATGAAACCTGTCATAAACATTATTCAGGCCAACTTTGGTTGAAAAGACACGATAGGGTTGCCAGCTATTGTTGGTTTTGTGTTTAATTGCAATATCTTTATTAAGCGGTTTTATCGTAGAATTTTCAAATGGTAATGATATTGTAGTGACAATAAACAGCAAATATTAAGCTTTCGATCATTTGAAAAAACTCGCTGCAGGTAACCCTAAATTTCTTTATACTCCTATAACTTCGAATGTAATTAAACAACGTGAAGCAGATTTGATATATTCTTGGATTTGATACTGGCGAAAGGTTGCCAGCACGAGTCGGTTGTGCTACTTTTGTATCAATAAATGCTTACAGTTAGTATACATACCGGAAACATTTACAATGAAAATAAATAACCGATGTTACAATTCGCAAAGTTCTGCAAATTTTTCGGATCGCAGCCCCAAACACCAACTTCAGTTACAGTGCTGCAGGCACTGAGCATTTTCTTCATTGATGTTATATGAGATGCTGCTTTCAAAATTATGTGAAATAAGCAACTGATAACGAATATAATTAACCCGTATTTTGCTCTCATAAACGTTGAAATTCATGCCAGTGGTAATATCTGAAACCTTGCACCATATGAGTTATAATGCATTCTTAAGACGAAAGTAAAACGTGGCATTTGAAACAGTTTGGCCGTAATAAGCAGCACATGTGGTGGAATATACACTCAAAACCTGCACGATTCTTCTACTGTTCTTCGAACATTAGTGTTTCTAGCGGTTCAGGTGCGCTAGAGTTTTTTTGTTTACTATGATTAGAAAATTTAATACAAATTTTACAGTAAAAGTTAGACAAATTCAATAGCATTTGAGCAATTAATCAATTCTAAATTTAAACACGATGAAGTCACAACATACTCCCCGCGTTGAAACGACCAGTTTCAATATTATTTAAGATTCGGTGTTGTCTGATTAGAATACATTATGGGTAATGGACAAACCTTTGTAATGGGTCGTTTGATTACATTATATTGTGTTTTTATGGTCACCACTCTTGTCAGATTATCTCTTCCTGGATGTGTGCTAATAATTCTTCCTAATAACCAATGTGCAGGAGGCAGTCTGTCATCCTTTACTAAAATTAGTTCGTTTTCCTTCAAATTCGGTTGTTGTGTCAGCCACTTTGGACGTTGTTGCAAACGATGCAAATATTCTTTACTCCATCGAGCCCAAAATGACTGAGTAAGTTTTTGAATGTGATTATAACGATCTAAGTGATTCACATTTTCATCGAGAAGGCTAGGTTCTGGTGGCATAAGCAGTGGTCCTCCTATTAAAAAATGTCCTGGCGTTAAAGCTGTAATATCCTGTGGATCTTGTGTCATCTCGGTCAATGGTCTAGAGTTTAGGCTGGCTTCGATCTGGGTCAACAATGTACTTAGCTCTTCATAAGTAAGTAATGTATTTCCCATGGTTCTTTTTAAATGTGTTTTTACTGATTTTACTCCGCTTTCCCACAATCCTCCAAAGTGGGGTGAAGAAGGAGGAATAAAGTGCCATTTTATTCCTAAATTTTCGATGGCTTGTGCGATTTCATGCTCATGCTGTTGGACTTGCGTAAATTCGTAGCGAGTCAATATTGCATTAGCTCCAATAAAATTTGATCCGCAGTCGCTGTAGATATCAGTACACAAACCACGTCGTGATACGAATCTTCTAAATGTTGCAATAAAGCCGGGAGTGGAAAGGTCGCTTACGATTTCGAGATGCATTGCCTTCGTCACCATGCAAATAAATACTGCTATGTAGCCTTTATAACTTCTTATTCCTTTCCCTTTTGAACTTTTCACGTCGAACGGACCACAATAGTCAACACCACTATGTGCGAAAGGTCGTGCTGGTTGAACTCGATACGTTGGCGAATTCGCCATTAGTTGAGTCCTTGTTTGAGCAGTCTGACGGAAGCAACTAATGCATTGATGAATATGGCTTGCGTTAAGTATCCAGAATTTTCTTCTCAATAACGATAACATGAGTTGAACTCCTCCATGCATTGATTTCTTGTGATAATCGTCAATAATCAGTTTAGTCAAATGGCTTTTTTCAGGTAAGATTATAGGATGTTGTTCCGCATATGATAATGAGGAATTTTGGAGTCGACCTCCTACTCGAATTAGTTTGTCGTTGCTCAGGAATGGGTGTAATTTAATCAACCGACTGTTTCGAGCTATTTGTTTTTGAATTTGAAGTGCTTTTATTTCCGAAGAAAATTCTTTCTGCTGGACGGTTCTTATCCAAAATGTTAAGCCTGACTGAAGCTCTTCAGACGTGAGATATTTTAGCTTTTGATTTTGCAGAGGACTTCGAACATTTCCTATCCAACGTTGACAGTAAGCAGTTACTCTAATAAGCCTTGAAAAGGATGAGAATCTTTCAAGTAGTTCATGAGAATCATCCACGATTTGCACATGCAAAGTTATTGTTCTTTTATGTAATCCCACTGTTGTTTCGATATCGTATCTTTTTCTAGGCCACGTATCCTTTGCTCCTCTTAACCATTGTGGTCCTTTCCACCAAAGAACATAATTTTTCAACCTTTCAGGTGATATTCCTCTACTGGCACAGTCAGCAGGGTTTGTTTCTGTTGGTACATGATTCCATGAACATTCCTCGAGCAATTGATGGATATTGGACACTCTATTACTAACGAAAGTCTAGCAATGTGAAGGGTGTTTTCTCAGCCAGGCCAACACGATCGTAGAATCGGTCCAACAATAGACATCTTGTATATTGAGTTGCATGTCCTTTTTTACCTGAGCCACCAGTTTTGCAAGTAAATTTGCTCCACATAATTCCAGTTTCGGCAACGAAATTGTCTTGATAGGTGCCACCTTGGTCTTTGCCGATATTACCTGGACATCAACCTCGCCATTCACTTGTTCAACTCTCACGTAAACAACAGCTGCGTATGCTTTTATGGATGCGTCGCAAAATCCATGGAGGTCTACAACTGTTGATGTACTTCCTGTTCGAATCCACCGTGGAATCTGAATATATTGTAGAGAAGGTAAGCCTTGGCGATAACACTTCCACTTCTCTTCGATGTCTCGAGGAATTTCATGATCCCATTGTATTCCTGCAAGCCAAAGGGTTTGAATGAGATGTTTTGCTAATATAGTTACCGGTGCGAGCCATCCGAGCGGGTCAAATAATTTAGATATTTCGGATAATATCGTTCGTTTCGTCCAAGTTTGCAACGTATCTTCAATTTCCATCTTGTATGATAAATAATCATCTCGAGGATTCCATAATATTCCCAATGCCTTTATGGTATCTGCATCAACTGACAATGGTAAGTTAACTTCTCGAAATTCCTCAGGAATAGCTTGTAGGAGTAATTCATTGTTGGAAGCCCACTTTCGGAGTTCTAGCCCACCACTCTCCAACAGACTACGAATTTGGCATTGTTTTCGTGTTGCTTCTTCAATGCTGTTACCTCCAGAGATCAAATCGTCAACATAAAAATCATTGAGTACTGCTTCTACTCCAACAGGGTAATTATGTTGTTCATCTTTTGCTAATTGATGCATCGCTGCTCCTCTTAACCATTGTGGTCCTTTCCACCAAAGAACATATTTTTTCAACCTTTCAGGTGATATTCCTCTACTGGCACAGTCAGCAGGGTTTGTTTCTGTTGGTACATGATTCCATGAACATTCCTCGAGCAATTGATGGTAAATAAGTATGAGAAAGAGATAGAAATTGGATTGGAAGAATAATAATAATTTAAGAAGAATAGAATTGTCGAATTAAATCCATTGAAGAAAATACTCTTTGCTTAAAATCATACCAAGGACTTGGTTCACTTGAGTAATCGAATTCAATTATTGAACTTACAAACATAATAGAAAACCTTAGATTCCTACTTAAGACATCAGTGAAAGCATGGAGAAACTTATCAAATTGCAATATAACGAGAAGAGTGACATGGAGATTTTTATGCGGAATTATAATAAAGATTCGATGGAAAGACGATCTAAAGAATCATATTATAATGTTCGACTAGAAAATTTTGGAAATTGGAAATATCTCAAAACAAAGCTACTCCGTTTCCACAACAATGGCCACAAATGCGACAATTACTGACCCCACAACACTGCGTGTCTATCACCACTTTAGAAAAAACATTTTATATTTTAAAATAAAGGAATAAGAAAAATTTATTATTTTATATTAAAGAATATATCAAAAAAGAGTAGGCAGTTTTTTTTTCGATTATATCACATTCTTCAATCATCTATCATAAATAATAATCTCATTTTTGTATATGCAGAATAGGTCCACGTCTCACTAAATGTCAGTTATTGTTAATCTTTTGGCGCCAGCGGCCATTTAAGTGATATTTTTAATATACCTATTATTTCGTACACAAATAATTTTCGCAAAAATAAAGTTGACAAAATAAATTTCGAACGTGTTTTACATGTGAATCGGATAATGCTTTGGAATTTTTTAACCCTATGTGTGCGCTGGATGCCTAAAAAGAGAACGGGAAAATTTGAAAATTTTTAAATTGCGATAACTTTTGAAAAAGCTTTTCCATCATTACGAAATTTTCAGAGCATATTGATATTATTTAGTTGTAGATTTGTGTAGCTTTAAGTGAGCGTGCTGACAACCCTGTAGCTAGGGCAGGCACTGAAAGTAAAAACCTCTAAATCATCGTCTCTCTTGAAAAAATACCGTTTCTTCAAAAAAAAGCCATTCATATGTAAATCTTATGCTTTGTTTACATAACCAAAAAAAAAAAAGATATGGTATAACGGGCACGCCTGGTAACCCTTGCCCAATTTACCTATATTTTTAGCATCAAAAACTTCTGTTCTTGGAAACTAACGATCCGATGAGCAGAATTATTTGAAATTCACAGAATGTATTGGTCTTAAATAGGACCAGGTCTGATAGAACTGATTTTGAAATGCGGGTGATTCTGTGCCAGTGGTGCCATCTTGAAAAATCACTTAAAAAGATAACTGCTTTTAGCCCTATAAATTCTGATTAAATCGTTAGATTTTGACGAAATTCACACAGTAGCTGGACCTTACCTTAAACCACGTTTGGTAGAAATTTGGTAGAAAAATTCGGTTGGAGCTGCCAGCTATGATAATTTTGGTGTCTTAAATTTGAAAAAAAAAAAAATTTGGAAGTGAAAACATTCAAACCATCGAATATTCAAAAAAATGTCCGTTTCATTCAATAAAACCAATCTTTATACAAATCTTATGTTTTATCTACACGTTCAAAGTAAAACTTTGGAAATTTTATGTCGGACAAGAAGTTAACCTATATTTTTAGCCTCCCAGTTAACCTATATTTTTAGCATCAAAAACTTCGATTCACGGGAACTCACGAACCAATAATCAGGTACAGCTGGAATTTACAGAATGCATTGGAGTTAAGTAGGACCAGATTTGATAGAAGCGATTTTGAATTGTAGGCAACTCTGTGCCAGTGGTGCCATCTTGAAATATTACAAAGAAAAAAAACTGCTTTTTGCCCTATGAAATGTGAATTAGTTACCAGATTTTCATGAATTGAACACAGTAGCTGAACCTTACTCTAATCTCTGTTTGGTGGAAATTTGATTGAAAAATTTGATTGGTGCTACCAGCTATGGTAATTTTTGTGTCTGTGGTTTTGAAAATTCGCTCAGGAAAATAAAACTTTTTGCCCTATAACTTCCAGTGCAGTCATGAAATCAAAACGAATTTCATACAATTAATGGAACCTGTCATAGACATTATTCAGGCCAAATTTGGTTGAAAAGCCACGATAGGGTTGCCAGCTATTGTTGGTTTTGTGTTTAATTGCAATATCTTTATTAAGCGGTTTTATCGTAGAATTTTTAAATGGTAATGATATTGTAGTGACAATAAACAGCAAATATTAAGTTTTCGATTATTTGAACAAACTCGCTGCAGGTAACCCTAAATTTCTTTATACTCCTATAACTTCGAATGTAATATAACAACGTGAAGCAGATGTGATATATTCTTGGCTTTGATACTGGCAGAAGGTTGCCAGCACGAGTCGGTTGTGCTACTTTTGTATCAATAAATGTTTACAGCTAGTATTCATACCGGAAACATTTACAATGAAAACAAATAACCAATGTTTCAATTCCCAAAGTTCTGCAAATTTTTCGGATCGCAGCCCCAAACACCAACTTCAGTTACAGTGCTGCAGGCACTGAGCATTTTCTTCATTGATGTTATATGAGATGCTGCTTTCAAAATTATGTGAAATAAGCAACTGATAACGAATATAATTAACCCGTGTTTTGCTCTCATAAACGTTGAAATTCATGCCAGTGGTAATATCTGAAACCTTCCAACATATGAGTTATGATGCATTCTTGAGACCAAAGTAAAACGTGGCATTTGAAACAGTTTGGCCGTAATAAGCAGCACATGTGGTGGAATATGCACTCAAAACCTGTACAATTCTTCTACTGTTCTTCGAACATTAGTGTTTCTAGCGGTTCAGGTGCGCTAGAGTTTTTTTTTAAATAATTGTATATTTCATACTTTATGTATGTATATGTATTTATGCCTTGTTTGGCTAATAAAATAAATAAATGAATACATGTATGAAATACATGTATGAGATGTATGTCGAGTATTTCCTCGCCGTTTCTAGCATTTTCTGGCGCCGCCACAGCGTCATACTGTTCGTTTGGCGTGCATGCAACAATATTAACACCTGAAATTTAAGTAATTACCTATTTCTTTCATATACATCACAATATGCTAATTTATAAATTGCCATTAACATACTCTAAAAAGATCGTAATCATATTGACATACTTCGACACATAAATCAATATGGCTATAGTTAACATGTGCTTGCAATAGGTCTGTTCCCGTACTACGATTAATTGCAATTAATTGCAATGAAACGTACTAAAACAGAGTTTTTTAGTCCGTTTTAGTACGCTTCATTGCAATTAATTGCAATTAATCGTAGTACGGGAACAGACCTAATATATTGATTTCGTATCTTCCCATGAGAAATGCAATAAAATAAACGATCGCACATGGTTGCGGCACAAAGAATAGGTCTGTTCCCGTACTACGATTAATTGCAATTAATTGCAATGAAGCGTACTAAAACAGAGTTTTTTAGTCCGTTTTAGTACGCTTCATTGCAATTAATTGCAATTAATCGTAGTACGGGAACAGACCTAATGGAAATAGATCACAGCGCAGCGTGACACCATTCTAGCCCACAAGGTCTTTACGCATGAATGTAGACCACCATGACATTGCTCTAGATCCATATGTGCAAACAAGTGCAAGTCAATAAATCGATCATGGAAATGGTCACACGATGGAATGTGTAAAAGAAATCATGTCAAGTGGCTTACGAGCAGCCCCTGCACACGGACGGTATAACTTTCGACCATTAGCCCCTTCAATCCTCTCGCGCACAAAGCATGTTAAATTTGCCTTCCCGCCATTTCGACCTAATTGTCAAATTGGAGGGGAACTACTTGGATTTGACTAGATTTGACAATGAGTAGCTAAAAAATTACTACCATCCTCTTCAATGTAAATCTTATGGGCATGTCCACTCCATTTCTACTACCTCACTGCTTATAGCCCGTTCACACTAGACTCTAAATCAGGCGATTTCGATCAGCTGATCGCTTTAGAGCTAAATCAACTTAAATCTACCTGATTACCCATACATTTTTTTCGGTTTCCGACCGAGTTAATCAAGTAGATTTAGAGTTAATCAAGTACAAATCAGGTACTATTGTGAATTTTTCCGGGCTGAATTGTTCTCAGAGCGTGCTTAATTCCATCCGTGAGAGGGAGAGTAGATTTCAACGAAATGTCATTCGAATTTCGTTCAAATATAGCAAAAATTAGACAAAAAAGGAAAATGTGAGTCGTACAAAATGAAAAGAAAATGCTCTTGCATGTTTCTGCACCATTTTGAACAACTTGCATGCAAAAAAAATTGTACACACAAATTCGAATGACAGTTCGCTCTCTAAATCTCCTCATTCTAAATCACGTCGGGTAGTGTGAACGCTTACCTGATTAACTTTGACAGCTTCTAAATCTACTTGATTTAGAGTGTAGTGTGAACGGCTTATTACGAGAAATGGAGCGAATAATTTATGTAGTGCTTCATGTGAAGTATTTAGAATGAAAGTAATTTGTTTCAGGGCACGCTGAGTAAAGACAATAAAGTAGGTTAATTTATGTTTAACAAAACCGTATAAATAAGAGAAATTGAATGAAGAAAACCACAGTCTTTTGGTAGAAGTCAAGGAGCGTGTTTCCATTTCACACAGAAATCTTCGCGAGAATATCCTTGCGAAGAATCGGTAAACAGCACGGCAAATGAACAAGGATAGCTTGTACATGGTGTCAGCGCTTACTGCGACCCAGCCGCTTTGGTAGGCTTTTCATTGTATTAGAAGACAACAAACAGAATTAATTTTAAATAAATTCTATAGCCCATCCAATGCTGATTTCCAATCAAGAGTTACTCTACACAGCGAGCTTACAACTTCAAACGGCAGTATAAAAACATTAGGCCTGATCCCGTACTTTCAGCCACAAAATTTTCCTGAATCATGTGTCGGTGGAAATTCCTGAAAGTACGGGAACGTTTTCATTAGGTCTGTTCGCGTACTTCAGCAAACTGCAGCAGTAACAGAATTTGGCAGCTGACTTCTATTTGCTGCAAAATATGGCTTGCAGCAAAAGTAGAAAAACGACTTTCGGCGAATCTATTTTAATATATTATAATAGATTCAGGTACGCGAACAGACTTATTGCATTTCGTGAAAATTGACAACCAAAAGTGTCAGTTTTAGGTTTTTGAAAGAACAATAGTGATTATAAAGTCATCCTAAGCGGTGATAACTTATCGACACAAAAATATTCGACCTTCATAGCAAAATTACGCAAAAAATATGTTGCTTGCCGCGCACATTTGAAAATATTTACTCGCGCCACACCGTTTAACACTTTTCATTATTTTTCTGTAGCTCACACCCTACTGAAATTTCATCGTACTTAATAAAAGAGGGCAAATTTTGGGTAAACTGGACTTGATGCCCCACACCCGGGAAATCCCACCACCAGAGGGCGAAAAGGTGGTAGAAGGGGTGGAAAATTGAAGAAAAACAGACAAAATTATACAAAAAAATAAAAAAGAAGATAAAACAATTAAGAAAAACAAAAAAAAGAAAGAAAAGAAGCCCCAAAATTAACGCACAACCAAAAAACACAAACATATCAGCCCGACATCCATCGGCGTAATTCATGTAACAGCCGTGTGGGGCATCAAGTCCAGTTTTACCTTTCCTAATTCAAAACTTGAATGAATATAATACTAATAATTTACAAGTATTCTAGCTTATTGCAGTTGTCTAAGTGAAAGTATGTAAAATATTTATGTTTGCGTTGAAACTTTCATCCCTCTCCCGAAGGGCCGACGTCTATATTTCTGTGAAAACCATAATGTTTAGTTCTTTGTTTCCAGGTCGGCAGCTCAGATTCAATTCAATTTGGGAATAATTTTGGTAAATTCTACTCATGTAAATGAAAAACTTATGCTCCCCTATAAGCTATCCATTTGCATGAGCATGTTTGTGCGAGGTAATATTTTCTTTTAAAAAGTACAGCCAGGGTACACATGGTTCCGAACTAGAGGGTAAACTTCATATACGTATATGGTCCATCATTTGAATAGAATTGCTAGCCTTTTACTTGATGCTGAAGCTAGTACCCACGTACGAACAGAAACTTCAACAGAAATCTCAATTCTCTACAGGGAATAAAGATAAATGATTTAAAAATTACACATATTTAATTAGGCTATCATAGCAAAACTTTTGTGATTTAGAAATTTAATTATATTTTATTTCACATGCACTCACCAGCTGCCTAATCCCTAAAATTCACAAACACTATCAATTTTCATACTTATTTACTGCCGAATTTCGTCTTCCCATAGGAATATAGGGGCACCTGAAAACTGTAAAATGCCCGCCGCCGTCAAAGTTTTAAAAATATCCTAATTTAAACTTGACTCTGTTGATATTTATATACATATATGTATATATATATATATATATATATATATATATATATATATATATATATATATATATATATATATATATATATATATATATATATATATATATATACATCTATATATATATATATATATATATATATATATATACATCTATATATATATATATATATATATATATATATATATATATATATATATATATATATATATATATATATATATATATATATATATATATATGTATAGTATATATATATATATACAGGGTGCTGCATCTTTTATGTCGGTATGTAAACGCTGAATAACTTTCACATTTACCAACCGATTGATTGCATCAGATATGTTTTGGAAACGTCAATTCAGTACAATTTTTGCCATGGATCGCGTCACACCGAAACAACGCGCTGAAATAGTGACACTTTACATCGAAAACAGTCGTTCCATTGTGTTAACTCAACGTGCATATCGGAAAAAATATCGCGGCAAAAACGCACCATCTGACAATACTATTCGTCGTTTCGTGTTGAATTTTTTTGAACACGGGACAGTAGGAGATCGTCAGCATACCGTTCATCAAAGACCAAGACGTTCCAATGAACTGGTTGAAGCAGTGAGAGAGAGTGTTGCTCACGACCCAACTGTGTCGTATCGTCGCCGCGCTCAGCATTTTCGCGTCAGTGAAACCACTATGTGGCGCATTTTGAAAAATGATTTGAGTTTGTTTCCGTATAAAGTGCAATTAACGCAAAGAATATTGCCGACAGACTGTCCACGTCGCTTGGAATACGGCCAAA
>OX376373.1:92548648-92590864 GCA_947369275.1 Nemotelus nigrinus | reverse complement strand
GTAACCTAAAATAGAAGGAATGGAATTAACTACGAGTATATGAAGGTGGTGGAATTTTTAGTAAACTGGTTAAGTCGAAGGTAGAACCAAAAATATGTCGCGGAGCGGTCCAGGGCAAGTCCGAATAATAAGCGGGTCTTACATTAGTAGTTATAATGAGAATCACTTCGTAATTCTCTGGGGAGGGGGGAAATGTTACGCCAGTGCGTAGGGCAAATCAGATTGTATGTATTTAAAAATAAAAAGAAAAAAAAATAAAGTAGAATTTAAGTTAGTACGGTAATAGAACTGGTAACGATAATTGAATGTAACTATATAGATGAATTGAATGATATTGAAATTAAATTGTAGAAAAATTGTAATTATAAGTGTGATGGTGTCGCGGCGAACTTGGACTCCCGGTGATGAAATCGAGCACTCCCCGCCAAGCCAAGCCATCGCCGACGATTTACATACGACGATCGACGATCACTTGACCCAGAAGCGAGCAACCCATAACGTAGCTAAGGAGCCAAGCGGAAAGACCATCGCAGCAGCCGAAAGCCATTCCCAATCGACTAATTCCATCAGGTGAAACGGAGACTTTGAAGCGACGACCACAACAACCATCGCCACTCTTCACAGTGCAAAAATTTCCATTCTGAGGTATTCCGTATGATAGCCTCACTTTTGAATTCATTTAGGCGTCAATTCAGTCGCGACTTATCGGAATGGATATCAATCGACCCAATAGTAGTAATGTTATCGTTGATAATGCTGTTAGTATCAATAATTTTCAGTCTCCAACGACGAATGGAGATCACACCAATAGTAATATTAGTACCAATTCTAACTGTAATGACGTTTACCAGTCAACAATGCCAAATCATATAGAAAACAAGCAAAAGAATACACAACACGATCAGCAAAAGCTTGATCAAAAGTCGAATGAAGTCGGGACATCAGGAACGATACATAATGACAGTTTCGTTAACGCCACAATTGCGACAAATTGCAAGGGCGATGTGTTTGATCTAGACAGGAAAAATTTCATCGCATACGAATCTTAATGACGAAGACAGCGTAGTGAAAACGCCATCTTCACTAGTTAATGGCTGTGATGATCGAATCAGTGATTATGATGATGATGCTGCTAGGATTAACACCGATATAGGCGATTTAAATGCCACGAAAAAGGACAAATCAATTTAAGTCAAATCTACTTCGAATAGTTCTAATTCCTTACCATCAGGACGATCGTCAATAAATCGCGAAATCGATGACGCGGATCCCCTTCGAAATTCTACGGGAAAGAAAAACGTAAACAATCACGATCATCTTCCATCTGTAATTAAAAACAGCCACAAATACAAGGATTATATTATCCAGACCTAGGTAGATACAAGTCGTCGTCCCAGCGTACGAAATGATGACGACGAATCTCATCAGTTGGAGAATGTGCGATTATTGATAAATGACACGGCACCGCTCAGGAAAAACATTAGTCGCAAGATGAAAGACAAACTTGACAAATGTCAAACAGCGATCGAACCGCCACCAAGCGGCAATTGGAAAGGGTGCGCTCCGACAACGAGAACTGCAAGAAAATGAACTTGCGAATGCGCGTGCAAGGGGCCAATGCACCCGCCAGCATATTACCAATCCCAATAGCACTTGGTGGACAACGGAATTCGCAGATACCGCAGAAGCGGTTGGAAATCCCTCTAGGGAAAGGTTTCGTGGCGAGTCGACAGGGCTTGGGAGCTCTCTTCTTCTGGCAACCAAGGTGAGACACGCACGCGTTGGCGCAAGCTCCTTCTTTTGTAACCGATTTTCTTCTTTTCGGTTTGGAATCCGTCTGGACGTGACGAGGAACAAGGATTTATCCTGAGCTATTGGTCGACAGCGAGTGGTGCGAAAACTCCAAGGATTATTGAGGAAAAAATAGCACGGGGAAAAGCTTCGACGATAATCAAGTGGGGCGGAGCGCCTAAAGGAACACGGCTCACAGCAAGCGAGCGACGGCGAGCAACAGCAACTGGAACCGCAACGAATACCATTGGGCCAACATCGACAGCCATATTTGTCATTCGGGGAAGCACCGGTGTGATTGGAATCGATATCGCAGATAAACGTAACTCACGGCAGCAGTAGAGCGACGCTTCGGGGAAGCACCCATTTGGCGGAGAGTGTACGAGCGAGTTAGAGCGTATAAGATTCAAGGTAGGCTAAGTTTCCTTACTGTGATTATATTAAGAGGAAGTAGAGTAGGTAACGCGGCGCCGTCGATAGGTATAGACTTGGAAGTAATTTGCGATCAATAAAACGTTGTTAACATTGTTAAGTGCTGGTGTTACCTTGTGCCCCTCTGGCAGGACGAATCGTTGATTATCAAGTGGCTACCGCGAAGATTTAAAATCTTAAAAATAAGTACCCGCCGTCGATTTCTCGCTTAGAGACGGTGGTATAAGAGACGGTTCCGGTTACAATTTGTAAAGCGAGTGGCACCTGTAAACGACCCACACCCGTTTCCACGGGAGTTAGCCAACCGGAACTGTCCCCTTCGCCCTCCATCGCGAGGCGGAGGCACGTTGCTCGAATTAGCGTGGTAATAATATATATATATATATATATATATATACACACACATATATATATAGATATATATATATATATATATATATATATATATATATATATATATATATATATATATACATATATATATATATATATATATATATATATATATATATATATACATATATATATATATATATATATATATATATATATATATATATATATATATATATATATATATAGATATAGAATAATTCCTTTTCCTGATATATATATATATGTATATATATATATATATATATATATATATATATATATATATATATATATATATATATATATATATATATATATATATATATATATATATATATATATATATATATATCAGCAAAATCATTAAGGGAGATCATCTCTGGAGTGGCCGATCCGATTGAGCTGAAATTTTCCGAGGACATAGATGTATATAACAGATATGTATATATAGACAATTCAGATATCTCAAACCTTTTGGCGGCGGCGGGCATTTTAGTGAATTTTCAGGTACTCCTATATTTCCAAGCAGTGTAAATTTTTGTTGAAAAAAGTATTAGGAATGAAAGCTTATTATGGGATGTAACTAGATCGCCTCCTCGCAGTGCATCCTGGGTAACGCCAAATGATCTAGACTCTCTTCACGACCGCTTTCGTCTCTGGACCTTTCTCGACTTACGAGTCGTTTGTTGCACTTGGGCTGGTGATCGTAGCATTCTGGACTTAGTCGTCTTCAGGCGCGGTAGCGACGGAGTGAAATCCGCTTCGTGAACGGCTCCGGGTTAATAGTTAATACGATCATCTCCGTCCCGTTAAAACCCTGGCAGGCCTCAGAGTACGTTCTCAGGTTCGTCGCCAGTAAGTTGGTGGTGTAGGTTCAGTTGAGGTGGACTCCTGATTAACACCGATCCGGCTCTGACTACTTGTCCCCATAAGGGCTGGTGGCAACCCTCGCATGGCCTCCCTGCTTTGCATAGATAACCATTATTATTATTGCATAGATAACCATTAATGTGACTACACATTCGAACTTGAGATAGCGGCTCTGAGTGGGGACCCTTATAGCATGAAAAAGAATCAAACCAAACCTAAACTCGTCAGGCGCAAGCCTGGCAATCAACTAAACTCATCCTCTAATGTAGAGGAGGGGGCAGTTAAAGCTTCAGGAAGTGGAGACATGGTGAATAAGCCAGCTCTGCGGACTGAGGTTAAGGCTGCAGGGGTTCGTGGAGACATGGCGATCGAGTCAGCTCCACTGACCACTGGCACAGCTGCCAAGCAAGGCTATGGAGACATGACGAGTGGGTCAGCTCCATTGCCTGGCACAGCGGCTAAGCAAAAATGTGGAGACATGACGAGTGGGTCGGCTCCTATGCCTTCAAAATCTTCCTCAACCCCTGTTTCAGGCGGTTCCGGGGCTGAGGTCACCAAGCCTGGCCCTGCGAATGCCAAGAAGTCCGTTTGTGGCCAGTGTGATGGGAAGGTTTCGGTGAATGAGCCAGCCCGACCATCAACAAGCGCATCCGGTGCCGCTTCCTCTTCAGGCACACAAAGCTCCTCCGCCAATAAATCTCGGGCTTATGGAACTAGAAGGGCAGCCTTCAAAGTTCTGAGGAAGTTTGAAAATGTCCCTCCTAACACTATGTCCGACAAGGACAAAAAGTCCCTTCAGTGAGCAAAATCACAAATTGGGGAGTTTTTGGGAATCCGCTCCCTCTACACCCTGGAGCTTCAGCTCAGAAACGACAAAGGTCGACTGAGCAGATGAATCAGGGCAGACAAGACAGCAAAAAGCAGAAAGTAGTGACGGCTCCTACAGGGATAACTCGGCCATTTAGTGAAATGGTCAAAGAGTGCCTGGTTTGGGCCGTGATTGATGCCAGCAAGGGAGATGGAACTATCTCCTCCGAAAACTGGCTTAAGATCAGGCAGGCTTTATTTGGAGTCTGCTGCAGACTGCAGAAGGCCAGCCCGGGTCCACCACCTACGGTGAACGATGCGGGCTGGTACAAAGGAATCAGGCTGGTTGCGTGTGGGGACCAACGATCAGCCGATTTTTATAAGCAGGCAATCTCCGAGCTGGGGGAACTCTGGCCAGCCGCCAAGCTTAAGGTGGTGCACAGGGATGAGATTCCCAGCCGGCCTAGATGCAGGACTTGGATTCCAAGTTTCCACTCGGATCCAGTGGAAGTCCTGGAAATAGTGCAGCTTTTCAACCCGGATCTTCCAACGGAAAATTGGAGGATTGCAAAAATTGGAGAGCCGGTGGATAATCGGCGGGAGGCTCTCTTCATCATCAATGAAGAGGCACTCCCGGTCTTAGATGCCCGAAAAGGCATTATCAGGTATGGGGTCGAAAAACTAGCCCTGCGATCCACCGAAGCGACAGGCCAAAGAGCTCTGCTGCGGGAGATCCAACACCTGAGGAACCTCAACCTAAACAGGTGACTCACATGACGGGGGACCCATCTAAAAACGGGTTGGACATATGTTCGAGGGCGACATCTGAGGATGGGTCGGATGTGGAATCCCTCTACGCAGACGGGGTTAGTGTCGGGACTACCTCCGATTTGGGTGGCTGCCTGGACCTCATGACTCTGGAAGCAGAGGAAGAGGCTGGGCAGACATCTATGTCAGACGGGGAGGACCTGGATCTAACCATCGTCGAAAATAAATGATGGTGAAGGTATTGCAGATCAACCTTCACCATTCCAAAGTAGCATCAGCTACCCTGCTCTTCCGACTGTCTAGGACAGAGGAGGAGCTGATTCTAATCCAGGAACCATGGGTTGCTGAAAACCGGGTTTGCGGGTTACGCACTGAGGGATACAGACTAGTGGTACCCGATGGCTTACATGAGCCACGTGTCTGCATTCCTGTCAAGAAAACCATAAACGTCCTTGTACTACACAATTTCAGTGACAGGGATAACATGGCTGTTGCAGTTGAAATCGACCAGAGACCATACTGGTTTGTTTCTTGCTACATGGCACACGATCATGGCGATAGCCCACCTTGCGACATTGTCAAGGGTGTTGTGGCTGAAGCCACAAAGATTGGTGTGCCTCTTATTCTAGGGACTGACGCCAACGCTCATACTGAAGTATGGGGTAGCTCCAACACTAATGGCCGAGGTGAGGAACTTTTTGACTTCATCCTGGCCCACGACCTTTTTATTGCCAATACTGGTAGTGAACCAACCTTCCTAATCTCAAACCGCAGGTAGGTTCTTGATGTTACTTTGATTAGTGGGCGGCACTCGCATCTTCTCCGTGACTGGAGGGTTCTACAAGAGTGCTCATTCTCTGATCATAGGTACATATCGTACATAACGTGGTACATAACGTGGCTGGCCGAAGCTCTGCTATGCAGGCAGCCTTTATCAACAGAAAGAGGACGGACTGTAAGCTATTTAAGTCTCTGGTACGATCCTCACTGGAAACTGCTCCTATGAGCATTGACTGCTACCATGAATTACTAGTTATCTCAACTCTGCGTCTAGGGAAGCATGTAAGCCACCCTCAGCCAGAGGCAATCCTAAGCCTCCCTGGTGGAGTATGGAAATCAGCATCCTGCGGAGAGAATGTAGGAGGGAGTTTAATAGCTCGAAAAGATCTAATGAATGGTCGGTGTATAAAACGAAGCTGAAGGCTTTTAAGTATGCCATACGCAAGACTAAGAGGTCCTCACACCGGGGCTCGACTAGCAATTTACCCTGCAATTTCCGATGGTAGCGACTGTCAAATTTATGGTATACAAACTGTGCATGGGCAATTTCATGGGATGCAATTTCATTTCGAAAATGACTCTGAGCGAGAAGGACGTGCGCTGTATCCGAGTGTCAAATGCTTTTAAGAAGTTATTTGAAGCGCAGAGCGAAGAAATTCTGCTACTTATGAAAAGTTCACGTGTAGGATTAGTTACTTTTTGGATAAGCGGGTGAAATTTCAGACGAAAATGTAACTATTATATGATTTGCTGGGGTACGAAGGGGAATGAGATAAAAGTAATTTGAAAAATCCACCAATCATCAACTGGGAATCTCATAAATTTACTCATCGTCCAAAATCGAAATTATTTCATTTTTAAATCAAAAAATTATATATAATTTCACCATTCCGCATCAAAATTCGATTTTTTTCGCAATTTCCCACCATTTCATATTGTGTGGACTATTTTCATTGCTCAACGAGATCTAAAAATCCCTTTGAATTCAAAATCCCTACAATTTCCTATAAGAAATAAAACATTCCCACAGTTCAGCGCCATTTTGAAATCAAGAACCGTCAAAATATTGCCAGGCAGATTGCCGAGCAAATTGCATACCATATTGCCTACCATTTATGGCAGACTATAAAATATGGCATACCATAGGCTGCCTCCACTGGCAATTTCAAATTTCATGCCATGGGAAATTGCTAGTGGAGGCAGCCTGTCATGGAGATCTTTCTGTGGAAATGTAGAGAGTCTCAGCGAGGCAAATCGCCTTCGTAAGGTCTTAAGCACGACACCGAAGGCTATGGAGTGCATAATGAACCCTGAGGGCATTTGGACTAGTTCGAGTGCAGATACTCTAAACGTTCTTATGGACGCACATTTCCCGGGTAATTATTGCCCTATAGGGACAGTGCACCAAACGGAACTAAATTACGGTAGAGAGCCACCTTTCAGAATATCAAACTCTCAGCTGAGGTGGGCTATTAACTCCTTTGAGCCGTTTAAATCCCCGGGCGTGCTTGCGGCTGACGTTCAGCAGTCCATAGAAGTATCGCTACCATGGAACTAGAGTTGTGTTTATTCCGAAAGCAGGAAAAGTCTCTCATATTAAGCCAAAGGACTATCGCCCAATAAGTCTTAACTCAGTCCTGCTTAAGATTTTGGAAAGGATCATTGATTACCATATTAAACGATCAATCGATCCTATGTTGATCTCGCAGTCACAGCACGCCTATACCAAAGGCAAGTCTGTGGAGACTGCTCTTCACGTCCGTATTGAGCAAGTTGAGAAATCTCTTGCTCTTAAGGAATATACGCTTGCCGCCTTCTTGGACATCGAGGGGGCCTTCAACAACGTAAATTCTAACGCTATTGTTGAGGCTCTCTCGGTGCTGCATGTGGACGAGCGGCTGATTACTTTTATTGTACAGCTTCTCAAAAGTAGAGTGGTTATCTCTTCCCTGGGGAGTGCCAGCGTAAGACGAGGAGTCAGTATGGGCACACCTCAGGGTGGAGTCCTCTCTCCCCTGCTGTGGAACATCACGGTGAATACTCTTCTAATGAGGCTGGACCGTGCCGGCTGCAAAGTGATTGCTTATGCAGACGACATAGCTGTAGCAGTGTCGGGAAAGTATTTATCTACGCTATCGGAGAGGCTAAATCACTCTCTTGACATCCTTTCACGTTGGAGTCGTGAGTGCGGCTTGAATGTGAATCGTAATAAAATGGAACTAGTGCTGCTTACAAGGAAGTACAAAGTTCCTGGTTTTGAGTTACCCAAATTGAATGGGGTCTCCATTAACTTGAGCCAGAGGGTCAGGTACTTAGGGCTGATACTTGACTCGAAGTTACTATGGACTTACAATGTAGCAGAAAGAGCGCGGAAGGCTTTCAACGCACTTTACTGCTGTAAAAGAACCATAGGAGCGAATTGGGGACTACAACCTCGTACTATTGCTTGGCTTTACACTGCTGTGGTTGAGCCAATTCTACTGTTTGGGGTGGCGTTCTGGTGGCAGGGGGCTATTAAGGCTACCTGCAAACAGCAGCTTGAAAAAGTGCGGAGATTGGCTGCACTACTTGTAACTGGTGCGCTCCGCACCACCCCTACTAAGGCACTATTCGTGTTACTTCATTGGCTTCCAACCAATCTACTTATCTTACAGCAAGCTAATCTTGCTGCTGTGAGACTGAATTGTATCTCGGCATGGAATAGAACAGAATTCGGCCACGCGAGGATTTTGGTTGAGGGAGTCCCCGCTCCAGCGGGTGTTGACTACATCGCTCCACAGTGCCTACTAGATTTGGAGTTTACAACTCGCATTCCTGGTAGGGATGAATGGCGTGATGGAGTCGCCCTCGAAAGTGGGCTTATCCATGTGTACACTGACGGCTCAAAGCTAAACAATAGAGTCGGAGGTGGTGTATACTCAGATGAGCTGAATATTAAGCTGGCTTTCCGTCTACCAGACCATTGTACTGTCTTTCAGGCGGAGGTTGAGGCTATTTTCGAATATTCGGGGCTAATATTGGCATTTTCACAGATATCCAAGATGCTATTAAATCCCTCGCTGGTCCTTGTACAGTGTCCATGATTGTTGCTGAATGCCGTGCATCTCTTAAGGAGATGTCGAGACATTCGGTTGTACAGTTGATTTGGGTACCTGGACATAGGTGTTTTCTGGGCAACTGTGAAGCCGATGAGCTAGCAAGGCTTGGAACTTTGTTGCCAGAGGTCTCCTGATCCCTCTTAATAGGTATACCGATGACATCGGTCAAACTGGCCATCAGGCAAAAATATCTCGAGGATGCTAGGAGGTCCTGGGCAAATGAATTATCCTGTGCAATAGCAAGGCAGTCCTGGGTATCCATGGATGCGCATCGCACCAGGCAGCTTTTAGGCTTAACTCGAAGTGCTCTACGCTGCACTGTTGGAGTTCTTGCGGGCCACTGCCTCATAGGACGACATGCACAACGATTGGGAGTGCAGTTTAACGATTTCTGTCGGAGTTGTGGCTCTGAGGATGAAGAGGAGTCCATCCTCCACCTCTTGTGTCACTGCCCGGCCCTGGCAAGGAGAAGGTTGGTGGCAATTGGTGCCCCTTTCTCTCAAACCTGACTGAGTTGTCCCTGGTTAATCTAAAGGGGATAACGCGATTTGTTAAGGGAAGCAGATGGTTTCCCGAATTCAGTGAGTAGGAGAGAGTCACAAATTATTGTGGTATCACAACGGGTCTCTTTTGTGCCCATGTGTGCCGGTCGGCAGACCTCTGTGGACCGGCAGTCACTTTAACCTAACCTAAGCTTATTATGTTTTTAGTTTGTGTATGATAAAGAATTGGAAATTTTGAGCCTGGTGTAGGCGCTGAAAGCCTAAAAGTAGGCAAGGATTTTTTTTCAAATTTTGATTTGTCAGAACTTCTAAGAAAAACAATGGATCATCGTGAAATTTTCAAAGCGTATTGATGTAGACTAGAATTTAACATACATGGATTTTCAAGATTGTGCGGGCAAATCTGTAGCTACAGCAGGCTTCTGAAAAAAAATCCTTCATATCATTGACCTTCCTGAAAAATTTTTGATTTTTGAAAATGAGTTCAAATTATTTATAAATTTTGACTTTTTTTCACCAAGTCAAATAAAAATTTCCAAAATTCCGCGGTAAACAAGAACGGCAACCCGTGATCAAATTACCTCTATTTTCAGCACTCAAAACTTCTGTTCTCGAGAACTGACGATCGGATAATGCGATCAATATGAAATTTACAGGACATGTTGGTATTAACTAGAACCAGGTCTGAAATACGGGCAACACTGTGGCAGTGGTGCCATTTGGAAAAATCACTGACAAAAAAAACTGGTTTTTGGCCTATAGCTTCCGATTTAGCCACCAGATTTTCACAAAATTCACGCAGTAGGTGAACCTTACTCTAAGATAGATTTCATAGAAATTTGGTTGAAAAATTAGAATAGGGATGCCAGCTACGGCAATTTTTGTCTCCTAAATATTGTAAATTTGCTCAGGAAAATAAAGATTTTTTCCTATAACTTCCGATGCAGTAACGAAATCAAAACGAAATTCATGTGATAAGCATATCTTGTTGCATTTCTAATTCTGGAGGAATTTCGTTGAATAATCATGAAAGGGTTGCCAGCTATGATGAATTTCGTAATTTATTGACATTTCTTTATCGGGCGATATTGTCATAAAATTTCCAAGTGGGAATGATCCTGCAATGACAATTAACAACAAATATTTACGATTCAAAAATTTAAAAACTTTGGACGGTGGTAGCCCTAAAATTATATTCACTTTTATAACTTACAGCGCAGCCATTCAATTTAGATTAGATTAGAAAAGATTTTATTTTTAGTTTTCTTTTGTACATTATTAATCTAATTTAAGCACTATTTACAATTAAAAAAAAATGTCTTACTAGCGGCTACAATATTTTGGCCTGCTGGCTCTTGATTGTTTTATTTTTATTTATGTTTATCTTTTGAATTTTTCTTTTAATCTTACACGCTAATTATCACACCCAGCCGTGTACAGTGGCTGGGATTATCCTAGCAATAGTCACTTAAAATCTACCTTATGCTATGACTTAAGTCTAACTTATGCCTAACTAAAACTAACTTAGCCTAATTAGACCTAATTTCTTATCCTAGGTCTTACATCTAGCCTCTTCTATTCGTTGGGAGGCCTACATAATTAAAAAGCGCATCCATGAGCTGTCGCTGACACGCTATTTTCGCGGGGCGCATAAATGGCTCATTAGAGCCACCTGTACGCCCAAGTGACCGTATCAGTCCGTTCTCATGTCCGTCTGTCAGTCCGTAGAATCTTGTCGTTAATTTTACAGCCCGGTCCCTCAGTGGCTTCAGTCCCGACTCCTCATACAGGGGAAAGTTCTTCGGCCACTTTTTAGTCACCGGGTTGTAGAACCTACCAGTACAGTAACGGAGGATTCTCCTTTCGAGCGCAGCCATTCAATCGAAACGAAATTCATAGGGTGGGTTTAATTCAACGTGAAGCAGCTATGCTTCTAGCACATGATTGCCAGCACCAGACAATTTCAAAAATATTGCACCAACAGATGTTTTCATTTTGTATTCATAATAGAGATGAGGCGTATATACTGGAACAGGTATATGGAACAGGTATTTTTTTGGAACAGCCATTACCTAGTACGAAATTCAAAAATACTAGGTATGAGTATTTTTGTGGACTATACATGTAATCAAGAATTTACCCAATAAATTTCGCCCATTTGATTCATTTCAATCAAATAGTGACGTAATAGTATCCTAATATTAATATAAACTCGTATTTCATACTTGCAAGTGCTTTCATACTCACGAGTATCTCGTACGCGAGACGAAAATACTTGCAAGTACGAAAATACTCGATACGAGTATATACTCGTATCGTTCTAGAATATTCGATACGAATATCGTTCCAAAATATTCATTTATTTATTTATTTATTCACCAAAACAAGGTACAAAAATCACATATAAAATATCAAATTAAAAGTAAAAGTAAAATGGAAAGGTAAAGTAAAGTAAAAACAAAAAGTAAAAACAAACAAGTTAAATAAGTAACAAACAAATTAAAAAGGAAACAATTAGATTAATAAATAATAATCAATAAATAAAACATTGACATAAAAGATATAGCTTACTGTTTAGGGGTATGGATGGCATGCGATAAAGAGCAAATGACCCATAAATAAATTAGTTAAAAATAGATAACAAATAAAGTAATAAATAAATGACAAATAATTAAATGAGTAGCAAATGACAAATAATTAAGTGAATTTAAATTTAAATTAAATATACAATACATGTATTTATATTAGTATGGTGGGGTTAAGGGGAGACTATGAAGAGAGAGCCTTCATAATATTTTTTTTTAAAGTTCAAGAGTTGAAAAGTTGAAAAGTCGTAGGGGAAAAGTTCTCGCTCATGCTATTGAATAGCCTGCAGCACCTATTTATTGGCTCGTTTGCTGCATATGTTGTGTTGTGTTGGTATTCAATAAGCAATCGTCGGGATCTAGTGACTCTCAGGGGCTGATTGAGCACAAACTTTTCTTTCAAGTAGGCGACATTAAACACGTCTTTGATGACATCGAAGCTGAAGCAGGCAGATAACATTAATCTTCTCGACGCAAGGGGTAACAAGTTAATACATTTAAGGCGATATTCGTATGGTGGTCGATTACAGAAATCATAAGGGTTGAAAAGATCTCTCAGAACGAACAGTCAAAACTGCTTCTGAACAGACTCAAATCTTTGGCTGTGAATTTCGAAGGCCGGGTTCCAGATAGTGATTCCAGATTCGATACGAATATCGTTCCAAAATATTCGATACGAATATCGTTCCAAAATATTCGATACAAATATCGTTCCAAAATGTTCGATACGAATATCGTTCTAAAATGTTCGATACGAATATCGTTCCAAAATATTCGATACGAGTATATACTCGTATCGTTCCAAAATACTTGCAAGTATTTTGGAACTATACGAGTATATACTCGCATCGAGTATTTTGGAACTTGCAAGTATTTTCGTACCGCATATTTTTGTAAAGAGTATTTTCGTGCTTACGAGTATTTTGGGACTTTAGGTTTAGGTTTTTAGGGCAAAAGTAACTGAAATCGGACAAAATCGGCCAAGTTTGAGTTAGAGTTGTTTGGGACATAACGGGCCAAGGCCTATTGCTGTGTTACAAAAATTTACGTTTTGTAAGGGAGGAAGGGGTTCTTAGGCCATCGTTTAAACTGCCTTTACAGCGCTTTCGATGATTGAAAGTGGTCGGGGAGTATGTTAGTGATATTTTCAAGGCGAAAAAAAATTTTGATAGAGGAAATTGGGCAAGTATTTTATTCAATTAGTAAAAAAGTTTTTAGGGCAAAAGTAGCTGAAATTGGACAAAATCGGCTAATTTTGGGTTAGTGTGGTTTGGGACATAACGAGCCAAGACCTATTGCTGTGACACAAAAATTTCGGTTTTGTGGGGGAGTAAGGGGTTTTTTGGCCATAGTTTGGCAAAAACTGCCTTTATAGCGCTTTCGATGATTGAAGGTGGTCGGGAATTATATAAGTGATATTTTAAGGACGAAAAAATGTTTGATAGGGGAATTTGGGCAAAAACGTCCATATTTTCCAAAAATTTTGTTTTGGTTTAGCATGAATTCAGGGACCTTTCTGAGTTGTTTCGGGCGAAATTGCCATACAAATATGGGAAAAAGCGGCCTAGTTTCTAAGATACGGTAAAATGAAATCCGCCGGAAAAACTGAAAGTAGCACTAAAAATGTTTAGATCCTTTTTGGTTAGCCAGTTGGCTTCTCCGGCTGTGCTGAAGCTCTCCTCGTGACTGCACTCCAACCCTACTGGGGTTGTGACTTATGTCCAGCCTTACCGAAGAGGTTGGCTTCCTAGTGGGTGCATGTTTAATAGATGTAATATTTTTTTTATCATTTCTTAATAAAATGTTCGACAAATTCATGCTTCAGTGAGGCGAAGTGGAAAACCGACTGTTTTAGATTAGCCAGGAAAAGTTTGGTATCAGGCATCGATCGATGAAAAGTCACATAGATGGTAACAGGATTAGTTGGTCCTACCATAGTAAATTTTTCGACACTGGTGGTTTGAACGAATACAGGTGGTGTTTTGTGCATATATTAAAATGAAAATCAAATTAAATTGATTGAATTTGCTTGCTTTCCCTTAGATGGCTCCTAGATTGGAAAAACACTTGCCAAATAAGTGACCGACCATTGGATAGTTACGGACAAGCTGCACGGACTAATGGCTCGTATCATTTCACGGTCAACTGCACCATCACCATTCTAGCCTGAGAACTTTGTGTCTGGTGGATGGGGGAGGGCATATTATACCGTTTGATTACATCACTGCAAATCGCATGTACTTGTGTGTATATATGTACATACTTCAAAAAATACTAGCTAGTATTTTTGGAACAGGTATTTGGAACAGGTATTTTTTTGTACTCGTATTCGGAATACCTACACTCAGAAAAATTTCACCACTTAAAATTTAGTAGAATCAAATTTAAATCAAAATTTGAAACACTTTTAAATAAAAAACGAATCTTATTTGAATTAAATAAGCCCCAAATTCAATAAAAATTATTCCACTTTATTATAAAAATGTTATTTTCATATCACAATTTTCATCATTGAATGTAAAACAAAACATTTTGTGCTAAGCAAGACCACTTTGATACAGCGTTATTTAAATGAAGGCAGATTATTTGAATTAATAAGAAACGTATATGACGCCAAATCATATTTGAAAATATTTGATTCAAATCAATTTCTTTTATTTATACAACGATTTTTTTCTGCGTGTAGTATGTAAAAATCCGAGTACGACCCACCTCTAATTCATAAACAGTTCCCGTACTTGAATCTATTATAATATATTAAAATAGACTCGCAAAAAGTCGTTTTTGTACTTTTGCTGCAAGCCAAAATTTTGCAGCGAAAATAAGCCAGCTGCAAAATTCTGTTACAGCTGCAGTTTGGTGAAGTACGGGAACAGACCTATTTACAATAAAATAAGCAACCGCTATTTAAATTTTCCAAGTTTTGGAAATTTTTTCGGATGGCAGCCCCAGACATAGTTTAATCGCTGATACTTTCAATGATGTCCTTGGATGAAAACGAAATCAAAGGATAGGTTGATTAAGCACGAGCATGTTATGGTAGATTTAAGGCCAAGATTCAATCAACGCGAATGCGAATGCGAACAGTTTGAGCACAGGCAAATCATATGCAAGACGCAGCGAATAGAACCATTCACGACGAATGCGAATTCGCACGAACTTGCGAATGCGACTAGTTTGAGCAAAGAGCAAAATAGTCGCACGAATTGTCGGAATGGCCAATTGCACGAAAAGAAAATGTGCATCATGTATGTCATCAAATAATAAGTTGGTTATTGGGTAAAAAAATTTATAGTGGCGGTTAGTTTGAAAGAAAATAGGGATTATTGGTTTTCATGTGAAAATAAGTAGATTTCACAATTGGATATTGTTCGCAATAGGTTTTGTAGCGCAGTAACTTAGTTAAGAAATGCCAATTTCGCAGAAAGATTTGAATAAAAAACTGTTTCAGCTGGCAGGAGATGGTTTCATTTTGTTCGTAAAAAGTAATGGGTGGGAAAAATTGTTGATGACTATGTTTGTGTTAGGTAGTTGTCAAAATATATTTATGAAAATATGTCTATAATCTCAAATTTGTGGTTTTGACATTTTCGTGACACATTTATTAAGGAAGAGAAGAAAATTAGTTTGTTGTCCGATAGTTCATACCCACATCAATCAACATGGAAACATTACAGTACATATAGTTTTTTAATATTTTGTGACTTTGTTTACCGAATACTATTCAATTACTTTTTGATTTATTAATAAGTAATTTGGAGAGCTTCCCTCAGAGTTCGGTAGTGTTGCATCTGATAATAGCAACAATACGCCAGTCAACATTTTGGTCATATATTTTTCTTGGATGTCATGTATTTTTCTCATAACAATGTCAATTCGCAATAAACAGAGCATTTTCAGGTTTAAAACAAAGTAAGTTCAATTAATTGCACAATATTCGGAAATGGCACCGTATCCTACAACCACTAATGAATTCAAATACCTCACTTACATATTTTCCAGTTGGCAGCTTTTGACGCGAATGAAAATCGCACCGATTGGTTCTTCAAATCAGTGAGATAGTAGAAATGGAGTGGACATGCCCAGAAGATTTACATTGAAGGGGATGGTAGTAATTTTTTGTCTGCTCATTGCCAAATCGCGTCAAATCCAAGTAGTTCCCCTCCAATTTGACAATGAGAGCGAAATGGCGTAAAGGCAGCTTTAACATGCTTTGTGCGCGAGAGGATTGAAGGGGCTACCGCAGATGGTACTGCAGATCTATGGCACGTGAGTTCAGCTGATGTGACAGCACGCAATGCCTCCTAGAAGTACGGGCCGTCAGGCTACGTAATCGTTCTCGCTGTGACGTCATGGTGGTAGGGAATTTGACATTTCCACGAGGCAGTGCCGACACACACCGAGATTTCACTTGCGGTTTTTTAGCTAAAATATGAATAAAACGTTAGTTTTTTATGCGTGAATGCGTTGTAGTGTTAATATTTAGTTATAACTTGCATTTTGTGTCAATCAATTGTATCGAAAGTGAATCGACACAAAAGACCACATAATCTAAGAACATCTGATAAACATTTCGTGGCGAATTTTTCTAATTATACCGCGCGCACCGCATTAATTTGTGTTTTAGCTGTTCACTAGCACTGTTCCCCGGATCTCACTTTGTTTTCACTTTACTCACTTTAACACAACCCGTACAATTAACATTTTCCCGCGGACGTCCCATAAGACTATGTGTGTTTTTCGCGACATTTTGGCCTACTGCTCTGACGTCATTATTCTGCATTACGGCCCGTACTTCTAGGAGGCATTGCAGCACGTGAGCTCACGTGGCGAGACAGCATTGTGTTTCTACCTTTACCCTGTTTTGTGCTACCACAGCGAATACTGCCACCTATGTCAGTCTTAGCGAATGCACTGCTGTTTTATACTAGATCGTTGCTTTTGCGGCATGGTTCTATTCTGTTCTGTATCGGAGCAAAAAAACGCACCTAATAGCAGAGTCGTGCAGAGCGGCCCGCAGCGCATCAGAGCACAGCACTGAGCATTATTCGGCCCGACCCGCGATGTGCGGTGACGTCACGGCCCGCACCGCAACGGGCCAGCTTTGGCCCGCGGATTGCGGCAGCACTGAAGAGTCAAACCGAGGGGTGAAAAATACGAGCCGAATGCATAGGCAAGCTGATCTTCGTGCTAGGCGAGAACGGGGATGGTATGACATCGCAGGTAGTGGTACAGACAGAATGCTGAAATTTATGATATGTGTTCATTGCACCGGTTGTATTGCCTTAATCGAAATGGCTTTTGAATGAAACAAATGGTAGAATTTACATCAAGATTGAATATTTTTACTTTGAAGAAATCAAGCATTTGGAAATTGTACCGGATGGGCGTTTCTGTTGTTGTTTTTATTGATTCAATAGTGGTTTACTAAGCACTTGAAACTTAGAGAACCTTCTATTGAATATGAATTCCACCTTTTGCTATATCGAACATCACCAGTCCAGTTGACTTTGTTTGGTTGAGTCCTGTTCGGATATATTGCACTAAACTTGCTAACTGGAGTTCCGTGGAGTGTTGTGGCCTGAAGCCGAACTGCTCTTCTGGGATAATGTTGTTCTCATAGACTTTTTCGCTTAGGCGAGAAAGGAGAACTCGTTCAGCCAATTTAGCTAGAGATGTTAGGAGGCTTATGGGTCTCCAATTTTGGGGAAATTTTAGGTCTTTACCTGGTTTTGGCAAAACTATGATGATGGCTGATTTCCAAGCCTTTGGATATCTCTTTAGATGGAGCATCCCGTTGATTATATCCGTTAGTGTCAGTAATGTGTTGTCTGAGAATGAATTTTTATTTCCTGCATATCTATTTATATACACAAAAAATGCCAATCAAATTACTTTTAATAGAGTGTTATTGACCCATACTGTTTGCTAGGCAGGCTATGCTGTGATAATGTGTGTAGTATTGCTAATAAGAATGACATTTTTTATTGTATATATGTGGTATGTCTATTGTAGCTGATAAAGAAATCAAACAGTTGTTTTCAATCAACGAAAACGAACTGTTTTTTTTACCATTGTGTACCAAAGTGTATATAAAGTTGAGTTTTGTCATGCTTTCAAGTATGTTGAAATTAAATCTGCTTTTAGATGAAAGCATATCAAGTATCGAGATTTTCGTACTTGCGAGTATTTTTGTACTTGCAAGTATTTTATTGAAATATTCAAAAGGCTTTAAGGGCAAAAGTACCTGAAATCGGCCAATTTTGAATTAGAGTGGTTTCGGACATAACGGGCCAAGACCAATTGCTGTGTTACAAACATTTCGGTTTTGTAGGGGAGTCAAGGATTTTTTGGCAATAGTTTGACAAAAACTGCCTTTACGGCGCATTCGATGATTGAAAGTAGTCGAGGAGTGCAATATTGATTTTAAGGACAAAAAAAATTTTTGTTAGGGAAAGTTAATTCGGGCACCTTTCTGAGTACCTGAGACCTTTCTATAACTATTCGTTAAAAAAAACGGTTTGTTTTAGAAACATGTTTAATTTATTTATTCACCAAAGCAAGGTACAAAAAAGAAAATCACACATAAAATATCAAATTAAAAGTAAAAGTAAAATCGAATGGTAAAGTACAGTAAAAACAAAAAGTAAAAACAAACAAGTTAAATAAGTTACAAACAAGTCAAAAAGGAAACAATTAGATTAATAAATAATAATCAATAAATAAAACATTGACATAAAAGATCTAGCTTAATGTTTTAAGGTATGGATGGCATGCGATAAAGAGCAAATGACCCATAAATAAATAAGTTAAAAATGGATAACAGATAAAGTAATAAATAAATGACAAATAATTAAATGAATAGCAAATGACAAATAATTAAGTGAATTTAAATTTAAATTAAATATACAATACATGTATTTATATTAGTATGATGGGGGTAAGGGGGAGACTATGAAGAGAGAGCCTTCATAATATTTTTTTTAAAAGTTGATTTAGATATCTTAGGGGAAAAGTTCTCGCTCATGCTATTGAATAGCCTGCAGCACCTATTTATTGGCTCGTTTGCTGCATATGTTGTGTTGTGTCGGTATTCAATAAGCAATCGTCGGGATCTAGTGACTCTCAGGGGCTGATTGAGCACAAATTTTTCTTTCAAGTAGGCGACATTAACCACGTCTCTGATGACATCGAAGCTGAAGCAGGCAGATAACATTAACCTTCTCGACGCAAGGGGTAACAAGTTAATACATTTAAGGCGATATTCGTATGATGGTAGATTACTGAAATCATAAGGGTTGAAAAGATGTCTCAGAGCGAACAGTAAAAACTGCTTCTGAACAGACTCAAATCTTTGGCTGTGAATTTCGAAGGCCGGGTTCCAGATAGTGCACGCATATTCAAGAAGAGGACGCACGAGTGAAATATATAAGGATTTAGTAACCCAGAGATTCTTGAACTCTTTGGCTCGTCGCTTAATGAAACCAAGTTGTTTACTTGCTCGGGAAAGCACTCTATCATAATGTAGATTGAAGCGGAGCTTTTCATCCAGGACGACACCGAGATCTAGTATGTTGTCAACCCTGCTGAGTGTCGTGTTGTTGAGGCAGTACGTATAATGAACGCTTGCAGTTTTGCGAGAGAAGCTAATTGCGCGGCATTTGGCAATGTTAAGAGGGAGCTTGTTCGTGGAGCACCAATGGTCTAGAGAGTTCAGTTTAGACTGAAAAAAGGTCGCGTCAGATTGTGATCTGATGACATGAAAGATTTTGAGGTCATCCGCATATAGTAAATGAGGAATATCAGATAAAACCTCCGATATGTCAGATATAAAAATATTAAAAAGAAGAGGGCCAAGATGACTTCCTTGAGGTACACCGGATTTCACATCGACTTTCTTAGAAATAAGACCTTGGAATTTCACGAATTGCAAGCGGTCGTGGAGGTAGGAGCCAAGCCACTTTAGTAGAGATCCTGCAATTCCGAATTGTTTCAGCTTGGAGATCAAAATGGAGTGATCCACTCGGTCGAATGCTTTGCTAATGTCTGTATAGTCTGCGTCAATTTGATCGCCTTTCTCCATTTTGCACAGAACATCAGAAACAAGCACCATAAGATTAGTTGTAGTTGAACGACCTTTCCTAAATCTATGCTGCTGCTCGTTCAGTCGAGCGTCGACCAGAGGAGAAATTTTACAGTAAATGATTTTTTCAAATAGTTTGGGAATAGCAGATAGAATGGCGATGCCTCTATAATTTTGAATAAAACGTCTATCGCCACTTTTATAAATTGGTGTAATATAAGAAGATTTCCAGTACGAAGGAAATAGCCCAGAGGAGAGAGAGTTATTGAATATAATATGAAGGGGCAAGATCAGTTGTTTTACACACTTGATCAGAAAAGAAGGAGGGAGGAGGTCAGGTCCAGGGCCCTTGTTACTGTCAAGCTCCATAATGGCAGTAAATATTTCATTCCTCGATATGGTCATATCCTCAGCAAAAATTGTTTGAGGCGCACCCGGGAATCGATATTGTTGGGATGTTGGGATGCTAACTGGACCAAAAACTTCTTGAAAATGGTCAGCAAAAAAATTGCAGATCTCCTGAGGAGAAGAAGACATCATCGAATTTCCAGTGGACATTGAAGAGGGGTAGCCGCTTGATTTCCGCTTCATATTAACAAAATCAAAAAATTTTTTGGGGTCGCGGATTATATTCTCCCCAGTAGTTTTAATGTATCTGTCATACGCTTCGTGAGATTTGGTATAGAATTCCTGAGCAATTAAATCGTATTCTTCTTTAATACGGTGGTTAATGTCGACTTGATTCTTCATTAGTCTGTAAAGTTTATTTCTGTGGTTTCTCAGACGTCTCAGGGTCTTGTCAAGCCAAGGTTCAGAGAGTTTATCTTTTTTCCTAATCTTGGGTACAAACTTATCTACCGCGTCAAATACTATTCTATAGAACATGGCTACATCAACATCAAGGGAATGGCACATAAACACATTTGTCGAATCGACATTGTCAAGGAAATCGTGAATGCTATCATAATCAGCATTATGGAAATCGTATACAATCGTATTATTGTATGTACTTAACATGTTCCAATCTGTAGTGGAAAGTTCAACTGTAAGAGCGGAATGGTGAAGACTATTAGAAAAGAGATTCTCTGCGTCATTTGTTGGACTAACCACTACATCGTCATAAATATTTGTAAAGATTAAGTCTAACCAATTACCATTTTGGTTGGGAGTCGGAACAACCTGCTGCAAATCATGGCCATACAACGTACTCACAAGGTTAAAATCAGAAGACTCAAGTAAGTTTACTGGTATTAAACCATCATCGGACATATCAAAAACAAAACGCAAATTCGGGCGATTAAAATCACCCAAGAATATAACTTTATCTTCAGCACTACGAGAAGCCATAAAAGAAGATATTTGCTCGCATATATAATTGTACACTGATTCGTCAGATCTCGGTGGGACGTAAAATAAACCAATATAAACCGAGATATTGTCAATTGAAACACGGATAAATATATGCTGGAACGATTTGTGCGAGGCAGAGTTTACCAGTTCACTTGAGTGAGTGTTTTTAACTGCGAGCAAGACACCACCACCTCTTGATTGACCAGTGCAAACATAGTCTCGGTCATTTCTAAAGATTGTCCAGGTACTGTCAAGGATTTCTTCATTGATATGAGAGTCATTTAGCCACGTTTCAGTGAAGGCAAGCACGTTGAAATGGCAAGATTTGGTGTCGAGAAAGAGTTTATTTATTTTACCCCTCATACCACCGCAATTGTGGTAAAAAATTCTGAGGCTTTTCATTGAGGATATCTTGTTAGGAGCGATACCCGATACGGTTATAAGTTTTACGTGAAGAATTAGAATTAGCAGAAGTCGTAGCAAGAGCAGTGTCAATAGTTGATGTTCTACGGGATAAATTTGAATTATGAGTTACGATTGAGTCGGAACATACCATACGGGGATGAGAAGTTTGAGATGGAGCGGAGGCTTGAGTAGGATATGCAATAGCATGAGTCTCAGGATGGGAACACCTGACGGTAGAATTTCGATAGGAGCTGGGGAAGTCTCTAGTCAGAAGAGTTGAAGGAGCTATATGGTTAGTAGATACAGATGAAATACAATTTTTAGTAACAGTTGTGTTCTTATTTCTACTTTTGATATTGCTGCTAGCGACGATGGTCCTCCAACGACGAAATATGATGCCATTCCATTCATAGCTCCTAACGCTTCCATTCGCGTGAGTGAAAAGCCAGGCATACTTTTCGGGAATTAAAACTTTACAGCACCTGCTTGCATGTTTATTACGTTGAGGTAAGATCTCAACGCTACAATCACTGATGGAAAGTTTTTCCTTAAAGATCCTGTTAAGCCAAGATTTATCGGTGGACTCTGGTACTCCTTTTACAAAAAACGGGATCTTCTTATCGGTCGAAAGTTTGTGGGGGGGTTGAAAATCGTCAGGAATTAAATCGCAGCTTTTGATTTTTGAGATACGTCTCAGCCAATCATCTTCCGACCAGTAAGTGCCAAATTTAAAAATTTTTTTATGAGAATCGTTCTTGGGAGGTTCAGATAGTGTTTTTTGTTGGATAACAGCTTCGTGATTTTCGATGGCAGTGAACAATTTCTTGATAGGAGATGTTGCGACATCTTTGGTAGACTTCATCGGCATTAACAAGTTAGAAGAATTATTATTATTAGCACTCAGTAGTTCCTCGTGAAGTGATATTTCCATCAGATGTGCACAAGGATTGGATGGCTCTACTTCTGCCGACAGTTTTGTATCAGACTTAACTATACTCTCTAATTTATTAACGATTGAATTTTGGTTGGAGAGTAAGTGGGTAGAGATGGTATTTGACAACTGATCAATCCTGGTGGTTAATGCTGCCGTTATTTTAATTTCAAGCATTTTAAACAGATCGCTATCATTTGCTTGGCATTTAGATTTGGATGCGCTTAATGTGTTCATAGATGAATTAAATTGAGTTAAGATGTCGTTAAGCTCAGCTGATCTGTCTGAATTTCTTTTGCTGGTATTAGAAACAGCATCTAGAGTAGCCGTAAAACTTTCGATGTGCCTTGTGATTTCGGTAAGAATTTCATCGTTGAGTTTTGTTTGCGCGTGTAGTTTCGACAGCATATGATCCTTTTCCCCATTAAGGTTGCCGATGTAGTTTGCTAAGTTGTTATACATACTCTGCATGAGTTTTTCTGTATGCTGGCAGTCGGAGCAAATAAAATGGGACTCCAAGTAGGGATTAAACCAATCTCTCGGTGCACCCATGCAAGCGCCGTGCAGTTTCCTGTTGCAAAATGCCTTGCATGTTACATATTTCAACGTATTGTCGAAGGCTATGCAGTTATCAAGACTACACTTGTAACTCATATTAGCTAGTTGATTTAAATGAGAATGAAAACGCTCGAAGAAAGCTACAAAAAGCGGCACGGATCGAGGGTCGAACCCAGGTCACTTGTATGGAAGTCCAGAAACATTCACACTATGCTGCATGCGTCATGAAAACTGCGCTCAATAAAAGCAATGAAATCAGCACTAGCACTGATCACAAATTCAATTCAAAAATAATATATTTCAATTATACAATAACCGGAACAATCTATTAAATTTTGATTTTTGAATTTTGAATTTATTTTCTATTTTTCTTTTATAAATATTTGTCACGACTTACAAAAACGAAATGCTGTGTACAAGGATCGAACTCCGTACGCTACAGTGCCAGCCACGAATCTTCTCAGCTGTACTGTCGAGCTCGAATATAGAATTGAGCAGTGAAAGTACTCGAATGCGAACAAACACTTTTATCAGTTTTCAGTTTACAGAATTAATGTTACAATAAACCGTAAACATAACATTCTTAGTCAGTGATTTTCATTATATAAAATTTAAATTTAACATTCAAGACAACGAAAAATAACAAAAAGGAGCGAAGAAATAGAACGTACAAGGCTTGACACAACAGAAAACCGGGTCGACCCCTCAGAGTTAATCTGTTGACGCGTATTAGAAAACGACACGACGTTACGCGGCCTTGTTTAGGGTGAATTCCCCGAATTTAGAAAAACACAAGAAAACAAACAAGTAGCGAGGGAAAGCACACGCGTAACATTAATTGGTGCAGAGCACTTAAACTTAAAAACACTTCAGTGTAGAAATCGTATGTATTTTTATGCCAATATGATGAGTAATCAATTATTTTCGGAAGCATCGAATTCATACACAACTGACACACAACAGCGCTTTCGATTATAGGGTATTGGTATTAGAAAATCAATTCCTTTTAGAAAAATTGTTCCTTTTAGAAAAACTTTTCCTCTCTCTCTCGATGTGTCCAAAGATGAAATTTGACTATCTCTTCCACTCCGTTCCGTCTGACGCACCGGTTGGATAACTATCACTCCGTCTTCCATTACAAAGTATATGGAAACTATGAAATTCAACTGAGCCTTGAGCCCGCCGCACTGAACCGAACTCAACCAAGCCCGCCCGGTCAGCCCGGTGACGTCACCGCACTCATCAAGCCCGTGCTGTCTTGTGCGAGTCTCTGCATCAACCACTGTGCAAGTCTCTGCATCAACTACACAATTTTTTGAACACACTATGGTATCAATATAAACTATACTATCCTATACGGCCATCGTTGACATAACCCTTCTATCTGACATTGTTTTCATTTTTATGTTACGGCCAGATTCGAAAACTACATAGTATATTACATCATCTGCAAAATATGAAAAACCTATCATATGTGGAAGCACGTTAAAATCAAAAATGAAAAATCGCCCCATCTACAAAAAACATAGCACTAGTTAGCATAAACCTTCTATCTGCAGCAGATAGAAGGTTTATGCTAAGTAATGTGTAGCAGAAAAGTTTATGCTTAATAATGCTATCATTTTTTCGTTGCATGTTACGAAAAAACCCTTGTATCTGCTCAAAACCTATTTTCCACAAATATTTTCAACGAGAGAGCATTTTTTTCATATGTACCGCAAATAAACGTATTTGTATCCGTGTTTAAACTTTCATTCCGTTTGAAAACGTCCGCAGCATTTACAAAAATACAATCTTTGAATATCTCGAAAGTTACTGAAATGCAGATAGAAGGACGCTAGTATACTCAAAATAAAAACTTTGACACAGAAAACTTACGAATAATAAATCTTATCTCCCTGTTTCATTCCCTAATTATCTCATTCATCAGCTAATGCATTCAATAGCTAATGCTTTTGAAACCGCAAAATGTGTACACTGTGCAATGCAAACAAAACCTTGTTACCGAAAGTGTGTCGCCAGTCCACACTTATAAAGTGTCGCACTCGCCCAACACACCGAATTGTGCCAGCAGACTGTGCTTAGCACACACAGGTGCTGCCCATTACTAGTAAAATCATACACCAACAGTACACATGGTTGTGAAGAACCATCAAGCATGGTCGTATGCCATCGAGAGCTGGTTCTGGTGTGCAGCATTCAAAACAACAGAAACTGTTGTTGTTTTCAATACTACCTACTTTAATCTGCTCTTGATCGAGATGCAAAAATACGCACCTTATAAGTCTGACAAGCTCGTATTATGTATACATACATACATAAATCTGTTTTCCGCCGCTAAAAAAACCAAAAATTATTCGTTTTATAAAAACGAAAAACGATTAGTTTTAGAAAAACAATAGGTTTTAGAAAAACTAATGGAATCAATCAAACTTCCGTACTATAATAAATTACAGCTACCATTATTTATGTCAAATTATTTTCAAACATGCTATTTCTGAAAAGTTCACAATGATCTTTTAAGCGCAACAATTGCGAAGATAAATGAAAGATAAACTAATTTAATGCACACATCAATTTAATCGGTTCAACAAATATTGACGGTTTTTTGAACCATCGATAAATTAACATTATTTCATCAGGAGCCGAATGCGTAAAGTACACTAAGAAATAAGGAAAAGGAATTATAAATTCCACGAAACATTTTGAAAACATATTCACCTTCAAAAATACTAAACTGACAGAATGCCTTGCAAAACACTCATCACACATTCTAAACTCCACTTTTCAGTCTCTCGATGCGTCCAAAGATGTAATTTGATAATCTCTTCCGCTCCGTTCCGTCCGACGCACCGGTTGGATAACTATCACTCAGTCTTCCATTGCAAAGTATATGGAAACTATGAAATTCAACTGAGCCTTGAGCCCGCCGCACTGAACCCACCTTACCCAAGCCCGCCCGGTCAGCCCGATGACGTCACCGCACTCATCAAATCCGTGCTGTCTTGTGCGGTTCAGTGCGGCCGCAACCCGCGGGCTCGGGCCGCTGTGCAAGTCTCTGCCTAATAGGTCTGTTCGCGTACCTGAATCTATTATAATAGGCGTGTTTTTTGCTCCTCTATCCAACAGAGAATAGAGTATACGCATTGGAAACAACAACCAGTGAATTCACTAGTACCGAAACTCTATTCTTCATTTGTAGTTCACGTGCTGAAAGATAGAAAAAAGAAAAGCTCATGAGAAGTTGTCTTTTTTTCCATGAGGTGGCTTTGATTTTTTCAAGGTTATGGTGATTGTTTTAGTAGTTAAGAAATCAGAAAAAGCCCGCATAATGTGTAGAAAGTTAAAAGAGGTAATTTTCTGTTAGTTCATCTTCTATTTTTTATCGACTGTGACAGTTTATACTTGTTATTTTCTCCCTTTATTTTCAGCTGTTTTGTGCCACCACAGCAAATACAGAAACCTATGTCAGTCTTAGCGAATGCACTGCTGTTTTGAACTAGATCTTTATTTTTGCGGCATAGTTCAATTATGTTCTGTATCGGAGCAAAAAAACGCACCTAATATATTAAAGTAGATTCGCTGCAAGTTGTTTTTGTACTTTTGCTGCAAGCAAAATCTTGCTGACGTCATTGCTTCTCCTCTTGCAACCAATTGTAGAAAATTGCAGCCGAACTGAGCTTAGACATTTTGCTGCAGTTTGCCAGATCGAATACGACGGGCTTGGCGCGAGGTTTCGAAATAGATATATGTTCAAATGAGCGCGCGAAGGTTAATATTAGAATGAAAACGGAATATATATCTTCCAAAACTTTTTTACTGGTAACGAAAAATATCCAATGGTGGATATTCTGTGCATGGTGGCACCAATTACCATTATTTGATATAAATTGATGAGCTTGGGTGGAGATTAGTTTTAGTGAGTACTAAGCTGACTGGCTCTTTGAAGTTCATATTTATTGTAACTAAAAAGGAAATGTATTGTCAGGAGAATATATGGTTGTTTTATTTTATGATCAATATTATATTGATGTTATTAATCTGATTTCATATGTTTTTTTTCTTTGCAGGCGGGTCCATTTTGAGTTCCAGTAACAGACCCTGTTGTGTAGGAAGATAGTTAAACATTTATGTGAATGGATATGTATTGTTGTGTTTTACCGTTAATACACCGTCCGTGGATTCGATATTCTTCACATTCGTGAAATAAAACAGTTTCTTTTAAAACACTAATTACACTTTTATTAACAAACAAATAATTATAAACACTTATTCGTTTACACTTTACTATCGCACTATTATAATTCCGCGTTACAACAACTCACTTTATCGCTTTCAAACAAAATATCCGCGCCCGGATACTGATTTCACCGTAACAGACTTTTCGCTGTAAACTGACTCACTACTAACTCGCGTTTACAAGCTTTCGCTTCTAACTCTGTACAATCTATCGCATTGTACCAAAACTCACTATCAACTGATTCCGAAGACTCCTCGCGGCGATATTTATATTCGGTCTAGTGAGATAAATTACTATTGCCTACATCTAGGCCTTTCTAGAAATGTGTCTTGGGTTCTGGATCCGTAAGATATGTAATCATGTAAGATATGACTCAAGTTTGTGTTCTGGAATGTTTCCTTTTTACGTTCTAGAGGATTATTCTACGTTTTATCCATAGATTGTTTTCGTTGTTTGAATACATGTATGAAATACATGTATGTAATGTATGTCGAGTATTTCCTCGCCGTTTCTAGCTTTTTCTGGCGCCGATACAACGAAACGCAGTTGGTTTGGCGTGCATGCAACACTACCCCCTCCTTAGACCTGTTCGTCCCGAACAGATTTGTCGTCAACCATTGTGTAAGCTAGATGTTTAACCTTCATTCTCGATCGGTGCTTTCGATGCATCCGCCAGCCACCCTCGTCACGCCGTTCGTCGTACGATCCTTCCCATTCCGGTTGTACGTTCCAGACCAAAACGTTTTTCGGAAATCGAAGCAAACTCGCTCCCAAATCAAATTGCTCGGTCTTCGCTTTCTTCACTGCCTCTGTATTCGTTGCTGTCTTCTGGTCTTCCGGCGACATCCTAGATTTCAATCTGATATGCAGGCTTTGAGAAAATTTGCCCATTAAACATTTCCGCTCAGATCCGGATGCAAATTTCTTCGTTGTTTCGTTGCATTTATTACCGATTCGTTCTTCTACGCACCCCTTTTACCGCAAAAGACAAAGGGGTTTAGCTTCGGTAGCCTAAACTCACCGGAGATGGGGTGGGTGGGCGCCACTCGCTTCCAATCCCGAAACTAACTATCGGCCGTCGCCCTGAAGCGAGAAGTATGGCAACGGCTTCGCGTAATCGAACTAGCGCACTAATCAAAGTAGCCCGAAAGGACACACCAACGCTCACAATTTAATACAAACTTTTATTACTCCGTTTATACGCCATCCGAAAAAAAACTACTTATTTACTCAACAACTCAATTGCACATGATGTCACGGCGCCGCGATTTTCCTTTAAGCTTACTTACTTGTTACACTAGCCTGTATCTTCCTCTAACTTGATTTATTTTACAATCATAAAGCTAAACTAACTTACTCAGCCTTTTGTCCGCTTGCCTCTTCGCCGGTCTGCTTATTCGAATATTTCGTTCGCCCAATTATGTCTTCCACCGATCTCGCGACACACACACATTCGCCGGATGGGCGAAATTTGCCTTGCCTCGGTTAGATTCCGTCGAAAGTATCTCGTCGCAACTCCTTCACACCTTCTCAATCAAAATTATCTATCTGCACGGTCGATCTTCGATCTTATTACTTTGCTGCTTCGGTTCGCTCCCCCAACATGTAAAATAGATAGAGTTCGATTCTTTTAATCTATTCGCCGTCAACAGGTAAATTCCCAAATAGTCCTTACCGTGGTCAGTCAGCAAGAGAGCGATCCACGCCATCATCGCCTCGCAGGAAACCTCGGCCTCCGCTTGCTGATCCCGCTTAGACGGGATCCTGGATTATCCGTTTACTGAATGTTCAACTCAATGCACTTCAAATGCATTTCGGCCGTTGCACCAAGTTCCCGGTCATTGCACTTTCTATCGATAGAATTGAGGACTGGCAATGCCATATGACGATCTGGCGATGTTCTACTTTCCGTCATTCCGCACTTCTGATTCTGCGCAGGTCGACCGCTCGAACTGTCAAACCCGTGTCGTACTGACAACTGTCAGATGTGTGATCGTTTTGTTTATAAATGTGAATGTTGTTCGTGACCAAATTACCACGGATCCGGGATGATTTAGAGGCGATCATCGTGTTAAGCTACGCCAGTAGTTTGTAGACTTCCGGATCCAGGTAAGGAATCTTTTATAATGCTGCTGTTTCATTTCAAATTCGCTAACTTGCCGGGCCCCCCGCAACGATTTGTTGCAATGGTGACCGAATCGGATTCGTTTTGGGTAAAATTTGGCGACGGTACTACTCCGAAATTGTCCGTGACAGGACTATAACTGCTCGCATCCATAATGCAGTCCGATTAAGTGGAGTTGTCGGGGTCAGCCCCAGCTCTTGGGGGCTCGATCATGCTGTTTTCATCCTGATTGGATGCGGTGCTGGCAGTGTCCGTAGCGGGGAAGGCTGGAGGTGTTGTATTTGTTGAGGTCTAGTCTTCGACATGTTAGGTGGGTTGTTCATATTTGATACAGGCCAAAACGGAGATTCGGCCAACACATCGTCGGTTTGCGCATTAGGGTAATCTGGTAGCCGCAACTTTGCGTGTCGTCGGTTGTTTATGTGAGAGTATCTGACTGCAGTTGCTCCGATGTCTTCCGTATTTTGCATTTCTATCTTCGAAATCGATATATGCCAAACATCGCTAACGTTCGTCTCCTCTGACCATGGATTTCATGTCACATCGGGTTGTTGTAGGAATCTGTGTTCGTCTTCTTCGGGAGAATTTCGGATCGAATGATGTGGAAAAGTTAAACTTGAGTGTGCTAGTCAACGGACTCCGGATGATGTGCATTCTATGCCATACGCTCAGATTTTTATTTCACCCAGTTTACCTACTCGAGAACCTTGCATTTCCTAACCCTTACGTCTTAGATTTATATGACATTAACCTGCTACAATGGTGTGTACTTTTCTTACGTGCCAATAGGTAGCCTGTAAAACTAAATTACCGATCAACCGTGACTCATTTTATGTCGCCCTGCGGTACTTCTAACGGTTTTCCTTCCTTTTCCGCCAAAACGCCAACTCGTCTCGCAGCTACGCATATGTGGTCTTCTTGTTGTTCTGTTCGATGTTTCCATCTTGGTCGACGAGATAATGATACTTCGTTGCTCCTCCACTTGATTTTCCGCTCTCCCAAATCCAGGCCAAAACCATGAGAGCCCAGGAAGTCCATTCCAAGTATGCACTCGTCTGTTATCTCCGCTACCAGGAACTGATGCTCGAACACCATATTTCCAAGCTGTATCGGCAGAATGATTTCACCAAGAACTCGCGTAGATTCACCCGTTACCGTCTGAAGCACGTACCTTTCAGTGTTACTGAGTTTCCAGGACTTAACCATATCCGCCCTCAGGATCGACTTAGCGTCTCCAGTGTCGATGATGATTTTACAAGCTTCGTTATTGACTTTCCCCTGCAAGCTCAAGTTATTCTCACGAACATGCAACCTGGCAACGGTGATCGTTTCAGGTTTACGAGTGTTGCAGTCACACCGTTGAACTTCAAACTTATTTCCTACGGGTCTCGCTGTCGTTCTCCAAGAGCAAGTGGCTTTATTTGATCGTCCAGATTCATTGCTTTGCTTGAATGCTGCTGAGCATCCTTCACAGTACCTAGTTTGGTACTTCCCGTAGCAGTCACGACTCAGATGTCCGCTCTTTCCGCAGTTCCAGCATCGAGGAACTCTGCTATGCACACATTCCGGACAATATGTCGATTTCTAGTTTCTACGACAGTCACGCCTCAAGTGACCCTTTTTCCCACAATTCCAACACTGAAGGGCTCCACTTCCTCTTGATTCGCTGGAGATATTGGCTTTCCTACACATGCATTCCTTTCGTACTTCATTGACTCTGACATTCTCCGCGACGCCTGTTTCGCCGATTCATAAATGAGAGCGTAGGCCAAAGACTCCTTCAGTGTTCGTTTTCCTGCCAAACGAAGTGCTATTTGAAGCTCTTCATCACGCACTCCATGGATGAAAGCATCTTTTGCCATTTCATCCCGATACTCTGGATTCTATCTGGGGTAGGACAGAAGTGTTAATCGCTCAATGTCCTGAGCCAACTCCTGCAACGTCTCCCCTGGCTTCTGTATCCGTGTTCTCAGCTGTGATCGATGAAATTCCTTCAGGTGATCTTCGCCGTACCGCATATGCAAAGCATTCGTCAGGCTTGAATAGCTGAGGCTATCGTCCTCTGGAATTGTCAAAAGAACTTCCGCTGCGGCTCCTCTCAATGACACCATCAGCTGTAGCGCTCGCTCTCGACCACTCCAGTTGTTAAACTCTGCAACCGCCTCAAACTGCTTCATGTAGATGGTCCAAGAAGTTTACTCATCAAACGTTGGTGCTTTGAGTGCCTTGATGCCACTTGATTCACCTGGCACAATTCCTACCGCTCTCACGCGTTGCAGATCCGATTTCAGCAAATCCATATCCTCTCTAAGCATTGTCAGCTTCCGCTCTTGCTTCTCGCACTCCACGTTCAACTCTGCCAGTGTCAGTTCACTCACTTTTGGCATTGTTCTTCAATGATACAACTTCTCACAATTATCACAAAGTCCACACAATTTTTCACAATTTTAATTAGTTCGCAATTTTTCACAAATCTCAATTAGTCCGCACAATTAACAATAATCACTGTCCGAAACTTTTCACTTTTAATTTAGTCCGTGCACTTATTAATTTTCACTTTTCAAACAAATTCACTGTCCAGTACTTCACTAAAAGTCACTTTTTAAATCACGAACGCGACAGAATCCCTTGTTTCTGACACCAATTGTTGTGTTTTACCGTTAATTCACCTTCCGTGGATTCGATATTCTTCACATTCGTGAAATAAAACAGTTTCTTTTAAAACACTAATTACACTTTTATTAACAAACAAATAATTATAAACACTTATTTGTTTACACTTTACTATCGCACTATTATAATTCCGCGTTACAACAACTCACTTTATCGCTTTCAAACAAAATATCCGCGCCCGGATACTGATTTCACCGTAACAGACTTTTCGCTGTAAACTGACTCACTACTAACTCGCGTGTACAAGCTTTCGCTTCTAACTCTGTACAATCTATCGCATTGCACCAAATCTCACTATCAACTGATTCCGAAGACTCCTCGCGGCGATATTTATATTCGGTCTAGTGAGATAAATTACTATTGCCTACATCTAGGCCTTTCTAGAAATGTGTCTTGGGTTCTGGATCCGTCTTCGAAATGACTAATGGGAAATTCCGTCATCATGTAAGATATGACTCAGGTTTGTGTTCTGGAATGTTCCCTTTTTACGTTCTAGATTATTATTCTACATTTTATCCATAGATTGTTTTCGTTGTTTGAATGCATGTATGAAATACATGTATGTGATGTATGTCGAGTATTTCCTCGCCGTTTCTAGCTTTTTCTGGCGCCGATACAAGGAAACGCGGTTCGTTTGGCGTGCATGCAACAGTATATAGGATATGTGCTTTGTATACAATTATATATAATTATCTTACTATACAACAACATCTATTAATGGAACTTATCTGATAACTGCCCCAACTCTAAAAAAAGGATTGTTATGCATATCTTAAATGGGCTAAACTCGACTTTGCGCCCCCATATCCTTACACAATTTTCCCGGTAGATGTTCAGTTGATATGTTTGTGGTTTTTTCATTGCGTGTTTGTTTATGAGGTTGTTTTTTGCTTGTTTGGTGGTTTATCATCATCGTGTTGTCTTCTCGATTAGTTTCTGTATGTTTTTGAGTTTTCTTCGTCAAGTTTTTGCCCCTGCTACCACCAGAGGACGAGCAGGGTTCAAAAATTGAAGAATAACTAACAAAACGTACAATTACACGAGAAAACATCACAAACAAACCAAAAACACCTATCAAACAACCACAAAAATACCAGCTGGACATAAAACGCTAAAATTGACTAACGGCTATGGGGAGCACAAAGGTATGCTTTACCAATTTGGGCTCTGTCCATGTTATCAGAGTTTCCCACAATTCAATTTTATTTATTAGCACACTAGGAAAAGTAGTTAAAGATAACACTGATTTTAGTATTAATAATCTGTTTTATTCTAATTTCAATCACAGACATATTATATATATATCGACTGAGTAGCTCAAAAACACATGATTTCCTTCAAATCACGTTTTGAGAACTTAAAACTCGCACTCCGTATAAATGGGAGCAATTAATCGATAATGATTTTCTTCTCATGATTTGCAACAGTGATTAGAAAATTTGCGGCAAATTTGCAAGTATTTACGGCAGAACAATATCGTCACTTGATGATTGGCCATCACCAGCAAATATAAAATTAAACAAAACGCGTCTTCCCTTCAGAGTTCTATTTCATCTACAAACTGTCCACTAGAGTATTTTTCAAAATTTAACCGCCGACAATTGATACTTCTGGAGTCTTCTTGCAGCAAATTACAGCTGTTCGTTTCTGTACTTTTCCCAATTGTTCTCCCACTACAAAAATAATCCGGCTACCAAATTATGTTACTGCTGCAGTTTGCTGAAGTACTCGAACTAATATCATTCGTATGAAGATCAAGATTGTAAATGAATATCCAATCATGCTTTCGAAATCGAGTCGAATCACAAAACTTATAGTTTTGAAAAAGCACAAAGACTGTGCTCACCAATTTTCTGTCGTCAATGAATTGCGAAAGCGTTTTTACATTCCACGCTTGTGTGTATTGGTGAAACAAGTAGGTACTACGTGAGTGCCAGAAGAGCAAGATTCTTTCAGCTCGCCCTTCACCTCCTGAGATGTCACCTTTACCAGTTAGAAGACACATATATATATATATATATATATATATATATATATATATATATATATATATATATATATATATATATATATATATATATATATATATATATATATATATATATATATATATATATATATATATATATATATATATTGCGGCATCATTTATGGGATATTCTACGAAAGAGCAGGAGAAAACAACCAAATTGCAGGTTGAAATAGGTTTTGTAACATATCATGGGCCTAGGAGCATGAAAAAGCAACATAATATCATGGCATAATAATTTATGCATTGTGTACATGTTTTTTTTATGCGCCTCTTAAATATAGAAAAACAAACTCACAAACAATTTGTACATGTTTTTTCATGCGCCTCTTAAATATAGACAAACAAAATCACAAGCATGCCAAGTCGTAATCAACATGCCGATGAGAATGAGGGTGCAGTTAGTAACAAATGTTTAGATGAATATATCTCAAAAACGGTTATGGTTACAGGAAAAAGCTATCTAATCTTTTTTGTTTGAAATTTGCTAAGCTACAAATTCGTCATACATTGTTTTTCTGAAGACGTAACCGTTACTGAGATATTTAGGAAAGGTCACTTTTGGTGACCTTTGACCCCGTATAAAAAGCGACGCAGCACTCGGATCTATAGGGACTTTTGACATTTTGTTTAACACACCAGTACCAAGGTTCACACAAAAATTCAGCTATCCCCTAATTTTACCGAAGTTTCGCCTTTTTTATGTCGGATTTCACTGGGCTATGTATTTATCGTTTCATTTGTCTCTCACACATGTTTATTTCAATGATTTTGTGTGAAAGGGTAATAGCCCGTTCACACTAGACTCTAAATCAGGCGATTTCGATCAGCTGATCGCTTTAGAGCTAAATCAAGTTAAATCGACCTGATTACCCATACATTTTTTTCCCCTTCTGACAGAGTTAATCAAGTAGATTTAGAGTTAATCAAGTACAAATCAGGTACTATTGTGAATTTTGTCCCTGGTGAATTTTTCTCAGAGCGTGGTGGATTCCATCCGTGAGAGCGAGAGTAGATTTGAATGAAATGTCATTCGAATTTCGTCCTAAAATAGCAAAAATTGAACAAAAAAGGAAAATGTGAGTTGTACAAAGTTATAAGAAAATGTTCTTGCATGTTCCTGCACCATTTTCAACAACTTTCACGCAAAAAAGATTGTACACATAAATTCGAATGACATTTCTCTCTCTAAATCTGCTCATTCTAAATCCATTTCGGGTAGTGTGAACGCTTACCTGATTAACTTTGACAGTTTCTAAATCTACTTGATTTAGAGTGTAGTGTGAACGGCTTATAATGTTATGAGTGGTTATGAGCTTATATTCAACATGCATACATTATTAATAGTCGCGCAAAAATCAATGTTTAGGACGCGTATGTTTACAACGATTACATATATTATATATATGACTAAAGGTTACCTTAACCCACGTAAAGTTTTATTAGATGTTTTTATTATAAGTCAGCGCTTGAAAAGAGCGATTTATGTCTTATATCCGAAGGAATTTGACTAGGAAGCGAACATTTTGACTCGAACTCCGGATTATCATTTATTTCATGGTGTTTAAAATGGTCTGGACGAAGATATTATGAATCCTGTAGAAAAGGTAAAAGCGGCACTCAAGGACAAATACACTTAATTGTCTATGAGCGTATTGAAAATAAGCCCGAAGGGTCAAAATACATTGTAGGAAGTGACGGAGTTTATGAATATATATATACATATATATATATATATATATATATATATATATATATATATATATATATATATATATATATATATATATATATATATATATATATATATATATATATATATATATATATACATATATATATATATATATATATATATATATATATATATATATATATATATATATATATATATATATATATATATTTGCAGCATTTGCAGCAGATACCAACACACCTATGTCGTCCGCGAATCCGATTATTGTTACCCCTCTTGGTAATTTTAGGATAAGCACGTCGTTGTACATAACGTTCCAGAGTAGAGGCCCCAAGACAAATCCCTGTGGGACACCTGCTGTAACGCAGTGGCGTTTCGGCCCGTCATCGGAGTCATACCATAAGACTCGGTTCCGAAAATAGTCCGCGATTAACTCCGTCAGGTAGTAAGGAACTTTCAGCTTGAGTAACTTAGTTACTATTCGGTTCTAATTTGCCGAGTTGAACGCGTTTTTGATGTCGAGCGTGATAAGAGCACAGTAGTTTCGGGATGCTCTACGCGCTTCAAGCGCGGGCTTGGCTAGCTCGATTATCACACTGATAGCGTCAACCGTTCGAACGTGCTTTGCGAAAACCGTATTGGCGATCAGATAGTCCTCTATTGTCTTCCACCGCCGGTAGAACCCTGTTGTAGATGATACGCTCCAGTGTTTTGCCTAGGACGTCCAGCAGGCAGATGGGGCGATAAGATGCCGGTTCTCCAACCGGTTTGTTTGGTTTTGGCAACAACACTAGCTTCTGCCTCTTCCAACATGCTGGGAAAGTTCGATCATTCAAGCATGTGTTGAAGACACTTACAAACATTTCTGGCCTCGACTTGATGGCTATCTTAAGCCACTTATTTGTGATTCCATCCAGCCCAGGCGCCTTTTTGTCCTTTAGTCCCTTGCACACCTCCGAAAGTTCTGCTTCGGTGACCGGGTGCACATCCTCCGCCGCATTCCCTGCTTCAGGCACGATGACACCATCCTGATGATGAGGAAACAGCGTTTCAACTATCTTTCTGAGTAATACGGGACAACTGGCCTGCGTTGAGCATGGGCCCTTTATGCGTGACATGACTGCTCGGTACGCACTTCCCCATGGGTCGATACTTGCCTCTTCACACAGGTTTTTGAAGCAAGCCTTCTTGCTGTTTCGAATAGCCAGTTGTATTTTTTTCCGCGCCTCCTGGCCTCCAGCTCTTCATGATTGGGCTGATTTTCACCACGTTGGCACTGTCTTCTAGCTTTCAGACATAGCGCCCGGAGCTTCGCTAGTTTATCGGACCACCAGTAATTTGGTTTCCTATACGGTAACTGTTTTCGCCGTGGCATCGAGGCATCACATGTGCGTGATATCAATTCCACAACCTGTGCAGCCTTTTCCTCCGCGGTTCCTCGAGGCATTTCAGTTTGTCGTAGTGTTTCTACAAAGGCTCCTTCATCGAATTTCCGGGCTGACCAGCCCTTGCCGACTTTTTCCTTGGCTAGTTGTTGTGATTGACTGCCCAACTTGTAGTGGGTCTCAAACATAATAGCTTGATGATCGCTATGGGTGTAATGTTCAGACACGTACCATGTTATGTCTCTCGCCACCTTCGTACTAGCATATGTCAGGTCGATTACAGAGCTCATCCCTCTGCTACGGAAAGTAGGTACATTTCCGGAGTTGAATAGAACCACGTCCAGCTGGGAGAATGATTCCATAAGACTGCGGCCTCGTACATTCGTTTCCCTACTGCCCCATTCCGTGGACCACGCATTAAAGTCGCCGGCTATGATGTGTGGAGTGTGCTGTTTGGCATCCATAACCAAACTATCCAGAAAGTGGGAAAACTCATCCTTCGTCGAGTTTGGGGAGATGTAACAACTGTACACATAACAGCCGCCTATTTTAGCCCAAACGAAACCGTCTACGCTCTCTTTCATGGCTTCTCCAAATGGGATATTTCCGCAAGCCCATATTGCCGCTCTGTTGGATTTGTCAGCAACCCAGGAGCCCTTGTTCGGTCTCTTATATTGCTCGCACAATATTGCTATATCAATTTTCATCTTGTAGACGTTTTGGGAGAGCAGATCTTGCGCTGCCACACAATGTTTGAGATTCAACTGGATAAATCTCATTTTCTGTTGCTGAGAGATCTTTTGAACACTGGACATCTAGCGCTGCCAGCAACATGATTTGTGTCGGCTCCCTTTGCCTGAATGCAGAATAGACACTTTGACTCTTTCACGCAATCCTTTGCAAAATGGCCTTTTTTACCGCAGCGTTGACACATTTCCGATCTATCCTGGTCACCTTTACATGCCCTAGCGAAGTCCCCATATTCCAGGCACTTGAAGCATCTTTTCAGATGAATTTGCTCTCTATGCCGATAAACGACCCAACCGATTCGTATCTTTCCAGCTGCAATCACCATTTTTGCTTGTGCTGCTGGAATGCTCATCGTGGCCACCTACGTTCCACCATGCGACTTCCTTAACGAAAGCACCGACTCTTCCTTCAGGCCATTCAGGTTGAAATGTTCCTGGAAAGCTTTGCACATGTCATCTTTCGTTGTGATTTCATCCAGATCCCTGATGTCAATCTTCGTCATATCACATCTGGATGTGACTTCGGGTTTCCCGTTTAATGCCTCCTCCATTTGCTTTTGGAGTTTGAGCACTACGTCTGGAACAGATGATCTCATCTGTAGCAGCAATTCACCCTTCTGCGTTCTGCAGATGCGGATCACCCTTTCGCCTACTTCCTTCAGACTCGTGTCAGCCTTCATCTGGCGTAGGATGTCTGCATATGTCACGTCACCTTTCGTGGAAATAATCATGACGTCCGGACGATTTCTCTTTACAGGGGGCATCTTTTTTCCTTTCTTGGTCACCTTAATCCATGGGTCCTGGGCCTTTTCTTGCAAGTACTCCTTCTGCGCGGGGATTTTGGTTGGCGTCTTAACCATCTTCTTTTTGGGGATCTGTCCAGAGGTTTGTACTTCGGTTTCCGCTTCTCTAGATCACTTCTGCATTTTGACCTCGGATGGTCCTGGAGTTTCGCCAGCTGCGTCGCTGCCTCTTGGTCTACTCCGGTCAGCATTTTCACATGTAACTAATGTTGGTGTGACCTGCGTTGCCACTTCCATTCGTCCAGGCTTGCGCCGTCCCCTTTCTACTCGAGCTTTATGATACGCCGCTCGGATGGCCCTAACCTGATCCTTAATCGCATGGTGCAGATTGGTTCGCGATTCCGTAAAATCTGCTAGGGCTTTAATCATTTCGCCTAGTTTGGCAAAGGCATCGAGTTTTTGCTCCGTTGGTGTTACAATCATTTGCTGCATCGTGCCTCTGGAGTCATCTGGAATTTCCCCTCGTTCAGTTGCTACTCTTGGTGGTGTTCGAGCCAGCAGCGATTTCCGAGTGAAAGGGTTTTCCAAATCGCCTTTCGGTTTGCTTGTCGAGGTATCTGTTATGGAAGCCAAGTTCACCACTTCCACAACATTGCAGTTGCTTGATATCGACGGCCGGGAGCCTGCTTGCTCACTCCCCTCTGCCGCCGGCACTGGGTTTCCGAGTCCCTGCACCGTAAAATCGTTTCTTCTCTCCTCTGCCATGTTTGGTTTTTTTTCAGGGTTCCTTCCCATAGCGGTTTTTACCTACCGCCAGGTTGTGTGGTTAATTGCCCTGAAAAAAAAAACCAAACATGGCAGAGGAGAGAAGAAACGATTTTACGGTGCAGGGACTCGGAAACCCAGTGCCGGCGGCAGAGGGGAGTGAGCAAGCAGGCTCCCGGCCGTCGATATCAAGCAACTGCAATGTTGTGGAAGTGGTGAACTTGGCTTCCATAACAGATACCTCGACAAGCAAACCGAAAGGCGATTTGGAAAACCCTTTCACTCGGAAATCGCTGCTGGCACGAACACCACCAAGAGTAGCAACTGAACGAAGGAAAATTCCAGATGACCCCAGAAGCACGATGCAGCAAATTATTGTAGCACCAACGGAGCAAAAACTCGATGCCTTTGCCAAACTAGGCGAAATGATTAGAGCCCTAGCAGATTTTACGGAATCGCGAACCAATCTGCACCATGCGATTAAGGATCAGGTTAGGGCCATCCGAGCGGCGTCATAAAACTCGAGTAGAAAGGGGACAGCGCAAGCCTAGACGAATGGAAGTGGCAACGCAGGTCACACCAACATTAGTTACATGTGAAAATGCTGACCGGAGTAGACCAAGAGGCAGCGACGCAGCTGGCGAAACTCCAGGACCATCCGAGGTCAAAATGCAGAAGTGATCTAGAGAAGCGGAAACCGAAGTACAAACCTCTGGACAGATCCCCAAAAAGAAGATGGTTAAGACGCCAACCAAAATCCCGCGCAGAAGGAGTACTTGCAAGAAAAGGCCCAGGACCCATGGATTAAGGTGACCAAGAAAGGAAAAAAGATGCCCCCTGTAAAGAGAAATCGTCCGGACGTCATGATTATTTCCACGAAAGGTGACGTGACATATGCAGACATCCTACGCCAGATGAAGGCTGACACGAGTCTGAAGGAAGTAGGCGAAAGGGTGATCCGCATCTGCAGAACGCAGAAGGGTGAATTGCTGCTACAGATGAGATCATCTGTTCCAGACGTAGTGCTCAAACTCCAAAAGCAAATGGAGGAGGCATTAAACGGGAAACCCGAAGTCACATCCAGATGTGATATGACGAAGATTGACATCAGGGATCTGGATGAAATCACAACGAAAGATGACATGTGCAAAGCTTTCCAGGAACATTTCAACCTGAATGGCCTGAAGGAAGAGTCGGTGCTTTCGTTAAGGAAGTCGCATGGTGGAACGTAGGTGGCCACGATGAGCATTCCAGCAGCACAAGCAAAAATGGTGATTGCAGCTGGAAAGATACGAATCGGTTGGGTCGTTTATCGGCATAGAGAGCAAATTCATCTGAAAAGATGCTTCAAGTGCCTGGAATATGGGGACTTCGCTAGGGCATGTAAAGGTGACCAGGATAGATCGGAAATGTGTCGACGCTGCGGTAAAAAAGGCCATTTTGCAAAGGATTGCGTGAAAGAGTCAAAGTGTCTATTCTGCATTCAGGCAAAGGGAGCCGACACAAATCATGTTGCTGGCAGCGCTAGATGTCCAGTGTTCAAAAGATCTCTCAGCAACAGAAAATGAGATTTATCCAGTTGAATCTCAAACATTGTGTGGCAGCGCAAGATCTGCTCTCCCAAAACGTCTACAAGATGAAAATTGATATAGCAATATTGTGCGAGCAATATAAGAGACCGAACAAGGGCTCCTGGGTTGCTGACAAATCCAACAGAGCGGCAATATGGGCTTGCGGAAATATCCCATTTGGAGAAGCCATGAAAGAGAGCGTAGACGGTTTCGTTTGGGCTAAAATAGGCGGCTGTTATGTGTACAGTTGTTACATCTCCCCAAACTCGACGAAGGATGAGTTTTCCCACTTTCTGGATAGTTTGGTTATGGATGCCAAACAGCACACTCCACACATCATAGCGGCGACTTTAATGCGTGGTCCACGGAATGGGGCAGTAGGGAAACGAATGTACGAGGCCGCAGTCTTATGGAATCATTCTCCCAGCTGGACGTGGTTCTATTCAACTCCGGAAATGTACCTACTTTCCGTAGCAGAGGGATGAGCTCTGTAATCGACCTGACATATGCTAGTACGAAGGTGGCGAGAGACATAACATGGTACGTGTCTGAACATTACACCCATAGCGATCATCAAGCTATTATGTTTGAGACCCACTACAAGTTGGGCAGTCAATCACAACAACTAGCCAAGGAAAAAGTCGGCAAGGGCTGGTCAGCCGGAAATTCGATGAAGGAGCCTTTGTAGAAACACTACGACAAACTGAAATGCCTCGAGGAACCGCGGAGGAAAAGGCTGCACAGGTTGTGGAATTGATATCACGCACATGTGATGCCTCGATGCCACGGCGAAAACAGTTACCGTATAGGAAACCAAATTACTGGTGGTCCGATAAACTAGCGAAGCTCCGGGCGCTATGTCTGAAAGCTAGAAGACAGTGCCAACGTGGTGAAAATCAGCCCA
>OX376373.1:92481144-92548448 GCA_947369275.1 Nemotelus nigrinus | reverse complement strand
TTTTTCAAATAGCAAAAGCAACTGCTTATGCTATTGCTAAATAGCAGCTAAAAAACAGCAGTCTGCTATTAGTTATGTCGGTGCGACATCTCAGTGGGGGCAACATATTATTTCATATGTGATTTCTCGCCGGCTCGGGTTCACGTACTATACAAATTGCAGTTTGTTGGGTTCCCTGTTTTACACGATGTTTCTATTTCGGTTTCGAAAATGCGCGAAGATTTCATCCATTTCTCTCATATGTATGATGTACATATGTACAAGCGAGCGAATGTAAAGTAATATGGTATTGAAATTTGTGTCGGAAGAAATAGGGAGAATTTATCCGGCTAACAGGGCCATGAGGTGGGTGAATTATACGTAATTAAGGTAGCGAATACAGTTGGATCGTTCTAGGATTTTCACATATTAGGTATTCCTAGTACGAGTACAAAAAAATACCTGTTTCAAAAATACTAGCTAGTATTTTTTTAAGTATGTACATATATACATACAAGCACATGCGCTTTCCAGTAATGAAACGGTATGACATGCCCTCTCCCACCCACCAGACACAAAGTTCCCAGACTAGAATGGTGATGGTGCAAGATGTCATTAGTCCGTGCAGCTTGTCCGTAACTTTCCAATGGTCGGTCACTTATTTGTCAAGTCTTTCTCCAATCTAGGAGCCATTTAAGGGCAAACAATCAAATTCAATCAGTTTAATTTGACTTTCATTTTATTACATGCACAAAACACCTCCTGTATTCGTTCAAATTACCAATGTCGACAAATATATTAAGATAGGCCCAGTTAACCCTATTGCCTTCTATATGACTTTTCATCGGTCGATCTCTGATACCAAACTTTTCATACTTAATCTAAAACAGTCGGTTTTCCACTTGGCCTCACTGAAGCATGAAATTTTTCGAAAATTTTATTAAGAAATGATAAAAAAAAATGTTTCGCTTTTAAACATGCACCTACTAGGGGACCAACCTCTTTGGAAAGGCTGGACAGGAGTCCAGGAACACCTTATTTCCTGCGGTCTCGTAAATTTCCGGACAGGTTTTCCGGACGGTTTTCCGGCGGATTTCATTTTGCCGTATCTTCGAAACTAGGCCGCTTTGATCCAAGCTATTATTGAAATTTTGCCCGAAACAACTGAAAATGGTCCCCGAGTTCAAGCTAGACAAAAAAAAAATTTTGTAATATAGGGACATTTTTGCCCAATTTCCCCTATCAAACATTTTTTCGCCCTTAAAATAACAGTATTGTACTCCCCGACCACTTTCAATCATCGAAAGCGCTGTAAAGGCAGATTTTCCCAAACTATTGCCAAAAAACCCCTTACTCCCCTACAAAACCCAAATTTTTGTATCACAGCAATAGGTCTTGGCCCGTTACGACCGAAACCACTCTAACCCAAAATTGGCCGATTTCAGCTACTTTTGCCGTATCTTCGAAACTAAGGCGCTTTTTCCTAGACTTGTATGAAAATTTCGCCCGAAACAAATCAGAAAGGTTCCCGAATTCATGCTAGACGAAAAAAAAAATTTGGGAAAATTGGGCGTTTTTGCCCAATGATCCCTATCAAAAAAATTTTCGTCCTTAAAATATCACTATTGTACTCCCCGACCACTTTCAATCATCGAAAACGCCGTAAAGTCAGTTTTTGCCAAACTATTGCCAAAAACCCCTTACTCCCCTACAAAACCCAAATTTTTGTATCACAGCAATAGATCTTGGCCCGTTATGACCCAAACCACTCTAACCCAAAATTGGCCGATTTTGCCCCATTTCGACTAATTTTGTCTTAAAAACTTTTTGAATATTTGAAAATACTCGTACCTAGTATTTTGGAATTTCGTACTAGGTACTGGCTGTTACAAAAAAACACCTGTTCCAGTATATACGCTTCATATCTACTAACTATAGCAATACTTATACAAAAAGCAAACAGATATCAAAATCAAAAACTAACAAAACTTCCATTCAACAAAAATCCATCCATTCGACAAAAATCCATCCATTCAACAAAAATCCCCAACTGAAAACGCATAATAAATCAATTACATAGCATGCGAAATAATCTTCGTATTCAATAAATTCGTAGCACCCAGTTAGCCGGACAATGCACGAAAAACAATCTGCGTACAGGTAGCGAAAGACTCGCTACAGCACACCAACGAATGGTAAAAAACTAGCATCACGAAAACCTTACATATTAAACAGCAATAGCATAGCAAGCTAACATCATATGAAATATGCCCATTGCTAACGTATAGCTCATTGCTAACGTATAGCAACATACCTTAATATCTATTTCATTATGCTTAATGCTGTTGACATTGCTGTTGCTGTTTGTCGTTGTTCGTCGATGTTGTGGTCTGCTTTGCTATATTGCTATTCCAATAGCATGCCAGATAAATAGCATGCTATCAGACTAAACAGCAGCAGGCTGCTATTGCTGTTTGAAAATAGCAGTTGAAAACTAGCAGTCTGCTATTTAGCAACCCATCACTAGAAGTGATAAGTTCCACGACTTACTTTACCTCTGATTTCATTCAGAGCTGGGTTAACTCAAAACTCGGAACTCCAGTCTGAACCTGAGCTACATGAGCCTTTAACTGTAGCTTCCATCTCTTCCATTGCAGCGGAATTTCAGCTTGTGTCCTGAACATTTTTTTGCTGTACCAGCTTCAGGCGTGATTTTACTACCTATGCTAACCTCTTCCATTTATACCATTCCTTGCCAACGCGAAAATAACGTGGCCATCGCCTAACGTGTTCAAGCCCAAATCACTTCTGAGTCGTTCTGAATCGGACATATCTCTACTACTGATCGTTGCCAATATTTCTAATGTAATATGTATGGTTTTCTTTGCAAAAAACAATAAAACATATATTTTTTAACCAATGTTTTTTCGTTGAACGATCGATGTTTGATTTTCGATCCATGACGCCAATTTCTGGATTTTCAGTTTTCAATTCTATACAAATTGCGTTTATTGCGAACTGGGTCAGATGCTTCGAGGTTGATCTTTTGCCATAAATTCATCATGTTTTATAATAAAAAATATCGTCAACTTTAAAAACGTTTTATTACTAGTAATTGAAAGCTACCACTATTGCAAGGCAGGAAATAGTAAAGAGACGCTATGCTGTCATCTATGTTATTTTCAAAATGGTTTACCATCATCACAAAAACTGATTTGATTTTCATTAATTCTCCTATATATTTCTTCTAGTCGTACCATATACTCAGTATAGCCATCTAGTGATAAGATTTGATTTCGAAATATTTGATTATCACTTTATAGGAATCTCGAAATGTGATACGAATAACACACTAAGTCACTAAACGTACAACGCGTTAAAATCTAATAATCACATTTTTTTGTAGTTACATAATTTTATCATTCATTTTATTCTATCTTTGTTGCAATATCTCTGTCGCTTGCTTATTATTTTATTACACAGTTTTTTAATCTTAACATTAATTTATAATCAGCTATAAGATTGTAATCTTATTGCACTTATTAAATAAAAATGAATATCGAGAAAGCACAAGTGCATGGCAATATTTCTCTGAAAACGGGAATATTCGAGCTTGGCGTGCCGAAAAGGAAATAGTAATATGAATGAGGAATCGATCCGAACTAGGACTAGTAGACGATGAGCTATCGTTGTCGTGCTGATGACGAGACGCATTCGTGTTCCAGTTGACTATATCCTGTGGATGTACTTTAGTTTGTGCCGTCTCAAAATTACGACGTCCACGTTATTTCGATAAAATTGCGACTAAAATTGATGAAAATAAAGCAAAATATTAGATTATAAATATTAAAAATATTGCATTCAAAGTCAAAAACTTACCCGATAAACGTCTGGTGTAACGGTACCTTGCAGCAAGTGTAACGTCAGAGCTCCACAGTTTATGGCTCTTCGAACTTCGACGATTCGCCGAAGAAACTGTGCATCGAACTTGCAATTTTCATCGGATTGCGAATAGTCCAAGATTAATTCGGTCAGTTTTCTCAGCAGTTTCAGCATATTAACGAACCCTACGTGAGTGTTTACACTACCTACACCAATTTTCAACTTTCGCAGTTTAGGGAACTTTTTCCCGATCTCGTGTAAGTAGTCGTCATCTGGAAAAACCACGCTAGAGGGATAGTATGTCTTTAAGTTGTGGAACGACAGTAGATTCTGTCGAAATTCGGTGTTAAACAGTATGCAATTCGAGCTTATTTTAAGGGTTTCCAGGTCGTCGCGATGACAGGTGCTGAGCTCGTACATAAGTTCGCACAGCTTGCGGCTGTTCTTGTCAACGAGCACTAGGTCAGTTAATTTCTCCAGACGTCCAACGACCTCATAGTTGTGTGCAACCAGATTATTACTGATGGTAAGCTGCCGCAATTCACTTTGCGTTTCAACTAGAGTATCTAATGCTAAATCGTCTAGTTTGACGCAATTGTTAATATTCAAGGTTCGCAGCTTCATTGAACGGCAAATGTCAATGAATTCTTCAGAGCTAAAGTTGGTGCAGTAAGCGATATTGAGTTCAGTGAGGTTTTTCAGAATGCTGATTGTAGAGCCGCGTAACGATGAATCTGAATAGTGTAAGGTTTCCAGGTTCGCCAGGGTGCAAATAAGCATACACAAATTTCGACCCCAAAAATGATAGAACACAATATCTCGGTTTGATCGCAACTCCCGATCCAATTTTCTGTTCTGGAATACCTGAATCGTGCGGAGCGTTGGCGATGCTTGGAAAATGTCACCATACATATAAAGTTCATCGTGGAACGGTTTAAGGTTCCGCTGCAACTCTACTGCTTCGATTCTGTGACAGTAGAGCGGTACTAGTTTATAGAACTCAATATTACTGCTATCAATAACCTGCCGAAGGCTCAGTCGTCTAATATATGGGCCAAATCGTTCTAAAATCAGTCTCAGTTCATCCAGGCTGAACGCTTGAACGCATTCGCGCATTATTAATACATCTTTGCGCAAATAACTGGCAAAAATTTCATCAAATTGATTACAGGCCAGGGCGAATTTCAATCTGTCAATCAGTCGAAGATAAAAGAAAACATGACGCATGCAGTCCTCGTTCAAATCTAATATGTCTATTGGCATGCATGATGATTTTTTAGAAGCCATCTGTCTTTTCTTTGGTTGTTTGGAAGTTGTTGTTTTCCGACGCGCAATGGAAAAAAGGAAAAAAGATCAATAAGCAAGTCAATAGATGTGTAATAACGATGACTAATTGTTACGCACTCTTTTCCTCGTCTAATTTCGCTCTCACTTACCTCCTTTCGGATATGATTTAAAAAGAAAACAAACAATTTTACGTATGCCGATTGCGAACTGTCATAGCTGAATGTGGGTAGTTCCAGTGAGATAGTAGAAGTGGAGATGACATTAACGGTATAACTTTCCGCCATTAGCCCCTTCGGTTCTCTCGCTCACAAAACATGTTTAAGCAGCATTAACGTTCATTGTCAAATTGAAGGGGAACTAATTGGATTTGACCAGGTTTGATAATGATACTATATCATGGCCTTCATATAAAAGGCCTATCGCAAAAGCAATTAACGTACAAGCTACTTTTCCCAACCAGTCCGCACAGTGACGTCTTTTTATGGTTATAAAGAAATTCACGAGATCCACCAACAGGAGATATGAGGAAACTCATATGTCACGCTAATCAATGTTGTTTTGGGATCTTTCACAAGCAATTTAGGTCTTAAAGTCTTTAACATCAGACCTCAATTCATCGGGACACTTATCCGATATCGTTTGGATGTAAGAATTTGCAGATTATCACAATTTGATGATTTTTAAAGTGGAATAAATCCTACCACCCACAAACGGCAATTGTTTACATTTCACATTGCCGAGAGTAGGTGGCAGGTATTCCAAATTGCAAAGCTCTCGCGTATACAGCACAATAAACACATCACTTTCACGACACTTATCCGAAATATCTTTTACGCGACAAAAACTTCGAAAACGGTCTCCGGATAATAGGAAAATATACTCTATTCCCTGATTCAACCGAGCAGCACCATTCACATTACTAATTGTCAGAGAAATGTCAAACAATTGTCATTGTGTAATTCCCAATAAATCTTAATAGCGAGAGGACTACACCATTTTAAAAAGTAGCTTAATACCTGTCAGATTGCAAGTCGCGATAGGCCTTTTATATGAAGGCCATGACTATATACAGCGGACGTTCAGTCCGCGGACTAAACACCAAATTCCACCTAAATTTTTTAGTCCACGTGCTGTATACACTCGTGGACCGACCTAAATTTAGGTCGGTCCACGATTTCAAGCGACCTGACCTAAATATAGGTCGTGGACTATAATCGTTGTAAACACACGCGACCTGAACATTGATTTTTGTGCGACTATTAATAATGTATGTATGTTGAATATAAGCTCATAACATTCCCCTTTGACACAAAATCATTGAAATAAACAAGTTTGAGAGACAAATGAAACGATAAATACAGTGCATGAAGGAAAATTAAACTAAATGACAGCTGTCATATACGGACGAGGACTAAATTCCACCTAAGCAAATTTTAGGTCGGGTTCGTTGTAAACACCTGAGGACTAAGTTCATTTAGTCCGCGCTTTAGGTCAGGTCACTTTTGGTCCGACCGGTGTAAACCGGTACAATAGGTCTGTTCGCGTACTTTCAGTCACTGAATTTTCCTGAATCATGTGGTGGGGGAAATTCAGGAAAAGTACGAAAACGCTCTCATTGGATTTCCTGAAAATTGACAAACAAAGGGGTCAGTTGTCGGTTTTTGGGAGAACAAAAGTTATTATAAAGTCATCCTAAGCGGCGATAAACTATCGCCACAAAAATAATCGTCTTTCATAATAACATTACGCCAAAAACTGTTTGATAGTTTTCAGTATTTTTCAGTAGCTCAGATCCTACTGAATTTTACTGAAAGAGGGGAAATTTTCAGTATTCAGTAAAACGGAGTACAAAAACGGCTTCATTGCAATTAATTGCAATTAATCGTAGTACGCGAACAGACCTTAGGTCTGTTTCCGTACTTTCAGCAAAGTGCAGCAGAAACAGAATTTTACAGCTTGATTATTTGTGTGGTGGGGGAACATTTGGAAAAGTACAGAAACGCGCTGCTGCAACTTGCTGCAAGTAAGAAGAAGACACTAAAAGTGACAGCTGCGTTGATTTGAATCAAATTTCAAAAAACGTTCTTGCCGACATTTTGTGTGTCATGATCACAGCAATGCCTCCAAGATGTACGGGCCGTCAGGCTACGTAATCGTTCTCGCTGTGACGTCATTGCAGTAGGCCATGTTGACATTTCCACGAGGCAGTGCCGACACACACGGAGATTTCACTTGCGGTTTTTAAGCTAAAATATGATTAAAACGTTAGTTTTTTGTGCGTGGACGCGTTGTAGTGTTAATATTTAGTTATAACTTGCATTTTGTGTCAATCAATTGTATCGAAAGTGAATCGACACAAAACACCACATAGCCTAAGAACATCTGATAAACATTTCGTGGCGAATTTTTCTAATTATACCGCGCGCACCGCATTAATTTGTGTTTCAGCTGTTCACTAGCACTGTTCCCCGGATCTCAGTTTGTTTTCACTTTACTCACTTTAACACAACCCGTACAATTAACATTTTCCCGCGGACGTCCCATAAGACTATGTGTGTTTTTCGCGACATTTTGGCCTACTGCTCTGACGTCATCATTCTGCATTACGGCCCGTACTTCTAGGAGGCATTGATCACAGCCCACACACCAGATGAAGCCATCATATGCATTGAAAACACCTTGTAAACATATTCTTTTCCATCTACAAGACTATCATATTTTGCTCGTGGGCAATTATGAGTTCCATTAATAGGTATAATGGAGCCCATATCAAATATTAATGGAGCCCATATCAAAACTGATCCGCCTGCGAAACAAAATTTATAATTCATCACTAACAAGTTCAAAGGACAAATCAGTTTTGTCCTTATTAAAACCTAGCCTCCACCGAAGTCCATCATATACAAATAAGTGCACATCATGCACTAAATATCCACCATTGGATATTTTGTAATAGCAATAAAAAAGTTGTGCGAGAAATATATTCCGTTTTCATTGGAATATTGCACAGAAAAGATTTTTCTTCGCGCACTCATTTGAATATATATACATTTCAAAGCCTCGCGCCAAGCCCATCGTAGTCGATTTGACAAGCTGCAGCAAAATGCCTCAGCTCAGTTCGGCTGTAGTTTTCTACAACTTTCTGAACGCTCTCATTGTATTTCCTGAAAATTGACAACCGAAAGTGTCAGTTTTCGGTTTTTGGGAGAACAATAGTGATTATAAAGTCATCCTAAGCGGTAATAAATTATCGCCACAAAAATATTGGACCTTCATAGCAACATTACGCCTAAAATATATTGCTTGCCGCGCACATTTGAAAATATTTACTCCGTTTGACACTTTTCAGTATTTTTCAGTAGCTCAGACCCTGAGAGCATAAAGACATTCGGAGGGGCCGAAGGCATGGCCATTTTTCCTCATCACCAGCGACCCCGATGATAGATTGAAATTTTCGGGGCGTAGGTAATTCCTAATTTATCAAATTGATGGGGACATATTATGTGTGAATAATTTCAAATATTCAAATTTTGAATATCGTAAGAGAATGATTGTTAGATATTTAGTTATTTAATATTTTTTAGCTTTCATATTATAACCGTACGAATTCTCGAACCAGGGAGTAAAAATAAGCTACAGCAGGCTGGATTATTCGTTGCTTTGTGGTAAATTAATTGTTTTTCCAGGATAGAAAATGAAAACAGAACACAAATGCATGCGAACTATGAAAATTGTAGAATATACTAATATTTATTCACCCATAAAACCAAAACGGTTTTATAAGAAACTGGCCTAAAAATTAGATGTGTTTATGCTGGCTCAAATCTTGGCAGTGCCGAGTACTGCCGTAGGTGATGAGAAAACATTGAATAATATAAAATATCATTTTTGTTTTTAGAACATCTAGAAAGTTTTTACTGAGTATTGTGGGTAAAGCAACTGCAATGAATAAAATCATCAAAATCAAAAACAACTTCAAGTTCCGAAACAGGCAAATTTTATTTAAAATTTTTCGAAAAAAATAAGTAGTCTTCACAGTTAATAGTTCCAAGAAGTCTCAACTTTTCTTATACTATAAAGTAGGCTAAATACAATGATAGGTTGGAGATAATATATTTCTAGGTAATAAAATATTTATTGTATTATATTCACACTATCTAATCGTTCTCGACCTACTTCGCTAATCCAGTTATTGGCCTCGAGATTATCTAACAACTCAACTATAGAAGCTGTTTCCTTTTGCCAGCGCTATTTTTTACGCAAATTTCGGATAATCCTATTTTTTCGTTTCATCGTATCTTCCAATTTTTTCCTGCAGCTTGATTAAATGCACTGCGGTAATAGGAGCCACTTAGTCTGTTTACGTAGCCTAATTGAAATGATATTCTTGAATATTAAAATTTTCAAAAGTGTATCATGAACGCAACATCAGCATTAAGCACCTAATGAGATCGCAATTCGCTCTTCTTGTCCATCGTTTATCTCATCTTGAATATTGTTAAAGGTATCTATAGAATTAAGATAATTAAAGAGAAGAATGTGTTGAACATTTTCTTTACTTACTGCATCACTCGAAGATTCTATTCCCCTAAAGATGGTCCCCTGTTCGCTTGCTCAGAACTAACGTACTATGACGGCAGCTGTAAGAAAAACAAGAAGCTATTACACTTATTCCCTTGTCAATCATCAATTGCTATATACCACGGCCGAGAGATTTGAATAGACCCGGGAAGTATTTTTGATGATCAGCTCAGGAAATCCAAGAGAAGAAGTCCAAATGAATATGTGTTGCTCACACTCAGAAAAATGTCACTTTTTTTAGAATCACTTTAAATCAAAAGTTGATATCACTTTGAAATCAAAAGCGAACCTTGTACGAATTCCACTTTATTATAAAAATTTTCTTTTCAAATCAAAATTTTTCATCATTGAATTAAAAAGAAAACGTATATGGCGCCAAATCATATTTGAAAATTTTTGAATCAAAAATGTTCAAATATGATTTGAAAATTTTTGAATCAAAAATGTTCAAATATGATTTGGCACCATATACGTTTTCTTTTTAATTCAATGATGAAAAATTTTGATTTGAAAAGAAAATTTTTATAATAAAGTGGAATTCATACAAGGTTCGCTTTTGATTTCAAAGTGATATCAACTTTTGATTTAAAGTGATTCTAAAAAAAGTGACATTTTTCTGAGTGCATTTTCTGAAAATCTGGAAAACAGTATTTTACACAGCATGCAATACGAATAAATTTTTATATCATTTTATTTGTGCTCTGCCCCGAAACTGTTTATGCGCTCTACTGCTTTGTGTTTTTTTTGACAGCAATTAAAATGGCTACCAGAAAATTTGCGCCAATATGTCGACAATATTTAAAAGGGCTCAAATAGGCACTTTCGCTTATAAAAAGTTTGTGAAATTCACAAAATTTTGCAAAACACATAGTTTGTTTATTCCTTACTTGTGATAAGAAACTCCAAGTGGCCGGCGTTGCAAACTATATCCACAATTCGGCACAGCTCACTTCATTGCAAACATTAATGCAATTGCACAGTTTTCAAACACTTTTTTCAAATAAAACTCGCGATTTTCACTTCTACACTAACGTTTTTGTGAACCGCACTAGTCGAATCTACACAAAATTAATCTGTATTTAAAATAAACACGATTTTATTTCCGTACCGACTCAAATTGTTTACATTAGTTTAATTGTCATATTGACAGAAAGGATACAAAGAGGGGAATTGACATTGAAGATACATGAAAAGTGGTCGGTTTCTCTTTAATGTATTTTAAATGGGCATCGCCCCTCCGAATGTCTTTATGCTCTCAGCTCAGACCCTACTGAAATTACTGAAAGAGGGGAAATTTTCAGTTTTCAGTAAAACGGAGTACGGGAACAGCTTCATTGCAATTAATCGCGATTAATCGCAATTAATCGTGGTACAGGAACAGACCTAATGCCTCATAGAAGTACGGGCCGTCAGGCTACGTAATCGTTATAGCTTAAGACGTCAATTTGGGCAGGCATTTTGACATTTCCATCTGGCAGTGCCGATATATTATATATAGATTTTATTTTATTTTTATATATGATCATATATATTATATATAGATTTTATTTTATTTTTTTTTTTTGATTTTGTTTTTATATATAGATTTTACGTGCGGATTTTTAGCTATGATATGAATAAAACGTTAGTTTTTGTGCGTGGACCCGTTATAAAAATAATATTTAGCCATAACTTGCATTTTGTATCAGTTAATTGTATCGACAGTAAATCGACACGCAACGTCACATAACCTAACACCAGCCCTTTAAGTATAAATATATTAAGAGTCGCAATAAAGCCAGCAGACTCTCTTCATTTTCCTAAGATTTTACCCATACTAGGAAAATTTACGAACATTCGGACAAATTGTTCGGGGCGTAGATGAATGGCTCAATGCCTCCTAGAAGTACGGACCGTAATGCAGAATGATAACGTCACAGCAATAGGACAAAATGTAGCGAAAAACACACGTAGTCTTATGGGACGTCCGCGGGAAAATGGTATTTGTACGGGTTGTGTTAAAGTGAGTGAAATGAAAACAAAGTGGTATATGCGGAGCAGTGCTAGTGAACAGCTAAAACACAAATTAATGCGGTGCGTGCGGTATAATGTGGAAAATTCACTACGAAATGTTTATCGGTTGGTGTTAGGTTTTGTGATGGTTCGTGTCGATTTATTGTCGCGATACAATTAATTGGTACAAAGTGTATGTTATGACTAAATATTATTACTATAACGCGTCCACGCACAAAAAACTAACGTTTTATTCATATTTTAGCTAAAAAAACCGCATGTGAAATCTCGGTGTGTCGGCACTGCCTCGTGGAAATGTCAAAATCCCTATCGCCATGACGTCACAGCGAGAACGATTACGTAGCCTGACGGCCCGTACTTCTAATGTAGCAAATAGATATTGGCCGAGGCCAGGCGAGCCGAAGTCAGACGAGGCCGCCAGCATGTGGACGGCATTTGACAGCTCGTCACGAATCGCCTTGGCTCGTGCCCAAAACCCATTCCGATCGGAAAGCGGACGAGCGCCTCTGACACCTGTCAAAGTCGCTTGTCTGGACCATCCACACACTCGGCTCGCCTGGGCTCGGCCAATATCTATTTGGCACATTATGTGCCAAATAGATATTGGCCGAGCCCAGGCGAGCCGAGTGTCTGGACGGCATTTCGACATTCCGTCTGAGCATATGGAAACATTTATCTAATCACTCTACAGGAAGAATAAAGTTTATAAATTCTTATAAATATTATATTATAAATACTTTCGGGTTGCAGCTGATTTTTAATTCAAAAGTTTTTTGGAGGCCTATCATTTGCAAGTAAATTTAATCGTTTATAAATATATTATAAATACTTTCGGGTCGCAGCTGATTTTTCATTTGAAACTTGAGGACCTATCATTTGCAAGTAAATTTAAACGTTTAAAACTCGATTAACATTTTAGAAAACTATGCTTATTTTTTCCAGTTGTCTATTTTTCTATGTAACAATTACAAAACAAGAAAATTTTGAAACTTAGAATATCAGACATAATGTACATGCACCGTTTGACAAAACGGAGCATTCGTAGAATCAGTGTGTACTACATTTTTCCAAGATATATCACAGGTATACTTGTGAAGAACTCCTGACACCAAACATCTTCAATATTCACGAAACGCCTTCGAACTGTGGAACTTCAACTGGATTTGGAGAAAATTGAAATTGGTATTTTCCACGAAGCCCCGCTCGAGAATGATCGTTTATCTACGCTCCTAGTATGAAAAGGTTATCCCGAACACCGACACAAACATTAAACTACGCCAAAGAACTCAAAATGAATATGTAACATACAATAGCGGATTTGAAATAAATTCTGTAAAGTTTATTTATTCGTTGCAATCTACATTTGTTTATGTTATTTTCCCGCTCAGTGTAATTGACATGACATAAGATTTTCATCATATCTCCTATAGGTGGTTCTCGTGCATCTCTTTAATACCAGAGAAAAACATCACTGTGCGGACTGGTTGAGAAAAGTAGCTTAGGTCCGCCATCTTGTACGTTAATTGCTTTTGCGATAGGCCAATGCCTCCTAGAAGTACGGGCCGTAATGCAGAATGATGACGTCAGAGCAGTAGGCCAACATGTTGCGAAAAACACACATAGTCTTATGCCGGGTTTCCACCAAAGAGACAAAACAAAAAACACGGACAAAACATGTTTTTCTGAACAAAAACACGAATGTTTTGTAAAAACTGAACAGTTTCGCGAGCATTTTTGTCTCTGAAAACTGTTTTAGTAAACAAAACACCTTTTTTGTCCGTGTTTCTTGTTTTGTCTCTTTGGTGGAAACCCGGCATTATGGGACGTCCGCGGGAAAATGTTAATTGTACGGGTTGTGTTAAAGTGAGTAAAGTGAAAACAAACTGAGATCCGGGGAACAGTGCTAGTGAACAGCTAAAACACAAATTAGTGCGGTGCGCGCGGTATAATTAGAAAAATTCGCCACGAAATGTTTATCAGATGTTCTTAGGTTATGTGGTGTTTTGTGTCGATTCACTTTCGATACAACTGATTGACACAAAATGCCAGTTATAACTAAATATTAACACTACAACGCATCCACGCACAAAAAACTAACGTTTTATTCATATTTTAGCTAAAAAACCGCAAGTGGAATCTCGGTGTGTGTCGGCACTGCCTCGTGGAAATGTCAAATTCCCTACTGCCATGACGTCACAGCGAGAACGATTACGTAGCCTGACGGCCCGTACTTCTAGAAGACATTGGATAGGCCTTTTATATGAAGGCCATGATTAAACTTAAAAAAATGCCTGGAATGAATATGTTACTTCTATAGTATTAAACATTACTATAGAAAAAAAACGTCGTGCGTTGCGTAATGAGAACATATTTCGGAAATCTCATACGGTGCCCACAGCTTGAAATGCATATGTTGGTGGTATTGGTGGGTGATGAAAAGTTTAGCTCAGATATTTAAAAAAATGCAAAATCGATAGCTGTGGGCACATTTATCTAAAATCTCTCTTCATATGAAATGCAACCAATATAATTTTGACAATGTCTTTCATTTAAATGTGGGTTATATTTTTAATTATCGTACAATCAACAATTGAAATGTGTATATCATGTGCAGTACTTTGGATTCGGTGTTAAGTTCGCTTTTTACGGTAATTAACACGAACATTTGCATGCAATTAGAAATGGAAAAATAATTAGATCACAAATATTGATATTGTAATGTTGTTCAATGCTCGCTCTGTCCCAATATCTTTTATATTTTTATTGATATATGAATAAATATGTTGGTACGCACGGATGGGTGAATAGAAACTGAGTAAATTTAGAGTGATAATGTAATGCTGGAAGGTATGAATTTTATATGTAAAGGTCTGGCGAATCACATAAATTGATGAAAATAAGTATTTGAATATCGTAACGCAATTTCGAATTAAAAATGGTGCCAGACTAAATTTAAAAATAATTAAGAGTAAAACTGGTATCATATGAAATAATTCAACATATATTTTTACTGATTTTCGAAGTACTAAATTTACCTGGACCTTTCTTTATATGTGTATATAAATCAGAAAAAAGATTAAGTGAGATTATTTAATGTGCGTAACGCAATCGAGCTGAAATTTTAGGTAGGCCCATGTCAAGTTAAAATGAAATTTTTACACTTTGGCAGCAGCGACCATTTAATGATTATTTTTCTATATGCCTATGTAAAGACAATTATAGTGAAGTTAGTATGGGATATGAACATAGGCGGGCCGTGGCTTAAAATCTGGCAGGGGCCAGGGACTGAAAGGTTCAACACATGCGATGATTTTTTTTTGTTTGTACACGTACTGTTCATACAACTTATATAATTTACTAATACATTATATATTTGTTGATTTATTCTTTATTATTTGCTAATGCATTATCAAGTAAACTTCTTGTTTGTGGATACGTATGAGCTACTACCACATGCATATAATGTGAACGGTAGGTATGAACTACACATGAAGAATCAATGACCACTAAGAAAGAAAGCTTGTATGAATTATCGGGAATAGAATGGAAATAATTAGAAATGTAAGAATATTTTTTCGTTTAAAAGCTAAATATATTTCAACTTATACTTGAAGAAGAGGATAGCTTAGCTTCAAAATATCTTTAAAAAAATTGGAATAAATTAAGCTTAGAAGGAAGAAACTGATCTCTTGGTTCAAACATTTGTTACCTAGAAAACCTAGAAAAATCGAAAAGAATTTGGCAAGAATAAAAAAACTGTAACTTATTCTTTTCGAGCCATTTGGTTTGCAGGAATATCTTTGTAGCCCTAACTGCGTGTCCGAGGCTAGATGAAACAGCAAAACCTTTGAAACTAGTGCTTTTTGCTGTTTTCCGTTTTCGCGATCCCCTGATAAATGTGAGAGTCAGACAGTTCTTTTCTGCGAATGACTTAATTTTTTCCCAAACTACATACAAGTCTTCTCGCTAACTTAGTAGTGTTCCATTCACAAGATCTATCCCATCCCTAAGAATTGCGTTTTTAGTTTGGAAATATGTGCTTAACATTTTCGTTCTAAAAAGTGAAAGATGAAAAGATTTACTACAAATTTAGGAATACTGATTGAATGAAAGATCCTCAATGAATAAACTGAGTCGTTGTATTTTCCCTCATTCATTTCTTTCTCTAAAACCTCTTTCATAGTCCCATAGCTATTGATCACATATTTGCAATTGTGAAATCTCATTGACTAACGAGTCGAGCTTAAACTTCTCATTCCATGCCTTGTGTTTAGACCAACTGCCTCTTCAAGCCGCTTTAACAATTCGTGTTGTGATGGCTTCGTAGGTAAAGGAATTCGATGACATTGAAAAAGGATGTACACGTTTCGATTGTGAAAAATGTGTCCATCAAAACCAGGATAATTTTATGAGCTAGACAGTGTAAAAATGTGGCTGCAGGGTGTTTCATCTTAATTTAGATTTGCAAACTACCTTTTTGTCCTGACATGACACTAGCCCCATCATAAGACTGTCCAACAACAGACAATTCGCTAAGTCCGTAGCTGTCTAACAGGCTCAAAATTATATGTACTAAATACGAGGCATTTCTAGCTCTTGAACAGTCTACAAAGCTTGAGAACCTTTCTTCGACTGCTAGCTCTTTAGCAAATCTGACAACCACGGAGAGTTGTTCCTTCTGTGGACCCTTGTTGCGTCTGCCAAAATGGATATCAATCCGCAATCTTTTATTTCAGCTGTATTGTCCTCGCGAACGGTTTCAGCAATTATTTTCATCAATTCAGTTTGTGTTTTGCCACTACAGTAGTTCGCAGCCTTGTTTTAAATATTAATAATGCACAAAATTCAAAAAAAAAAATCACGGTTATCACTGGCACCACTTTCATCGTGTCCTCTGAAAGCACGTCTTTGGTGACTGAGACACGTCGTAAGGTCGATAACCTTTTCCAAATAATTTCGGTTCATCTTGACAATATACCAAGATTGTTCAAGCACCATATCATTTACTGTCTTCCAAGCACTATTAGAGTTTTCAGATTGTGCATGAATTTTACTATCCGGATAATTTCGCCAGATCGCGAAGTTTGGTTGAGCTGAAATTTTGGTGTACTTTTGGCGACAATGGAAACTCTATGGAAAATTTCGCATTGTGATAACTTCACACCGAGTCATCAGATCATCAGAAAATTTACAAGACTCATCAATGGGCACAAAAAATAAGATTCTGCCGTTTTCAAATAATGTCTGGGCAACTTGGTAGCTACCATAAGTACGTCAACACAAATCTTTCACACGGCTGTTAGAATAAAACGCAAATAATTGATGAATTTGATACTATATTTATATATTCAAATCTAAACTTGTAAAATTCTCAATCGCACAAAAATCGCACCAAATTATTTATATTTTTAGCACCTGGACATTGCGTTTACGGTATCTCTCGAACAGATAAAATTCATAGGATATACTGGTCTTGAGTAGATACAGGTCTGACAAAAGTTTAATGAATATGATAAAAACCATGTGGCGGCTGTGTCACTATGAAAAAACGCTCGGTGAAATTGAAGTGCTATACCTTTTAACTTCCGATGCAGTTATCAAATTATAATAAAATTCACACACATTTAACCTGAGTGTAAACCAAGTAGGTCATAGTTAGCATAAAAGTGGCAGGGATGCCATTTTTATTCGTGAAATGACTTCGAAAATTGTATTCTACGTTAATTACCTTATTGCCTACCATTTTAATACGACTATGTTTTGTGAAAAACATAATTGCATATAACGCCAGTTTATAAAAGTGTTTTTATCTAAATACCTGTATATTGCCTAGTTGGAATGACCAGATAATCTTAATAAAAAAAAAAGATAATTGGCGAGGTGCTTTTCGTCTTTTTCTTAACGTTTAACTTGTCGAAATTAAATATTGCCGTCCATTTCTCGAAGTAAAACCCATAACATCGTAATTAATACCGCAAATAACACAGTCTCTATGTTATAAGTAGTGTGTATGCTTTGGTATAGGCTTACACTACTGCACTACTCAACTCTTGCTGGAACCACAAACACCTAAGAGGCGAAAACTTAGGTGTCTGCTGTTGGAAATATTTATTTTTCTGGGAGGGGCCAAGCTAGGGTCTGGGGGGGTCCCGGCCCCCCCTGGCCCCCCCTACGGCGCGCCTATGGATATGAATGATTGGCTATGATAACGGTTTGGTAATTTTTAATTCTATGTGGGCGCTGATTGCTTAAAAGTAGACAAGGAAATTGTTCAAAGATTTTATTTGTCATAGCTTCTGAGAGAAACATCGGATCATAACCAAATTACAGAACGAGTTTATGCCTATAAAAAATATATATTTCTGATTTATAATGAATTAGTGGGCACCGCTATAGCTAGAGCAGGGACGTGAAATTCTTTTCAAAAAAATTGATCCTCCGTGTGTTTCAAATTGCCACACATAAGCAATCTTGAAATTGAAAAAGATTATCTCTCTGTGGGAAAATCTACGAGAAAAAATGATGGAAGTCAAAATGTCGGAACACATTAGGTCTGTTTCCGTACTTGAATCTATTATAATATATTAAAATAGATTCGCAGCAAGTCGTTTCCGTACTTTTGCTGCAAGCCAAATGCAAGCCAAATTTTGCAGCAAAAAGAAGCCAGCTGCCAAATTCTGTTACTGCTGCAGTTTGCTGAAAGTACGGAAACAGACCTATTGCGACCAATATTTGCAAAACCTTTAAACCGTTTTTACTAATTTTCGAAGAAAAGTAGTATTAAACTCGTTTCGCCGAAAATTCATATTTCTTTATATATATATATATATATATCATCAAAATGATTAAGGGAGATAATCTCTGGAGTGGCCGATTCGATTGAGTTGAAACTTTCGGAGAACGTAGATGTATTTAGTAGGTAGGTCCACAACTTGCTGAAATTCAGATATCCTAAACCTTTTGGCGGCGGCGAGCGTTTTAGTGAATTTTGAGGTACTCCTATATTTCCAAGCAGCGTGAATTTTTGTTCAAAAAAAGTATTGGGAATGAAATCTTATTATGTCCTAAGCTTGTTTATGGTAAAGAATTGGAAATTTTGAGCCGTATGTGGGTGCAGCGTGCCTAAAAGTAGGCAAGGATTTTTTTTCAAATTTTGATTTGTCATTACATCTGACCGAAACATTGGATCATCGTGAAATTTGCTGAGCGTATTGATGTTGACTAAAACTTAATACACATGAATTTCCAAGGTAGTGCGGGCAACCCTGTAGCTGCGGCAGGCTCTTGAAAAAAAAATCCTTCAAATCATTGAACCTCCTGAAAATTTTTTTATTTTTGACAAAAAATTCAAATCATTGATAAATTTTAACGTTTGTGCATCATATCAATTAAAAGTTTTTGAAATTCCGATTTGCGCAAGAACGGTAACCCATCACTAAATTACCTCTATTTTCAGCACTCGAAAGTTCTGTTCACGAGAACTGACGACCGGATAATCCGATCATAATGAAATTTACAGGACATGTTGGTATTAACTAGGACCAGGTCTGATAGGAATGATTTTGAAATGCAGGCAACCCTGTGGCAGTGGTGCCATCTTGAAAAATCACTGAGAAAAAAAACAGCTTTTTGGCCTATAACTTCCGATTCAGGCATCATATTTAAACAAAATTCACACTATATTTGGTTCTTACTTAAGATAACATTTGGTGAAAATTTGGCTGAAAAATTAGAATAGGGTTGCCAGCTATGGTAATTTTTGTCTCCTAAATCTTGCAAATTTGCTCAGCAAAATAAAGCTTTTTTTCCTATAACTTCCGGTGCAGTCATGATATCAAAATGAAATTTATGTAGTAAAAAGATTTTAATGTGAGCCAAATATCACAGGAATTTCGTACAAAAATCGTGAAAGGGTTGCCAGCTATGACCATTTTTGTAATTTTTTAGAATTTCTTTACGGCGCGATTATGTCATTAGATTTGCAAATGGGAACGATCCTGCAATGAAAATTAACAACAAATATTAACGCTTTAAAAATTTGAAAAGTTTTGAGGGTGGTAACCCTAAAATTTTTTTCACCCGTATAACTTCTAGCGCAGTGATTCAATCGAAACGAAATTTACTGGTTGGGTTTAACTTAACGTGAAGCAGATTTGGAATATATTTTGCTTTGGTGCTGACACAGGGTAACCAGCATTTGCCACTTTCGTAACTATTGCATCAACAGATGCTTCAAATTACATACACATATGCAAAACATTTGCAATAAAATTAAGAAACCAATTATTAAATTTTCCGAGTTTTGAACATTTTTCGGATGGCAGCCTCAAACAACGTTTAACCGCTGAAGCTTTCGATGAAATCCTCCGATGAGAACGAAATTCAAAGGATAAGTTGATTTAAGTATGAGCTTGTGAAGGTTAACTTATTGCTGCTTCGTTATGAAAATGTTGCCAGCACTGAACATTTTCATCATTTGTGTTATAGTTGAGTTCTGTTGCTTTGAACAAGGAATGGTTGATATGATTCTACAAAAAAGTGTATTACGTCTTTCCACATTGTCACTCAAAGACAATTTCTTCGAAAATTAGTTTTCTAGCGGTTCAGGTGCGCTAGAGTTTTTTTTTATTTGAAAACTTGAATTTTCTGGACATTTTAAACATATAGAGGGGGACATGAAAACATCAAATGTAAAATATTTTCGAATATGCGAAGGCCAGGTTATGAGAGGCCCACAGCCAGGGGATGAGAGGTCTTTGGCTCTGCTCGCTAAGGCGTCAGCTCGCTGAGCAGCAATCTACTGCCTGTGGTTTCGAATCCCGCTGTATGCTCATGGCTGTATTTGCTCGTCTTGTGTTGTTCTAATAGCCACCGACTGGGCATAATGCCTGCACCGCATTAATTGTCATATGATAGTTTTAGTGGCGACTGGGCATAGCACCAGTGCTTCAGAAAACAAGAAATAATTGGCACATTAAAAGAGAATAATGGAATAATTGATATGTATTTCTCTTATTTGTGTCTCCTTGCCGCCATAGCTAAGCATTTGCTTAAAATGGTAATCCCCTGAGCTTTGGCATTATCATAGAAAAAAATGTAAAATATTTTTTAAATTGGCGATTGAGTAGTAAAAATGTATATTTCTCTAACCATGTATATGATTAGCAAAAATGTATTTCCTTTTTTAATATTTAGTCATGTTCTTGCCTGAGAATTTGAACTATTGACGGTTTGTGCCATAACAGCCCGCTAAGTACAAACAAGAAACGTGAGTAATCAGAGACATTGCCCGTGTTCCATTATTACTATTTAGTACTTGCAAGTACTTCTGTCTACTTCCAACTACTCGCGCTCTCGATCCCGAGTAGTTTATGAGTAGTTACACCTTTTTTTACCGTGAGGTGGCTATTTAGTTGTCAATAGGTGGTTTTGGTTTTTTCATGGTTATGTTGAATGTTTTGGTAGTTAGGAACATAGAAATAGCCGTCATAATGTGTAGAAAGTTAAAAGAGGTAATTTTCTGCTAGTTACTTTTATATTCTTTATCGATTGTGGTTGTTTATACTCGTTATTTTCTCCCTTTGTTTTCAACTGTTTTACATTTGAAAACTGCATATAATTTGACAGGTTAGATTCTGCTCGTATGAACGAAGATGGCGTTCCTTTTGTGCTCTACTCCCAAGTACTTGCAAGTACTAATTAGTTAAAATGGAACACAGCAATTGTTCACATTCTTCATTTGCTTAGGAATTTCGCTAGAGCATCCAAGAACCTCAACTCAAAAAACATGTGCAAGGAAGACTGGTTGTTTTAGTTTAATGCTCGAAGGTGAACAGGTTGAATAAACATCGTATCGAATATCAATACTAACTACATTATTACTCCAAATTCACTTAGTTTCTATTCATTCATACGTGTGAACGCGCATATTTAGTGTGCATGCACCATCGAGTCAACGTAATTTATAATAGCCTATTGTAAAATTTAATACCCAGTTGCAACTTTTTCATTGGCCTTAGAGTAGCCATTTGTCTGCAAGCCTACATAACGGGAAATTGCAAGCAGGGTGCAACATTATAAAATCAATATGTATTCAAAGTCCAACTAATAAGGTATCTTAATACATTTCCACTACGAACAGCATGCATATGTACGTGCTAATTAACGTAAAAAGCGAAATACTCGCACGCAAAGTACTGCACATGATGTACACATTTTCATTTATTATTGTACTCATAAATATTTAATTCATTGAATGCCCAAAAATATAAGTTGCAGTTTATATTATCTCAAGACTTGTTGCATGTCAAAATTTCACGTGAACTCGAACTCAGTACCAGCCTTTATCTGGCCATTCTTTCGAGCGAAAATTTTGACAACAGAGAAAAGCAGAGACACTGCTCATTCTTGATGGATAAAATGTCAAGAATTTCAATTTTCGATCGATTTTCTTATTGGAAAGTCATTTGCACTGCTCAATTTTCAAATTCAAACACTAAATGTCACTTTTTAGCTCGAAAGAATGAACTGCACAAACTAAATTGGCGTGAAATGATTGACAACATGTTTTAGTGCCATCTATGTTTTCGAAGCGAAAGCAACTTCAAAGCAACTTTTCATGCTAAGAACACAGTACCAAACTTGCTTATTTTCAAGCTAAATTTTCGCCGAAGCAGATTTCACGTGAAATTTTGTATGAAAATTTCACGTGAAATCGAACTCAGTACTATGCTTTAGAGTCTAGCTAATATTTTACGTAATTCTTACTTAATTTGCAATGCACAGCAAACTGTCCTACAGATGTGCATGTGAAATCAGAACAAATTAGACTTTTGTCTGTTATTGTGCAGTAAAAGCATTTATTAAGAACTATGTTTCAATGCATGCACTTATTATGAATTATGTTTTCGTCCATATTAGTATTATTCTATTCGATTCTTCTGGATACTCTTGCAACAGTTAAGGTAGAACTATAATGCAATTAAGTGAACTTAAGTGAGCGCTGAAACTGAACGAAAATTCACTCAATTGAAGTCGATCGGTTAATTTGCCCATAATAGAATTAAGTGAAGGTTCATGAAGCTGCCGTCAGAGTGGCGAATATGAATTTGAATTTGGAGGCATATGAGATGAACTGATGTGAGCGTTTACGCAATATATTTGAATAGATTTTCGCAGAATTGAAATATAGATGTCTTCATAGCCTGCTAGCTCTGTTGCAAGAAATCGTAGAAAATTGTAGCTGAGCTGAACCTCAGCACTTTGCTGTAGATTATTAGATCTATAAATATGGGCTTGGTGCAGGCTCTTAATTTGTGCTTATATTCAAATAAGTGTACGAAAGAAATGTTTTTTGAGCAATATTGGTATGCGACCGGAATATATTTAATCAACAAGGTCTTTACTGCTGAAGTTTAATATTCAATAGTGGACAGCTGAAGCATGGTGTGTGGTTATTCTTTGAATGAAAAAAGCTGTGAGACGGCATTTTAAGTAGTCTATGTACTTGTATTTTTAAAAGTAAGTAATATAAAGATACTAGTAAATAAACTACTATATAATTTATTATTTCGTATGTTGTTCAACGCGTTTTCTCTTTGAAATTATGTTTGAAACTCATTATTCCTACCTCCTGTAAAAATAGCATTTAAGTGATCCACGAAAAAATATCTTAGATACCTGTTATTCTTTTTACAATGTCACGCAGAATCATATTCGAGACATCTAATTACTACTTCCTATATTGTAAACTGTTAATGAGCCGTTTAACAATAAAAGGCATGTTCGCGTACTACGATTAATTGCAATTCATTCCAATAAAGCCGTTTTTGCACTCCGTTTTACTGAAAACGGAAAATTTTCCCTCTTTCAGTAGGGTCTGAGTTACTTAAAAATACTGAAAACTGTCAAATGGTTTTTGGCCAATAATATTATGAAGGACGAATATTTTTGTGACGATAATTTATCACCGCTTAGGATGACTTTATTATCATTATTGTTCTCCTGAAAACCGACAACTGACACTTTTGTTTGTCAATTTTCAGGATATGCAATGTGAGCGTTTTTGTACTTTTCATAAATGTCCCCCACCACATGAAAATTCAGTAAAATTCAGTAACTGAAAGTACGCGAACAGACCTAAAATATTCAAATATTTCACATACCTATTATTGCGTCAACAATACCGCATACGAATGATCATTACTTCTACCTCCTGCAAAAATACCAAACGATCCACGAAAACATATTCAAATATTTTACGTGCCTTCTATTGGTTTTAGTCGTTACGCAAACCTCTTGTCAAATTTACTTAATTGATGTACGGTCCCAGTCGTACGCCACTTAAGTGGCCCGAATTGAACGAAACTTAACGAAACGGCAGATAAGTACATTATGGGTATGCCGCTTGATTTCTATGCAACCGTACTGTCACTTAAGCTACTTAAAGCTCACTTAATTGCATTATAGTTCTACCTTTAGGCTTGGCGCTTGATCCAACCCATACTACCAAAAATATGACTGAAATTTTCGTCAGTCCAACAATTTAAATTTCAGATCAAACTGAACTAAATTTGATGTATGCATTTTGAGCCCGATGAAAGGTAAAATATAATATATGCAATGAAGAAAAAAGCTGAGTGTCATGTGCTGGAATTGAGCTGTAGACTGATGGCGAGAATCCTGATCATGCACCCTAAACCTATACACACGCTACATAAGTTAGCAGAATATTCATCCAATCATCATTTAATCATTTAAAATGATTTGTGTAATTGAACGGTACAATATTTTCCCAATGTAACTTAAGCTACAGTATTAATAACTACAAAGGTGGGTCATTAAGTTCGCGAATTGAGCAGGTAGATCATTAATGGGGGTAGTTTAATGAAACATTATGGCTTCAGAGACGTATTATAAGTATCAATTGCAAGTTTTATTTTCATCGAGCCATTAGTTTTTGAACCTTCGTCGACCAAGCAACTCAATCTGGAAGAAAGTGTAAAATATAATCGAGTACCACACTGTTATAAACATCCTCGCCACACAAGGAAAGTAGGCTCAAATCATAATGGAAAAGATGGCATCCTTTCCAATTTGTCTTTTTAAACCAAAAAAGAAGACGACCCACGAGCAGGACGGCCAACCTAAGTGACCACTCCGAATATTGCTCAAAAAGTCGAAAAGTGATAGATGCAATACTCAAAAAGAAACAGCTCGCAGAAATGCTTGCAGTGCCAGATACAACCATTTGAAATATTATACAAATCATCCTGGCATGAATAAGATGTAGTGCAAGGTGTAGTAAAGACGAGGGTGGAGTATTGAGTCGAATCGCTACTGGAGACAAAACTTGGATTGATCATTACAATCCTGAGTCCAAACAAGGTTATATGCAGTGACACAAATACGCACACCACCCCCGAAGCAATTCAAGGTGTCACCATCTGCTGGAAAAGTCACGGCAGATGACTCAGAAGGGATACTGTTGATAGAACTCAGAGGGGATGCTGTTGATAGATTTTAAAAACAAAGTCGTCTCCACAACTATAGAATACTACGCTTCAATTCTACAATAGTTGAAAGAAGCCATCAAAGAAAAAAGAAAATTGACCAAAGCAAATTGACGTTTACTGCCCTGCATAAAGTGGGCTCAATATTTTACATCACCCACTCTACAGCCATGATATGGCTCCCAGCGATTATTATTTTTCCCCAAAATTGAAAAAAAAAAAAATGTTGTGGAAAGAAGTTTTCCAACGACGAAGTGAAGGTTGCGACTTCGGCATACCTTTCCGATAAAGACAAAACATTTTTGAAAAGGTGGATGATAAACTATATATATTGGAGTACCAGGCGAATATATTGAAAAAGAAAAATAAATTTGCATTTATATTTGCACTTCTTACTCCTTTTCCACGAACTTAAATATTTGAAATCAAAACTATCAAAATCAAAGGTGTCACGATATAACCCCAACCGTTCACCAACTATGACTGCGAGGCCGCAAGATATGATTAAAATACAGTATTAATGCCATCAGAATGTTAGCTTATATACAGGGGTTTAAAAATAAAGACAATAATTTTGTATTTAAATAAAATACAGAATTATTAACATAGGGGGCTGAAATTTATTCCAAATGTAGTACGCATGTTATTTTGAAGTCTGAAATTAAATTTTGTTCACGTGACTTCCGCGAGCACGTTTGCAGTGATGGATTCATTGCAGCCAATTTCACGCCACTCCTAGCGGGTGCTTGGTGTACACATAGGCTTAAAATTTTGTTTAAGTAATGTAACATCAAAAACGTATATGCCTGTTTGAAATACGTTCAAAAATTTATTTCGCATACTTGTTTTTGTTTTGAAAATTTATTTGTTGTTAGAACTTTAAGATCACTTAAAATGTCAATTGAATGGCAGCCGGTGCCAAAGCACTAAAGATAACCCACATTTGGTGAAACTGGGACCTGTTTCACATATATACCACTGTATTTTGAGTATTTCAGCTCGATTGGATGACGTGTTCACGTACAACGGTGATTTTTCGGTGAATTGTTATGTCCTTATTGAATAAAATGTTTATTGGTTTTTGGCGATGTCTCCACTATGCAGCTGTTGTACCATGAATCTGCCCACAAGCTTCGGTTCATCGATTTTTCGAATCCAAAAAATCGTTGCACGGCTGTTTCCAGTTTGAGTGCTACTGAAAACGAATTTAGTCAAACAAAACTCGATCCAAATCATTGTTTTGTAAACTTTATAAAATCAATAAAAAAAAACACACCGCTTTTAAATTATCTGCGAAAGGTAGGTTTTGTCGATTGCTATATGACTTTGATTAAAGAGTTTTTAGTGGAAATAAAAATTATTGCTTATAAAAGTGTTTCATATTCGTTACAATAGCAACAAACGATAAATAGATCGTTAATCAATTCCACTTTTGCGAACCTTTTACTTAACAACCTTAGTATTTCAGCCACACCCGGATAAATACAATACAATTTATGAATCAAACAATGCTTTGAACTGCGATTCTTACTTTTATTATTCAAGTCTAAAAAATATTCGTCAGGTTAATTTAAAATCCATATTCTATCGGATTAAGAGCAATTGCTATGGCACGTTTCACGTTATTAAACTCTGCAATTTGTGTGCCTAAAGTAAGTAACATTTTATAAAGAAATGGTAACTATAAATTATAATATTTTATCTATTAATCGGCTCATGCGGTGTGGATGCAAGTTATTTGCTTGTTACTTGCAACCCATTAGTTTACTATATTTTCAATCAATAGCTACGCCTCTGAAATAAAGTTTTCATCACTATGCATCATGATACAGACAAAAATATATCTAGTTGTAGATTATATGCATTTACAGCAACATTTTTTGTTATTTATCCTGCAAACTTTTTTCCGAAAAATTTCAAAACACTTTTACTTGTGAGAACACAAATTAAAAACTTTGACCCTAACCGCAATTGTTTACATGGAATACTTATCAGTTAGCAAGCACGGGGTGGAGATAATTTCCAATCCGTCATCGAAGTTTGATTTTTTGAAATATTTAAATTTTTTTACTCTTCTAAATATTAGCATTTGGTACTTGTACGCATTTTCATACACTCTTGGTTAAATTGCACTTTACTCAAGAAATGTTTAACGTTTATCGTTTTTTTAAACGTTTCAGCATATTCCCACTTTTCTCTTCTACTCATTTTCATTCACCTATTATTCACCTGCATACCTTTTACCGCATTTACATTATTCGTCACATACATAGCCATTTCTCTATTGTTCGCCACCAATACCATACTTTTAACTTTCTACACATGATGAGGGCTTTTTCTAATTTGCTAACTACCAAAACATTCAACATAACCATGAAAAACCCAAAGCCACCTCACAGCAAAAAAGACAACTTCTCATGAGCTTTTCTTTGGTAAACTGGACTTGATGCCCCACACAGCTGTAACATGAATTTGCCGATAGATGTCGGGTTAATATGTTTGTGTTTTTGTGGTTGTGCGTTTGCTTTTGGGGCTTCTTTTCTTTCTTTCTTTTCTTTTTCTTAATTGTTTTATCTTCTTTTTTATTTTTATGTATAATTTTGTCTGTTTTTCTTCATTTTTTCAGCCCTTCTACCACCTTTTCGCCCTCTGGTGGTGGGATTTCCCGGGTGTGGGGCATCAAGTCCAGTTTACCCCTTTTCTTTTGTCCATCAGCACATTCTACACTTCAACACGTGAACTACAAATGAGAAATAGAATTTCTGTACTAGTGAATTCACTGGGACAGGATTGTTGTTGTTTCCAATGCATATATCCTATTCTCTACTGGATAGAGGAGCAAAAAAACACGCCTAATAGGTCTGTTCGCGTATCTGAATCAATTATATTTAAAAAAAATTCGCAGCAAGTCGTTTTTGTACTCTTGCTGCAAGTCAAATTTTGCCACAAAAAGAAGCCAGGTGCAAAGATCTGTTGTGTGGACAACACTTCACTGCACACTTCATATCTAGTTCTTAAATATTTGTCTTATAGTCACAATTACTAGCGATCTTATATGTATAATACCATCTCTAAGCTCACGTGGGCTAGACAGAACTAAATAAACAGGATAAAATTAGAATATACAATATGTATTTCATACATATTGATTACAGTTAATTTAAATACCACACATTTAAATTTGTAGGGACACTTCAGGCGAAAAGATAGATGGAAATACTTTGGTTTGATACACTGCCTATGCACTTGGGAAGTGTCAAGAAAAAGGATTGTAATCTAGTAGCTTGATTTTTGGTTGAAAAATGCAATTGTAAAAATAATTTCTTCAGTCTTGAAATGAACTTAGGTAAATAATGTTGAATTGTAAAAAAATGTAATATGCAAAATATTGACTTTAAGTAAATAAAATTTAACATTCATTTTAAAGAATATTATTGAAGTGAAATATTTAATTAATACTAATTTACCTAATACTACTGCTAAATTGGTGACCCCGTGAGTTAGCTAGCAACCTTCTGAGACGATCGGTCTCACGTTTTTTACTCCGCCTGCTTACATAGCAGGTTCCGAGCAACGGAACGTAAGAGAGGAGGAAATACCCAGAAGATTCGTTAGAAGAAACCACTTCGCTAGAGCGATGACTGACTTGCAGCAGTAGCAGTAACGACGTGAAGTTAAAAACACTACAAAGAGCATAAGGCTGGTGTTAGGGCAGACCGTCTGCGACCGAGTTCTAGTTGTTTTCTCGCGAGAAAAGTGCTTGATCGGATTCGAATTCGAGCCTTAAATCGATTGAAACGCAATTAGCTGTGGCTTATTAAAGCTGAATTTGGAATTGGCCAGAATATTGAAGAATTAGAGGAATTTGAATAGCAAGATAAGAAACAAGAGTCACGAACCGTGAATGTTGGACTAACGAGGAATAACGAGAAACTAAAGGAATTCGAATATTTCAACATTAGTGAAAATAAGGCAAGTCAATAATTAACGTAAACAAAATTATATTTTATTATATTGACATATTTAATATTGTATTATGTGTAATATCATTACCAATTACATAGTTCATGAACAGTTGTTGACTTCTCAAGTGCTAGGGAAGAGAGTTGGTGAAATTATTATCATCAACATTATTACAATGTTCGATACATAACGGTCTAATTCACGAATTATCAATTCATTTGAAGTTAACCTCCATTAGCCATTTAACATGTCGATTAACGAGGAGTTAGAACCATCGAATCTAACGGCAAATCATTTGTCCCAAGTGTCTTCTTTTAATAATCAAATTAACGCGGCTGCCATCAAGCCTCCTCCATTTTGGGCTGAAGATCCGGACCTTTGGTTCGACCAGCTCGAGGGGCAATTCAATTTAGCCGGCATTAGAGTCTCGTCAACGAGATATTTTTATACACTAGCTGCTTTAAGTACGAATGAACTTCGCGTGGTTAGGGACTTAATAAAAACGCTTCACTCAATACATCCTTATGAGAAGCTTAAAGAAGCCCTCATAAATAGACTTTCGGCAAGTGCCTCTAGCAAATTGAGTCACTTGTTAAAAGGTATGACGTTAGGAGACAAAAAAACCCTCTCAATTGCTTCGAGATATGAAGCAATTGGGTGGTGATAATGTAGGTGAACAACTCTTGCGAACAATGTGGTTGCAGCAGCTTCCCGAGCAAACTCAAGCGATTTTGGCTTGCACTCCGGGAAATTCAGTCGAGCAATTGGCAGAATCGGCAGACAAAATTACTGAAATAGTAGTGCAAACAACAGTTTTTGAGGCATCAATTTCGTCATCTCGGTTGGAGAAAATTGAAGCCCAAATAACTGCTTTATCAAGTATTATCCAGAGGCAGCAACAGCAACCCCAAAGTTCAGGACGTTGGAGATCGAGATCGCGTTCAAAATCTCAAAATCGGTCACCAACACGTTCAACTGTTAAGTATCCAGACTGGTGTTGGTATCATGAAAACTTTTATGATAAGGCAAAACGTTGTGTACAGCCGTGTAAGTATTACATAAAGAAAAACGTTAATTTCTCGGAACAAAAAAACTAAAGTCTCGTTTACCGTCGACGGTAGGTAATCGTGGCCTCTCTCCAAGCCGTCGACTTGAAATTTTCGATTCAGGGTCGAAACTACGTTTCCTAATTGACACAGGGGCAGATATCTCAATTCTGCCGGTACCTTCGAATCAAAAACTTTTTCCATGCAGTCTTACACTTTCAGCGGCTAATCATTCTACCATCTCAAGACTTATGGACGAAACACAATAAAGTTGAGTCTGGGACTTCGTCGAGAATTTTTATGGAGCTTTGCACTGGCCGATGTAACTAGACCTATTTTGGGTGCTGATTTTCTGTGCAACTATGGTCTAGTCGTCGATCTTGCAAATGGTATTCTGCTTGACCCATTAACTTCACTTTCATCAAAAGGTCATTATGCCAACTTGACGCTTTCGAATCTTACGATTCATAAAATCGCTTCTTTTCATCCAAAGGTGTTGGAATTGCTTAGGAAATATCGATCAATAGCAATTGAAACAGGTTTCTCTACACCTGTAAAGCATTCAGTAACACATCATATTCCAACAGTTGGTCCTCCTCTTGTATCGAAAGCTCGTCGATTGGCTCCAGATAAACTTGCAGCAGCCAAAAAAGGTTCAATTTTTTGTTGCAAAAAATTGAACTCTTTTTCAAACAGTGCTTGGTCTTCACCTCTTCACATGGTAAAAAAAGCAAATGGGGAATGGCGTCCAGGTGGCGATTATAGACGCCTAAATGCCATAACCATTCCGGATAGATATCCAATTCCTATAATCCAGGACTTTTGCCATCAATTACATGGCAAGAAGATATTTTCAACTCTGGATTTAACTAAGGCTTATCATCAAATGACAGCTCGTCCGAAATCGCTTTGGCTCGTGCTCAAAATCCATTTCGATCGGATGTGGCACGAGTGCCCGCGAGCCCTATCAAAGTCGCTCGTCTGGACCGTCCACACACTCGGGGCCTTTCCGAATTGTCGTCTTCACCTTGGTCTTCAGCTTGTTATAACAGAATGTGACGTCACATCAAGTTTAGCTTGTCCGAATAGTTTATCTTCGGCTTGATATTTCTCCCCTGTATAACAGTTCATGATAGTCTCATCTCGTTAATTAGACTATATGATACCATGTTTGATTTATATATTTACAAATTACAATTATGCAAGAAAATCTAAACTTACAATCAAAACGGTTATTGTGCATGTGAGCCCAGGTTTGCCGTTCGACGAGCGCTTCGCGTGGTAAAGCAGGAACGATAATGCAATCCATTCCCATTGCCGACGAGCTTCGGAAATTGAATTCGTATGTGCTGTGAAGCAGATTCGTAGCTGACCGTTGGCATTCATTCCTTTCGTTATGCGTGCAATATGTCTCAAAGCTAATTTACATTGGGGTAGTCTTCCACCCTCAATCAGTTTCATGCTGCCAGGTACAAGAGCACAGTCTTTCATTCGCCATCTTTGCTTAAATGACATAACAAGGCAAGACAGAGAATCCGGACAGTCTATCTTGATCTCCTATAACTGTTATAATAGGTCAGCTAAAACGCTGACGTCATAATCTGTTATACGGAGATCCAGACCAAGTCGGAGACACGAATTCGGAAAGGCCCTCGGGCTCGCCAGATCTCGCCTGGGCTCGGCCAATGCCTCCTAGATGTACGGGCCGTCAGGCTACGTAATTGTTCTCGCTGTGACGTCATTGCAGTAGGCCATGTTGACATTTCCACGAGGCAGTGCCGACACACACGGAGATTTCACTTGCGGTTTTTAAGCTAAAATATGATTAAAACGTTAGTTTTTTGTGCGTGGACGCGTTGTAGTGTTAATATTTAGTTATAACTTGCATTTTGTGTCACTCAATTGTATCGAAAGTGAATCGACACAAAACACCACATAACCTAAGAACATCTGATAAACATTTCGTGGCGAATTTTTCTAATTATACCGCGCGCACCGCATTAATTTGTGTTTTAGCTGTTCACTAGCACTGTTCCCCGGATCTCATTTTGTTTTCACTTTACTCACTTTAACACAACCCGTACAATTAACATTTTCCCGCGGACGTCCCGTAAGACTATGTGTGGTTTTCGCGACATGTTGGCCTACTGCTCTGACGTCATCATTCTGCATTACGGCCCGTACATCTAGGAGGCATTGGCTCGGCCAATATCTATTTGGCACATTAGAGAATATCACATGCTAATTGAAACTGGTGCCGCACGGAGATCTATAGTTCCAATCCCCTTCTTCTATATCTTTGACCAATTGTGAAAACTATAGAGCCCTAACCAAAGATGAGTCTGCGGCCGTAATCGTCTGTCAAAACCGACCGGTTTTAGAGCAAAAAATGGCACTTTTTGACGTACGCAAACATGAGTGAATTTAAGTGCCCATGCAACGCATAAGCGAACGTATGTCAAGTCGTATCTCATTACAACTTTACGTACGGACAGCTCATAGGAAAAATTGAGCAAAACGTTGCTTAAGGAGCATGCCACTTTTCTGGCTGTTCGGTAAGTTATGTTTGGGTGCAACATATGCTTTGCGTGGTTTACCTCGGCGCATACGTCAACGTACGGACGCAGACTCATCACTAGTTGGACCTTAGGTCCAACTAGCGCCCGTACGTTGACGTATGCGCCGAGGTAAACCACGCAAAGCATCTGTTGCACCCAAACATAACTTACCGAACAGCCAGAAAAGTGGCATGCTCCTTAAGCAACCTCTTGCTCAATTTTTACTATGAGCTGTCCGTACGTAAAGTGGTAATGAGACACGACTTGACATACGTTCGCTTATGCGTTGTATGGGCACTTAAATTCACTCATGTTTGCGTACGTCAAAAAGTGCCTTTTTTGCTTTAAACCCGGTCGGCTTTGAGTGACGATTACGGCCGCAGACTCATCTTTGGTTAAGGCATGGCCTTCATATAAAAGGCCAATCGCGACTTGCAATCTGACAGGTATTAAGCTACTTTTTAAAATGGTGCAGTCCTCTCGTTATTAAGATTTATTGGGAATTGCACAATGACAATTGTTTGACATTTCTCTGACAATTAGTAATGTGAATGGTGCTGCTCGGTTGAATCAGGGAATAGAGTCTATTTTCCTACTATCCGGAGACCGGTTTCGAAGTTTTTGTCGCGTAAAAGATATTTCGGATAAGTGTCGTGAAAGTGATGTGTTTATTGTGCTGTATACGCGAGAGCTTTGCAATTTGGAATACCTGCCACCTACTCTCGGCAATGTTAAATGTAAACAATTGCCGTTTTTGGTTGGTAGGATTTATTCCACTTTAAAAATCATCAAATTTTGATAATCTGCAAATTCTTACATAGAAACGATATCGGATAAGTGTCCCGATGAATTGAGGTCTGATGTTAAAGACTTTAAGACCTAAATTGCTTGTGAAAGATCCCAAAACAACATTGATTAGCATGACATATGAGTTTCCTCATATCTCCTGTAGGTGGATCTCGTGAATTTTTATAACCATAAAAAAACGTCACTGTGCGGACTGGTTGGGAAAAGTAGCTTAGGGCCGCCATCTTGTACGTTAATTGCTTTTGCCAATGCCTTCTAGAAGTACGGGCCGTCAGGCTACGTAATCGTTGTCGATGTGACGTCATGGCGTCATACCATTTTGACATTTCCACGAGGCAGTGCCGACACACACCGAGATTTCACATGCAGTTTTTTAGCTAAAATACGAATAAAACTTTAATTTTTTGTGCGTGGACGCGTTATAATAATAATATTTAGCCATAACTTTCATTTTGTATCGACCAATTGTATCGCGATAGCAAATCTACACGGAACATCACATAACCTAACAACAACTGATAAACATTTCGTCGTGAATTTTTCCAATTATGCCGCACGCACCGCATTAATTTGTGTTTTAGCTGTTCACTAGCACTGTTCCGCACATACCACTCTGTTTTCATTTCACGCACTATAACACAACCCGTAAAATTAACATTTTCCCGCGGACGTCCCATAAGACTACGTGTGTTTTTCGCGACATTTGGTCCGATGCTCTGACGTCATCATTCTGCATTACGGCCCGTACATATAGAAGGCATTGCTTTTGCGATAGGCCTTTTATATGAAGGCCATGGTTAAGGCTGGTACTGAGTTCGAGTTCACGTGAAATTTTGACATGTTTCCATTATCTGCTCATTCTTTCGAACGAAAATTTTGACAACGGAGAAAAGCAGAGACACTGCTCATTCTTGACGGATAAAATGTCAAGAATTTCACATTTCGATCGGTTTTCTTATTGGAAAGTCATTTGCACTGCTCAATTTTCAAATTGAAACACTAAATGTCACTTTTTCGCTCGAAAGAATGAACTGCACAAACTAAATTGGCGTGAAATGATTGACAACATGTTTCAGTGCCATCTATGTTTTCGAAGCGAAAGCAACTTCAAAGCAACTTTTCATGCTAAGAACACAGTACCAAACTTGCTTATTTTCAAGCTAAATTTTCGCCGAAACAGATTTCACGTGAAATTTTGTATGAAAATTTCACGTGAAATCGAACTCAGTACTATGCTTTAAGCATAGTACTGAGTTCGATTTCACGTGAAATTTTCATACAAAATTTCGCGCGAAATCTGTTTCGGCGAAAATTTCGCTTGAAAATAAGCAAGTTTGGTACTGTGTTCTTCGCATGAAAAGTTGCTTTGAAGTTGCTTTCGCGTTGAAAACGTAGATGGCACTGAAACATGTCGCGAATCATTTCACGCCAATTTAGTTTGTGCAGTTCATTCTTTCGAGCGGAAAAGTGACATTTGGTGTTTCAATTTGAAAATGGAGCAGTGAAAATGTCTTTCCAATAAGAAAATCAATCGAAAAGTGAAATTCATGACATTTTATCCGTCAGAAATGAGCATTGTCTCTGCTTTTCTCAATTGTCAAAATTTTCGCTCGAAAGAATGACCAGATAATGGAAACATGTCAAAATTTCACGTGAACTCGAACTCAGTACCAGCCTTTATGTGTGAAAAACAGCCGACCAATCAGCTGTCAAAATTTCAATTTCATATCGAAATCGAACTGTCATTTACCGAGACATTTCTATAGTTTCTATACACGCACTAATTGGAATTTCTTCACGGGCCCGTGAACGGATGTGGCGTTTCTAGCGATTTTACAGTTGTAATTTATCTAATCGATTAGTCGAAAAACAATCTAATGCAGTGAAAAGGATATATCCTGAAAAGCTTCTATTTTATTTGGGTGCAATGAGGAGTTAGTCATTAGCTTAAAAAAAAGAACTGCAGGAGTTGTACTGAAAAATACCGCCCACAAATATCACTCTTTCCCATAGTACTAGTTACTGTGTAGAATTCGAATAAAAGCGAATCAAACATGTCGATAAATTTGAATAAAAATCGTGAAAAAGTTCTAGCCGCCTGGAAATGTGTAATTGATGACAAAAACTCGACTGATTGGTAAAAAGTTCATAAATTTTACATAATTTAAATAGCAAAATTCCATCCGATTTGGTTCTTTGATGACAGGGCTCTGTTTGGTTACGAGGGTCAAACGAATGATCTAAAGTTGGTTGAAACTGGAGAAGGTGGTTTGGATGAGCTCTGTGATGAATTAAATAGCGGGAAAATTATGTACGCATTCGTGCGTATCGAAGATCCTACGACAAGTTTGACAAAATTTTTATTGATAAATTGGCAGGTAAGAGGGAATGTTTTTGTACTAATTTATTGGCATGAATCAGTGGTAGTAAAAGTTATCTGTCCAATAATCTAGCTCTAAAATGATGATTAGATAATGTACATTAATATAATATGACGAAATAGAGTGAGAAAATTGATTGTTTTGTAAGATAATTCCCTTGCGTCGCCCAGTTTTACAGTAAACTAATCATACTTTTTTATTTAACCAATACTCTCATTTGCTGATATCATCAGTAATGGATGACTTTGATAATTTTAAAAGGATTTTTTATTGGCAGATTTTGCTCTTATAAAACTTTCCGGTCGGGCATGCATTATCATTGAACGAGCCTGTATCCCCTTATCGCTCGCATTATAATTTACAATTTATGCTAAATACACGAGCTTGGTCTATTTTATCATTACCATCCATATCATTCAATTGTGTTTCACCTGAAACTACCTCAAGCTATTACCGCTTAAAGACTGGTACTGAGTTCGAGTTCACGTGAAATTTTGACATGTTTCCATTATCTGGTCATTCTTTCGAGCGAAAATTTTGACAACGGAGAAAAGCAGAGACACTGCTCATTCTTGACGGATAAAATGTCAAGAATTTCACTTTTCGATCGATTTTCTTATTGGAAAGTCATTTGCACTGCTCAATTTTCAAATTGAAACACTAAATGTCACTTTTTCGCTCGAAAGAATGAACTGCACAAACTAAATTGGCGTGAAATGATTGACAACATGTTTCAGTGCCATCTATGTTTTCAAAGCGAAAGCAACTTCAAAGCAACTTTTCATGCGAAGAACACAGTACCAAACTTGCTTATTTTCAAGCGAAATTTTCGCCGAAACAGATTTCGCGCGAAATTTTGTATGAAAATTTCACGTGAAATCGAACTCAGTACTATGCTTAAGACGCTTACCCTTGTCTTTTAGGGTGAAGGAGCTCCAGTTCTTCGTAAAGGAGTATGTGCCAATCACATCCATGACGTATCTAAACTTCTAGCTGGCGCTCATCTAACAATCAATGCTCGTGTCGAAGACGACATAGATAAAGAGCGTCTGCTAAATAAACTCAGTAACGTCAGTTCTGCTTACAGTTTTAAGGAAACCCGAGTTGTTCACGATGAACAAAAAACTCCTGTCGGAACGAACTATAATCGTGTCATACCTGCGAAAGAATTGAATCCGAAAGAAATGCAAAGTTTTTGGAAAAAAGAAGAAGAAGAGGAGCGTGATCGTATTGAAAGAGAAAAGGAGCGCAAAAGATTAGAAATGATGAAAGCGGAGGAGGTGAATTGACAATAAAGAATTTTTGATTTAATTTCAATTAAAAATTGAATTATAGGAACAACGTTCACGCGAGGAAAAAGAACATCGCGAACGAGAGTTAAAAGTGGGAGCGGAGTCACGCGCTCATTCCGCACACACACCAGTCAAAACATCTCCACAGCCGTTGAGCCCCATGAAGACGGTCGACAGCTCGATAGGAAAAACAATGACTGATGCGGAACGTATGCGCCAACAAAGAAATCAGGAAGCACGAGAATTGATCGGGTCACGAGTTGGAACAGCGAAAGCGATTTTCACCCAAAATACTTGTGATGGTCAAATGCAGACAAAGTAAGTGTACGATTTAACAAACCGAATAACTTATTGTTCGTTCATTGAGTGTTACATAATTTTTAATTTCTTATGTATTGTCATGTAGAGCTGCTCCCGCCAAGCCAATTCGTAATTCGATCGCACAACGGATCAACGCATTGAATAGTGGCGATCAAAGGAAGTCCAATGAAGATGATCAAACGTCACCGACGACACACACACAAGGATCAGAAGTCGCTTCTGCACAAAGATCTTATGAAACGAATATCATAAAAGATGTTTCTTCTGCACCAAGTGTTGTTATAAACACCACAGATGCCTATCAACTATCCACTAAACCAACATCACCTTCTAGTCAACAAGAACCTTCAACTGCTACAGCGATCGCCGAAACATTTACAGCTCCGCCAGCTGTCGCTGCGGACGAATATGATGATTACGAAGAACAATATTCGACAATTAAACGTTCGCCGCATAGTAAAACCAATTCCCTTGCGTCGCCCGAAGATCCTGTCATAACTTCAACGGTTCAGCAGAAACAACAACAGCTTTTGCAAGAAAATATACAAAAAGTAGCAGTTACTAATGGCAATGGACAGCAGAAGTATGGTGAGTAGAGAGTGAAGTTATTGAGAAAATAGCTGCTAAAATTAGAATGCTTCATACGAATTCAAAATGTCAGGCCGCTTGAGCAATGGACTACTGAAACGTATAAATTCGGATCCATAATTTACTGACCTCTCTAATCAAACTGCTGTTAAATTAATTTTTGTTGAAATTGTATAGGTCTGAAGTAAATTTGAAATAATTCTTCTCATTACAGACCCCGTTAATGAGGACGATATCCTCTATCAAGATATACTAAATGATAGCGGACTAAAAGCACGAGCACTCTATGACTACCAGGCTGCCGATGAATCAGAAATTACATTCGACCCGGGTGATATGATTACTCATATCGATCAAATCGATGAAGGTTGGTGGCAAGGACTGGGTCCAGATGGAGCTTACGGTCTCTTTCCGGCCAATTATGTCGAATTGATCAACTAAAATGAAAGACCCTGCCTAAATGGACTTGCCAAAAGGCATATTATAGTCAAGATTGTATTCTTCTGTTGTAGAGCTGAGTGGTGGTAACATAATGGAACGAAATTGGACGACAATCTGAGATAAGTTTGCATTTTTCTGATTCTTTCTTATGTTATCTTATATTCTTCTAATTCTTTACATCGATAAACTTGCATACATAGTATCACATTTAGAAGTACCTAATTAATTTTTAAGAAATAAGAAAAAATAGTAACAAAACTTAGTCTTGATATAGTCAGTTTTATAAGGGAAAACAGAAGATCTTTTGTGGGGTAAAGAAGTAATAATTAATTAATTCAATGAGTAAAAGGCAAATTGAACAATAAGACGAGTAACATTGAAAACAAAATCATATAAAATTGGTAAAGTAAAATATTTCAACAATTGCATACGTACGCAGTACTTATTTTTGAATTCGAAACTGAGGCAATTGTTTTATCATCAGTACAAAAGTGAATAATAACAATAAGGGAATGTAAAGAAATTTGCTTTTTTAAAACTATCATTGTGGATTCTCCCGTAATTGTGGTTAGTTTCCTTATTAATAACCCAGCAAGGCATTTCATGTGGCATAGGAACCCCTAGTAATTTCGGTTAAAGTGATTGAAATATAGGTCTGTTCCCGTACTACGATTAATTGCAATTAATTGCAATGAAACGTACTAAAACAGAGTTTTTTAGTACGTTTTAGTACGCTTCATTGCGATTAATTGCAATTAATCGTACTACGGGAACATACCTAATTATTCCTAAGTGCGACGATGCGTAGCTACTATAAGAGATACATATAGCAAATTTGCAATTTTATAGAAAACAAATTTTTAATTTGGATTGTTTTTATCGATGTTAGTGACTAGCTGTGTTTAATGAAACCGAAAAAAGAGCAAATCATATTAAGGCAAGCTAGCGCTGCCAAAAAGGTCAACTTTTCTGCTGGCGATTTCTTTCAATGTGATTCCGGCTGTCAAGTAGCTCCACAACTGATTAATTTGACGTTGCTATGTGAAAATTAGCGAAGGAGGAATGTGAAACGCAGGTAAAACGAGACCATGAAGGCGGTAGACAATGGAGTGGCCCTTCACATTTGAAATGTATTGGAGGGGATGAAACCACGATGTCAGGGGAAAACGATATTTTGTCTCCCTATTGCCGATGTTTCATTTCCCTCTTGCACGTTTGTCTCATTTGTCTCATTTGGAACTTAATGTCATATGATCACCACGTGCAGAACTGGTTGTCAAGTTGATTGGCGCGGTTTTTGGCGCAAGTTGCAGGGGTAGATGCAAAGCAGTGGTTCCACTCTGGGCCACTCCATTATTTTACCCCCATTAACAAGACACCATTTTGGCTTCTCTACTTGTTTTGCCAGTTGTAAGAGATAGTACTTTCAGTCACTAAATTTTCCTGCATCATGTGCTGGGGGAAATTCATAAAAAGAACAAAACGCTCTCATTAGGTCTGTTCGCGTACTACGATTAATTGCAATTAATTGCAATAAAACCGTTTTTGTACTTCGTCAGGAAAATTCAGTGACTGAAAGTACGGGAACAGACCTATTGTTCTCCCAAAAACTGACACTTTTGCTTTTCAATTTTCAGGAAATGCAATAGGTCTGTTCGCGTTCTTTCAGTCACTGAATTTTCCTGAATCATGTGGGGAAAATTCATGAAAGGTCTGTTCGCGTACTTTCAGTCACTGAATTTTCCTGAATCATATGGTGGGGGAAATTCATGAAAAGTACGAAAACGCTCTCATTGGATTTCCTGAAAATTGACCAACAAGAGTGTTAGTTGTCGGTTTTTGGGAGAACAATAGTTATGATAGGTCTGTTCCCATACTACGACTAATTGCGATTAATCGCGATAAATTGCAATGAAGCCGTTCCCGTACTCCGTTTTACTGAAAACTGAAAATTTCCCCTCTCTCAGTAAGTACGATCAAATTTCAGTAGGGTCTGAGCTACTGAAAAGTGTCAAACGGTGTGGCGCGAGTATTTTCAAATGTGCGCAGCAAGCAACATATTTTTTGCGTAATTTTGCTATGAAGGTCGAATATTTTTGTGGCGATAATTTATCACCGCTTAGGATGATTTTATAATCACTAGGTCTGTTCCCGTACTTTCAGACACTGAATTTTCGTGAATCATGTGGTGGTGGAAATTCATGAAAGTACGGGAACGCTCTCATTGCATTTCCTGAAAATTGATAACCAAAAGTGTCAGTTTTCGTTTGTTGGAAGAACAATACTGATTATAAAGTCATCCTAAGCGGTGATAAATTATCGCCATAAAAATATTCGAACTTCATAGTAAAAATATTTACTCGCGCCACACCGTTTCAGTATTTTTCAAAAGCTCAGACCCTACTGAAATTTCATCGTACCTACTGAAATAGGGGAAATTTTCAGTTTTCAGTAAAACGGAGTACGGGAACGGCTTCATTGCAATTAATCGCAATTAATCGTAGTATGGGAACAGATCTACTATTTATCTTCCAAAAACCGAAAACTGACACTTTTGGTGGTCGATTTTCAGGAAATGCAATAAGAGCGTTCCCGTACTTTCATGAATTTCCCCCACCACATGATTCATGAAAATTCAGTAAACTTCAGTGACTGAAAGTACGATTAATTGCAATTAATTGCAATGAAGCCGTTTTTGTACTCCGTTTTACTGAAAACTGAAAATTTCCCCTCATCCAGTAAATTCCAGTAAATTTCAGGAGGGTCTGAGCTACTGAAAAATACAGAAAACTGTCAAACGGTTTTTGGCGTAATGGGTAAAACTCGACGTGATGCACCACATAGGAGTTACATGAGTTTGACCGATAGATGTCTGGCTAGTATGTTTGTGTTTTTCGGGGTGTTTTTGTTCTTTTACTTGTTTTTCTTAGTTGTGTTATCTTCTTTTTTATTTTTTTGTATAATTTTGTCTGTTTTTCTTCAATTTTTCACCCCTTACTACCACCTTTTCGCCCTCTGGTGGTGAAATTCCCCGGGTGTGGTGCAACAAGTCGAGTTTACCCCAGTTGTCGGTTGTTGGAGGAACAATGGTGATTATAAAGTCATCTTAAGCGGTGATAAATTATTGGCACAAAAATATTTGACCTTCATAACAATATCACGCAAAAAAATATGTTTCTGCCGCGCACATTTGAAAATATTTACTCGCGCCACACGTTTCAGTAGCCCAGACTCTACTGAAATTTACTGAAAGAGGGGAAATTTTCCGTTTTGAGTAAAACGGAGTACAAAAACGGTTTCATTGTAATTATGTTAGGTTAGGTTAGGTTAGTGAAGAGGGCTGCCGGGAACGCGGTTAGCATTAGGCCACCAGTTTGGGTCCATTTGCCACCCTCATAGACAATCACACGCATTCACACGTAAGGCCATGACACTGGCGGGATTCGAACCCGCAGGCCCCGTAGCACGCCGCTTTTCGGCTGACGCCTTAGCGAGCAGAGCTACCGGGCCCCTTCTTTCATTGTAATTAATTGCAATTAATCTTATTACGCGAAAAGACCTAATAGGTCTGCACGCGTACTTTCGGCCACTGAATTTCCCTGAATAATGTGTTGGGGAAATTCATGAAAAGTACAGGAACGCTCTCATTGCATTTCCTGAAAGAGAAACAAAAGAGTCAGTTTTCGGTTTATGGGAGAACAATAGTGATTATTAATTCAAACTTAGCGGCGATAAATTATCTTCATAAAAATATTCGACCTTCATAACAACATTTTACAAAAAATATGTTGCTTGCCGCGCAAATTTGAAAATAATAGGTCTGTTCGCGTACTTGAATCTATTATAATAGGTGCGTTTTTTTGCTCCGATGCAGTGCAGAGTACAACTATGCCGCAACAAACAAAGATCTAGTATAAAACAGCAGTGCTTTCGCTAAGACTGACATAGGTTGCGGTATTCGCTGTGGTAGCAGAAAACAGCTGAAAAAAAGGGAGAAAATAACGAGTATACACTACCACAATCGATAGAAAATAGAAAAAACTAACAGAAAATTCATTCTTTTAACTTTCTACACATTATGAGGGCTTTTTCTAATTTCCTAACTACCAAAACATTCAACATAACCCTGAAAACCCGAAAGCCACCTCACAGAAAAAAATACAACTTCTCATGAGCTTTTCTTTTTTCTGTCAGCACATTCTACACTTCAACACGTGAACTACAAATGAGGCATAGAATTTCTGTACTAGTGAATTCACTGGTGTAGGAGTGTTGTTGTTTTCAATGCGTCTACTCTACTCTCCGTTGGATAGAGGAGCAAAAAAACGCGCCTAATAGGTGCGTTTTTTTGCTCCGATGCAGTGCAGAGTACAACTATGCCGGAAAAACAACGATCTAGTATAAAACAGCAGTGCATTCGCTAAACCTGACATAGGTTGCTATATTCGCTGTGGTCCCACAAAACAGCTGAAAAAAAGGGAGAAAATAACGAGTATACACTACCACAATCGATAGAAAATAGAAAAAAAAAATAACAGAAAATTAATTCTTTTAACTTTCTACTCATTACGAGGGCCTTTTCTAATTTCTTAACTACCAAAACATTCAACATAACCATGAAAAACCGAAAGCCACCTCACAGAAAAAAATACAACTTCTCATGAGCTTTTCTTTTTTCTATCAGCACATTCTACACTTCAACACGTGAACTACAAATGACGCGTAGAATTTCTGTACTAGTGAATTCACTGGTGTAGGAGTGTTGTTGTTTTCAATGCGTCTACTCTACTCTCCGCTGGATAGAGGAGCAAAAAAACGCGCCTAATATATTAAAATAGATTCGCAGAAAGTCGTTATTGTACTTTTCCTGGAAGCCAAATTTTGCAGCAAAAAGAAGCCAGCTGCCAAATTCTGTTGCTGCTGCAGTTTGCTGAAGTACGCGAACAGACCTATTTACTCGCGCCCAGTGTGGCCAGATTGGGCTATTTCCCGCCAATTGGGCTATCTAAAATTTGAATTCGCAAACCGTTTTTGCGTGAAATGGGCTATCTATTTTTATGAAAAACTATATTTGGGCTATACAGTAAAACGTACTAATCGGGACACTGTATGATCAAACCACCTGAACAACAACCACCTATAAAATCATCGCAAATACTATTTCTTGAAGAAAATTCCCTCTGTAATCGGGCAACCTCGAGAATTGGATTTTGGAAAATTTTGAAGACACTGGGAGAAAGCGGTTGAAATTAAATTTGCCATACTACCAAATAGATAAATTGTTGTATTCATGGTCCTCTAAGACGCGCTCCAAAAATTTGCCAATATCCGGCCAGATACTACTCAGTAAAGCCCGTCAAATCACTACAAAATTAAAACTTTGTGATTTCAAGGCATCAAATAGAAAGCTAAAATCCGTTAAAAAGGACTACAATATTCACTACGGCACGCTCTGTGGCGAAAAAGCTGATGTTGATTTAGACACAGCTCATGAATTTCAATCACAGCTATGAATGTTATGTGATAGCTATAATGCTTCAAATATCTATAATCTTGATGAAACAGGAGTATTTTTTAGAGCAACACCTCAAATATCACTAAGTCTTAAATTGAAAAATTGTACATATGGAAAACCTTGAAAGAAACGCGTGACAGTTGCAATGGAAGCTGCATAGGAGAAACCAAAAGACCAATATCGTTGGGAAGAATTGACATTAAGCGAAGTTTGGGCACAACTTGGCGAGCTAACGCAAAACCTTAGATGACGGGTGCTATTTTAAAAGAATGGATGCACACTTGATATTGAAATGCAATTACAAACATCACCATCTTTTCTGATAAAGCTAGATGTGATAGCATTGATAATCTCTAAGACATCAAGTTACATTTTTTCGACCTATTTCCACTTCTTATTTACAGCCCTTGGATCAGAATTACATCAAACATACTGCACTTATATGATGGACCTCATATTATGAGGTCTGGAAAGTACTGAGCGCTCTTCAGACCCAATAAAATTAGTTTCTATATTTGAAGCTCTCTGGTAATTAGGATCTGCTTGGAATAAAGTGTCTTCACTTACAATTACAAAAGTATTTTTGGGAAATGTGGGTTCCCTCGAAATCCGAGGGTCGGAAGTGGAAACGTGATGAGAGTTCAAATTCAAAGTCATTAGAATTCAAATATTCCAGGAAACATTCAAAATTTGGCAGGATACGACCAATTTACGACCACCAACGAATCTCTCCCGGTAGATTAAGTAGATGACTTTTTTAAAGGATGATGATGTCTTTTTTAACTTTAAACCGAAGAAGCCATAGCAGTTTTAGTTAATTCCGATAGTGAATTCAAATCGAAGTCATTCAAAATTCAATGTTTAAAAATTATTCATTTTATTTCAAAGCACACTTCAATTTTTTCGCGAAACGTCGCTTGGAGACAAACAAGTGAAATTGTTTGACGTATATCTCCTTTTGAAAGTATTTAAACGTCTAATCATAATGATAACAGCTGATCGTCTAATCGAAAAAATAATTTATTTCAAAATTTGCGTTCATAGTTTTGAATGTATGAAATCAGATAAAATATTTACATTTAAAATAAAATGTTCAGCCTTTCTAGCCATTAAGACTATTTCTTATACTAATTGAACTTTTGTGCCATCCGAATTTGAAAGTTGATTTTCTGTGTCAACATTCTAGGAAAGTCCTAGAAAAAATAAGTGGCCTTCTACGCTTATTTTTTCAAGGACTTTTTAAAATTTCCACACAGTTCCTGTAATTTATTCACATTTTTCCCTTTTTAAACACCTTGTGAATAAAATTTTATCTGTATATGGTATGGAACCTTTTTACTGTTTCAAACGACTTTTGTGCTCCAATTAGAGCATCGTACGAGTTTAACGGAATTAAATACTATAGTTTAATCAGCTTAAATGAATTAATTTAGTTATAAATCTGGTGTGGCTCTTTTTGGGCTACAAATAAGAAATCTTGGCTATTTTGGGCTATGAAAGTTTGAAATTGGGCTACATTTTCTCGCAAATATCTGGCCACACTGCTCGCGCCCCACCGTTTGGCACTTTTCAGTATTTTACAGTAGGTAGTAGGTCTGTTCCCGTACTTTCAGTCACTGAATTTTACTGAATTTTCCTGAATCATATGGTGGGGAGATTCATGAAAAGTACGGGAACGCTCTCATTGCATTACCTGAAAATTGACAACCAAAACGTGTCAGTTTTTGGTTTTTGGGAGAACAATAGTGATTATAAAGTCATCTTAAGCGATAATAAATTATCACCACAAAAATATTCGACACTCATAGCAAAATTACGCAAAAAATATGTTGCTTGTCGCGCACTTTTGAAAATATTTACTCGCGCCACACCGTTTGACACATTTCAGTATTTTTCAGTAGCTCAGACCCTACTGAAATTTCATCGTACTCACTGAAAGAGGGGAAAGTTTCAGTTTTCAGTAAAAAGGAGTACGGGAACGGCTTCATTGCAATTAATCGCGATTAATCGCAATTAATCGTAGTACGGGAACATACCTATTAGGTCTGTTCCCGTACTTTCAGTAACTGAATTTTACTGAATTTTTCTGAATCATGTGGTGGGGAATTTAATGAAAAGTACGGGAACGCTCTCATTGTATTTCCTGAAAATTTACAACCGAAAGTGTCAGTTTTCGGTTTTTGGGAGAACAATAGTGATTATAAAGTCATCCTAAGCGCTAATAAATTATCGCCACAAAAATATTCGACCTTCATAGCAATATTACGCAAAAAATATGTTGCTTGCCGCGCACATTTGAAAATATTTACTCCGTTTGACACTTTTCAGTATTTTTCAGTAGGTCTGTTCCCGTACTACAGATCTGTTCGCGTACTTTCAGTCACTGAATTTTACTGAATTTTCCTGAATCATGTGGTGGGGGAAATTCAGGAAAAGTACGAAAACGCTCTCATTGCATTTCCTGAAAATTGACAAACAAAGGGGTCAGTTGTCGGTTTTTGGGAGAACAAAAGTTATTATAAAGTCATCCTAAGCGGCGATAAACTATCGCCACAAAAATAATCGTCTTCCATAATAACATTACGCCAAAAACCGTTTGACAGTTTTCAGTATTTTTCAGTAGCTCAGATCCTACTGAATTTTACTGAAAGAGGGGAAATTTTCAATATTCAGTAAAACGGAGTACAAAAACGGCTTCATTGCAATTAATTGCAATTAATCGTAGTACGCGAACAGACCTTACGATTAATTGCGATTAATCGCGATTAATTGCAATGAAGCTGTTCCCGTACTCCGTTTTACTGAAAACTGAAAATTTCCCCTCTTTCAATAAATTTCAGTAGGGTCTGAGCTGAGAGCATAAAGACATTCGGAGGGGCCGAAGGCATGGCCATTTTTCCTCATCACCAGCGACCCCGATGATAGATTGAAATTTTCGGGGCGTAGGTAATTTCTAATTTATCAAATTGATGGGGACATATTATGTGTGACTAATTTCAAATACTCAAATTTTGAATATCGTAAGTGAATGATTGTTATATATTTAGTTATTTAATATTTTTTAGCTTTCATATTATAACCGTACGAATTCTCGAACCAGGGAGTAAAAATAAGCTACATCAGGCTGGATTATTCGTTGCTTTGCGGTGAATTAATTGTTTGTCCATGATAGAAAATGAAAACAGAACACAAATGCATGCGAACTATGAAAATTGTAGAATATACTAATTGAATATTTATTCACCCATAAAACAAAAATTGTTTTATAAGAAAGTGGCTTAAAAATTAGATGTGTTTATGCTGGCTCAAATCTTGGCAGTGCCGAGTACTGCCGTAGGTGATGAGAAAACATTGAATAATATAAAATATCATTTTCGTTTTTAGAACATCTAGAAAGTTTTTACTGAGCATTGTGTGTAAAGCAGCTGCAATGAATAAAATCATCAAAATCAAAAACAACTTCATATTCCGAAAAAGGCAAATTTTATTTAAGATTTTTCGAAAAAAAATAAGTAGTCTTCACAGTTAATAGTTCCAAGAAGTCTCAACTTTTCTTATACTATAAAGTAGGCTAATTACAATGATAGGTTGGAGATAATATATTTCTAGGTAATAAGATATTTATTATATTATATTCACACTATCTAATCGTTCTTGACCTACTTCGCTAATCCAGTTATTGGCCTTGAGATTATCTAGCAACTCAACTATAGAAGCTGCGCTGTTTTTTACGTGAATTTTGGATAATCCTATTTTTTCGTTTCAGCGTATCTTCCAATTTTATCCTGCAGCTTGATTAAATGCAATGCGGTAATAGGAGCCACTTGGTCTATTTACGTAGCTTAATTGAAATGATATTGTTGAATATTAAAATTTTCAAAAGTGTATCATGAACGCAACATCAGCATTAAGCACCTAATGAGATCGCAATTCGCTCTTCTTGTCCATCGTTTATCTCATCTTGAATCTTGTTGCCGAAAGGTATCTATAGAATTAATATAATTAAAGAGAAGAATGTTTTGAACATTTTCTTTACTTACTGCATCACTCGAAGATTCTATTCCACTAAAGATGGTCCCCTGTTCGCTTGCTCAGAACTAACGTACTATGACGGCAGCTGTAAGAAAAACAAAAAACTATTACACTTATTCCCTTGTCAATCATCAATTGCTATATACCACGGCCGAAAGATTTGAATAGACCCGGGAAGTATTTTTGATGATCAGCTCAGGAAATCCAAGAAAAGAAGTCCAAATGAATATGTGTTGCTCATTTTCTGGAAATCTGGAAAACAATATTTCACACAGCATGCAATACGAATAAATTTTTATATCATTTTATTTCCGCTCTGCCCCGAAACTGTTTATGCGCTCTACTGCTTTGTATTTTTTTTGACAGCAATAATAATGGCTACCAGAAAATTCGCGCCAATATGTCGACAATATTTAAAAGGGCTCAAATAGGCACTTTCGCTTATAAAAAGTTTCTGAAATTCACAAAATTTTGCAAAACACATCGTTTGTTTATTCCTTACTTGTGATAAGAAACTCCAAGTGGCCGGCGTTGCAAACTATTGCCACAATTCGGCACAACTCACTTCATTGCAAAGATTAATGCAATTGCACAGTTTTCAAACACTTTTTTCAAATAAAACTCGCGATTTTCAATTCTACACTAACGTTTATGTGAGCCGCACTAGTCGAACCTACACAAAATTAATCTGTATTTAAAATAAACACGATTTTATTTCCGGACCGACTCAAATTGTTTACATTAGTTTAATTGTCATATTGACAGAAAGGATACAAAGAGGGGAATTGACATTGAAGATACATGAAAAGTGGTCGGTTTCTCTTCAATGTATTTTAAATGGACATCGCCCCTCCGAATGTCTTTATGCTCTCAGGGTCTGAGCTACTGAAAAATACTGAAAGTGTCAAATGGAGTAAATATTTTCAAATGTGCGCGGCAAGCAACATATTTTTTGCGTAATGTTGCTATGAAGGTCGAATATTTTTGTGGCGATAATTTATTACCGCTTAAAGGCTGGTACTGAGTTAACCGTGAAACTAAATTTTGACATTTCCCCATTATCTGGCCATTCTTTCGAGCGAAAATTTTGACAACAGAGAAAAGCAGAGACACTGCTCATTCTTGACGGATAAAATGTCAAGAATTTCACTTTTCGATCGATTTTCTTATTGGAAAGTCATTTGCAGTGCTCAATTTTCAAATTCAAACACTAAATGTCACTTTTTAGCTCGAAAGAATTAACTGCACAAACTAAATTGGCGTGAAATGATTGACAACATGTTTTAGTGCCATCTATGTTTTCGAAGCGAAAGCAACTTCAAAGCAACTTTTCATGCTAAGAACACAGTACCAAACTTGCTTATTTTCAAGCTAAATTTTCGCCGAAACAGATTTCACGTGAAATTTTGTATGAAAATTTCACGTGAAATCGAACTCAGTACTATGCTTAAGATGACTTTATAATCACTATAGGTCTGTTCCCGGACTTTCAGTCACTGAATTTTCCTGAATCATGTGGTGGGGGAAATTCATGAAAAGTACGGGAACGCTCTCATTGCATTTCCTGAAAATTGACAAACAAAAGTGTCAGTTTTCGGTTTTTGGAAGAACAATAGTGATTGTAACCCTGAGCGGTGATAAATTATCGCCACAAAAATAATCGACCTTCGTAGCAAAATTACGCAAAAAATATGTTGCTTGCCGCGCACATTTGAAAATATTTACTCCGTTTGACACTTCAGTATTTTTCAGTAGCTCAGACCCTACTGAATTTTACTGAGAGAGGGGAAATTTTCAGTTTTCAGTAAAACGGAGTACGGGAACAGCTTCATTGCAATTAATCGCGATTAATCGCAATTAATCGTAGTACGGGAACAGACCTTATTGTTCTCCCAAAAACCGAAAACTGACACTTTCGGTTGTCAATTTTCAGGAAATACAATGAGAGCGTTCCCGTACTTTTCATGAAATTCCCCACCACATGATTCAGGAAAATTCAGTAAAATTCAGTGACTGAAAGTACGGGAACAGACCTAGTAGCTCAGACCCTAGTGAAATTTACTGAAAGATGGGAAATTTTCAGTTTTCAGTAAAGGCTGGTACTGAGCTAATCTTGAAGCTAAATTTTGACATGTCTCCATTATCTGGTCATTCTTTCGAGCGGAAATTTTGGCAATGGAGAAAAGCAGAGACACTGCTCATTTCTGATGGATAAAATGTCAAGAATTTCACTTTTCGAACGATTTTCTTATTGGAAAGACATTTGCGGTGCTCCATTTTCAAATTGAGACACTAAATGTCACTTTTTAGCTTGAAAGAATGAACTGCACAAACTAAATTGGCGTGAAATGATTGGAGACATGTGTCCATGCCATCTATATTTTCGAAGCGAAAGCAACTTCGAAGCAACTTTTCACGCTAAGAACACAGTACCACTCTTGCTGATTTTCAAGCTAAATTTTCGCCGAAACAGATTTCACGTGAAATTTTGTATGAAAATTTCACGTGAAATCGAACTCAGTACTATGCTTAAAACGGAGTACGGGAACAGCTTCATTGCAATTGATCGCGATTAATCGCAATTAATCGTAGTACGAGAACATACCTATTGTCAAATTGGAGGGGAACTACTTGGATTTGACCCGATTTGATAGTGAGCAGACAAAAAATTACTACCATCCCCTTCAATGTAAATCTTATGGGCGTGTCCACTCGATTTCTACTACCTCACTGGTTTCTCGGTCTTCTGGGATCGATTCAAGTACGAATTCATTATTCGAAGACCATTTCCGTAATTTGTAACCTCCTTTTTTTAGTACCTAAAGCTAGAGTTACAATCAATGCAACCAACATTTGTTGCACGTCAAAATGAGTTTGAACCCATGAGAACGTATGAGAGCAGTTACAATGATGCAACACAACTTTGCTTGGCAGCAGAGTTTGCTCATACCTCAAACTTGGCATGGCAACAAAATACCCAATTCCACCTGTTCCTATGAGCGTTCGGGAAATGGGAACTGTCATATGTAAATGACAATCAGAATTTGTATTTTTATGTCTCAATTTTGCTTTGCATTATACTCCGCAGCTTTTAGAGGATAAAATATTCACTGATATCTCTTTCCGAGACTTTAAAGGATCCAAATTATTGAACAGCAATTTCTTTAATATAGCCAGTGACAGATGACAGTAAATGTTGTGTTGCATTGATTGTAACTCGTTCCACCAACAAAACTTGGCAGGGAATGTTGGTTGCATTGATTGTAACTCAAGCATAAGTCCCATTGTATGAGTTGGACTCGTTTGATTGTACCTCCTCCAGGAAGTACATTTTCCACGTAAAAATCATTCCTTATTACTTGAATTATTTGAGGAAAGCTATTTTCCTCAGTGTGGGCGATCTGAATGAAACGTTCTTATGCCTAGGTAAAGAGCCATAAGTAACTGTCGTGAGTTTGTAATAGGTCTGTTCTCGTACTTTCAGTAACTGAATTTTCCTGGATCATGTGGTGGGGAATTTCATGAAAAGTATGGGAACGCTCTCATTGTATTTCCTGAAAATTGACAAGTGTCAGTTTTCGGTTTTATGCTTGAGTTACAATCAATGCAACCAACATTCGCTGCCAAGTTTTGTTGGTGGAACGAGTTACAATCAATGCAACACAACATTTACCGTCATCTGTCACTGGCTATATTAACGAAATTGTTGTTTGCTAATATGGATCCTTTACAGTCTCGGAAAGTGATATCAGTGAGTATTTGATCCTTTAAAAGCTGCAGCGTATATTGCAGAGCAAAAATGAGCAAAAGGAAAACAAATTTTGATTGTCATTTGCATATGACATTTCCCATTTCCCGGACTCTCATAGGAACAGGTGGAATTGGATATTTTCAAAAATGTTGTTGCCATGCCAAGTTTGAGATATGAGCAAACTCTGCTGCGCAACAAAGTTGTGTTGCATCATTGTAACTGCTCTCATGCGTTCTCATGGGTTCAAGCTCATTTTGTTGTGCAACAAATGTTGGTTGCATTGATTGTAACTCTAGCTTCAGGGAGAACAATAGTGGTTAGGTATGTTCCCGTACTTTCAGTAACTGAATTTTACTGAATTTTCCTGAATCATGTGGGGAATTTCATGAAAAGTACGGGAACGCTCTCATTGTATTTCCTGAAAATTGACAACCGAAAGTGTCCGTTTTCGGTTTTTGGGAGAACAATAGTGATTATAAAGTCATCGTAAGCGGTAATAAATTATCGCCACAAAAATATTCGACCTTCATAGCAACATTACGCAAAAAATTTGTTGTTTGCCGCGCACATTTGAAAACATTTACTCCGTTTGACACTTCAGTATTTTTCAGTAGCTCAGACCCTACTGAAATTTACTGAGAGAGGGGAAATTTTCAGTTTTCAGTACAACGGAGTACGGGAACAGCTTCATTGCAATTGATCGCGATTAATCGCAATTAATCGTAGTACGGGAACAGACCTATTATAAAGTCATCCTAAGCGGGGGTGTGTTCAATGTGCATGCTATAGCTGCTATTAGCTACTAATTTAGCAGCTCTGGCTGTCCAATGTCACGAAATAGCTACTTTCTGATGCTTGCTATTTGACAGTCGGGCTGTCCAAGATTCCGGAATAGCTGCTAAAGGCTGGTACTGAGTTAACCGTGAAACTAAATTTTGACATTTACCCATTAAGGCTGGTACTGAGTTCGAGTTCACGTGAAATTTTGACATGTTTCCATTATCTGGTCATTCTTTCGAGCGAAAATTTTGACAACGGAGAAAAGCAGAGACACTGCTCATTCTTGACGGATAAAATGTCAAGAATTTCACTTTTCGATCGATTTTCTTATTGGAAAGTCATTTGCACTGCTCAATTTTCAAATTGAAACACTAAATGTCACTTTTTCGCTCGAAAGAATGAACTGCACAAACTAAATTGGCGTGAAATGATTGACAACACGTTTCAGTGCCATCTATGTTTTCAAAGCGAAAGCAACTTCAAAGCAACTTTTCATGCGAAGAACACAGTACCAAACTTGCTTATTTTCAAGCGAAATTTTCGCCGAAACAGATGTCGCGCGAAATTTTGTATGAAAATTTCACGTGAAATCGAACTCAGTACTATGCTTTATCTGGCCATTCTTTCGAGCGAAAATTTTGACAACAGAGAAAAGCAGAGACACTGCTCATTCTTGACGGATAAAATGTCAAGAATTTCACTTTTCGATCGATTTTCTTATTGGAAAGTCATTTGCACTGCTCAATTTTCAAATTGAAACACTAAATGTCACTTTTTCGCTCGAAAGAATGAACTGCACAAACTAAATTAGCGTGAAATGATTGACAACATGTTTCAGTGCCATCTATGTTTTCAAAGCGAAAGCAACTTCAAAGCAACTTTTCATGCTAAGAACACAGTACCAAACTTGCTTATTTTCAAGCTAAATTTTCGCCGAAACCAATTTCACGTGAAATTTTATATGAAAATTTCACGTGAAATCGAACTCAGTACTATGCTTTATCTGGTTATTCTTTCGAGCGAAAATTTTGACAATGCAGAAAAGCTGAGACAATAGTGCGGTTTACAGCAGTCGGACCAAAAGTGACCTGACCTAAAGCGCGGACTAAATGAACTTAGTCCTCAAGTGTATACACCGATCTGACTTAGGTGGAATTTAGTCCTCGTTCGTATATGACAGCTGTCATTTAGTTGAATTTTCCTTCATGCACTGTATTTATCGTTTCATTTGTCTCTCAAACATGTTTATTTCAACGATTTTGTGTCAAAGGGGAATGTTATGAGCTTATATTCAACATACATACATTATTAATAGTCGCGCAAAAATCAATGTTTAGGTCGCGTGTGTTTACAGCGATATAGTCCACGACCTATATTTAGGTCAGGTCGCTTGAAATCGTAGACCGACCTAAATTTAGGTCGGTCCGCGAGTGTATACACCACGTGGACTAAAAAATTTAGGTGGAATTTGGTGTTTAGTCCGCGGACTAAACGTTCGCTGTATACGATATCAATGCTCATTTCTGACGGATAAAATGTCATGTATTTCACTTTTCGATCGATTTTCTTATTGGAAAGACATTTGCACTGCTCAATTTTCAAATTGAAACACTAAATGTCACTTTTTAGCTCGAAAGAATGAACTGCACAAACTAAATTGGCGTGAAATGATTGACAACATGTTTCAGTGCCATCTATGTTTTCGAAGCGAAAGCAACTTCAAAGCAACTTTTCATGCTAAGAACACAGTACCAAACTTGCTTATTTTCAAGCTAAATTTTCGCCGAAACACATTTCACGTGAAATTTTGTATGAAAATTTCACGTGAAATCGAACTCAGTACTATGCTTAAGGTAGCAGCTATTCGCTGCTCGTAGTCTGGAGGATAGCTAGAAAGTAGCTAAGGCAAAATGGCCGTGCGTACACAGCTGACATGCAGTTTAAACGTCATTTTCAATTGGAAATTGAATTGAAAAGAAGTTTTTTAGTGCCAAGCTATAGCATGCGCATTGAACACACCCCGGTAATAAATTATCGCCACAAAAATATTGGACCTTCATAGCAACATTACGCCAAAAATATGTTGCTTGCCGCGCGCATTTGAAAATATTTACTCCGTTTGACACTTTTCAGTATTTTTCAGTAGCTCAGACCCTACTGAAATTTACTGAAAGAGGGGAAATTTTCAGTTTTCAGTAAAACGGAGTACGGGAACAGCTTCATTGCAATTAATCGCGATTAATCGTAGTACGGGAACATACCTAATGTTTGAGCGGTTCCGATGGATGCTGTCGCCAAAGTATATGTTGGTAGTTTTGGTCTCGATTATGCATTGGTATTTGCTAGCCCCTGGACACGGACGGTATAACTTTCCACAATTAGCCCCTTCAATCCTCTCACGCACATAGCATGTTAAAGTTGCCTTTCCGCCATTTCGACCTAATTGTCAAATTGGAGGGGAACTACTTGGATTTGACCAGATTTGACAATGAGTAGCTAAAAAATTACTACCATCCCCTTCAATGTAAATCTTATGGGCATGTCCACTCCATTTCTACTACCTCACTGGTATTTGCCGATACATTTTTTGTAAAGCTAGAGTTACAATCAATGCAACCAACATTTGTTGCACAACAAAATGAGTTTGAACCCATGAGAACGTATGAGAGCAGTTACAATGATGCAACACAACTTTGTTGCGCAGCAAAGCTTGCTCATATCTCAAACTTGGCATGGCAACAACATTTTTGAAAATATCCAATTCCACCTGTTCCTATGAGAGTCCGGGAAATCGGAACTGTCAGATGTAAATGACAATCAGAAATTGTATTTTTTGTCTCATTTTTGCTTTGCATTATACTCCGCAGCTTTTAGAGGATAAAATATTCACTGATATCTCTTTCCGAGGCTTTAAAGGATCCAAATTATCGAACAGCAATTTCTTTAATATAGCCAGTGACAGATGACGGTAAATGTTGTGTTGCATTGATTGTAACTCGTTCCACCAACAAAACTTGGCAGCAAATGTTGGTTGCATTGATTGTAACCATGGCCGTCATATAGAAGGCCGGTCGCAAAAGCAATTAACGTACCAAGATGGCGTGCTTAATGACCTAGTTTATGCGAGAGCCCAATGTAATTCCGATTTGGGATTATACCAGTCAGAACGTCGTATAAACGGTCAAATTCGGATTTCAGCTTAAACCCGAACAGTTGGGTGTACGCCCGATGACTATGTGTGAGTGTGCATATGAAATGTGTCAATAAAAGTGATTCTTCAACATGAAGGGTCTTGTTTTGAGCAAATTTACACATTATACATATGAAATATGTGACGGCGCTTGTTTTGTGCATTTGGATAAAACTAATGTCGTTTCGTTTATTTTTGCAAAAGAAGACGTCAATCATAATTAAGTGCCGAAAATGACTAGTGCCTGCTGTACTTTCCACAACATTGTGGAACGCCGAATAGAGCATTTGTATTCAAATTGGTTGGAGGAAGTAGCAACATGTAACATACGCAAACAAGTTTCTATGGTTACGCAAACAAGTTTCTATAAAAAAAGTTTCTATGGTTATACGCAATTCGAATTTCATAAAATCCCAATTCCAATTTTGCCCGTTTATACGACGCGATATTTGGGATAATCCCAAATTGGGATTACATTGGGCTCTCGCATAAACTAGGTCAATGTACCTTTTTTCGACCAGTCGACGTACATTTCTCGACCAGTTCGACCAATAAAAGTACATTAGTACCTGTCAGATTGCAAGTCGCGACCGGCCTTCTATATGACGGCCATGTTGTAACTCAAGCATGAAGCCCTAACCAAAGATGAGTCTGCGGCCGGAATCGTCTGTCAAAACCGACCGATTTTAGAACAAAAAAGGCACTTTTTGACGTACGCAAACATGAGTGAATTTAAGTGCCCATTCAACGCATAAGGGAACGTATGCCAAGTCGTATCTCATTACCACTTTACGTACGGACAGCTCATAGTAAAAATTGAGCAAAAGGTTGCTTAAGGAGCATGCCACTTCTCTGGCTGTTCGGTAAGTTATGTTTGGGTGCAACATATGCTTTGCGTGGTTTACCTCGGCGCATACGTCAACGTACGGACGCAGACTCATCACTAGTTGGACCTTAAATCAGAGACTAGGTCTGTTCCCGTACTTCAGCAAACTGCAGCAGTAACAGAACTTGGCAGCTGGCTTCTTTTTGCTGCAAAATTTGGCTTGCAGCAAAAGTACGAAAACGACTTGCTGCGAATCTATTTTAATATATTATAATAAATTCAAGTATGGGAACAGACCTACTACGACGTACAGTCTGTCAAGAATGAGTTTATACATAGGAAAAAAATTCAATTTTTGATCTTTCTAATTATAAAATACTACTTTATATTTATGTAAATTATATTTTTTAAATTATAGTTATTTACATTATTTCCAACCGATATATGCAAAAAAAAAAAGTACAACTTCAATGCAAAAAAAGAACGAAAAGAACAACGAAAACAATTATTACAATTCTTGAAGTGTCAAAATATTGATATATTTTACAGGATATTTAGTATTTATTATTTGGTATATTTAATATTTGGTATGGCCACCTTTGGCATCCACCACGTATCGCAACCAATTTTTCATTGAATGAATCAACTTTTGCAGGTCATACGTGGTTGATATGTTTTGCCATTCTTCGAGAATCGCAGTTTTTAAGGCAGTTCGGTTTTCGGGTTGTCTTTTAGCGACTTGTTTTTCTTTCAGTCAGGACTCTGAGCTGGCGTATCCATCACTTTTCCGCAGTTGTATAAGAGCCACATTAGCACCATGTGCGCATTATGTTTGGGATCGTTGTTCTGGTAAAACTTAAAATTTGGTTTGTTGTTATGCATAAACCCGAATTTCTGCGCACTGTTTATGTTTTAAGGATATGCAAATATTGTTGGGTGTACATGGTTGACTCGATGAATGCCAAGTCTCCCACTTCTCTACCTGAGAAGCACCCCCAAATCATAACGGATAACTTACCAAATTTTACAGTCAGAATGATATTTCGATTTTCCAACGATGTTGACTTGCGCCACACTCTAGTCGGTCCATCATTGTAGTACAACATCATTTTCGTCTCATCACAGAATATGACGTCGTCCCAAAAGTCAACGGATTGAGAAAGGTGCATCATAGCGAAGGAAAAACGCTATTCGATGTTTAGTGCAAAAAGCAGTGGTTTCTTTCGTGCAGCTCTTGATGAGAACTTATTTCTTAGGATGACCTGTCGTACTGTTTCATGGAAAACAGCAACATCACACTTTTTTGAGTTCCCTAGCAAGTGTTCTGGTCGAAATCCAGGGGTTTTTTTTTTATCAAGTTTCCTTATCATAAGGCGCTCTATACGTTTAGATATTTTTGGTTTTGGCCCACCTCCACACTTTGGCTCCAATTTATCCTCATTTTCAGCACGATTCATAACGTTATAGACTGTCTTTCGTGCTACACAAAACATTTCCGACAATTCCTGCGCACTTTTACCTAATTGGTGATTATAGTATATCATCTGAACCAACTCAAAGGATAATCTTTTGCCTGGCATTTTAAAACACAATATCTCACTTAATTATGCGTACTAGCCAAAAATTAATCACCAACTAATGATCAAATTCATAGAACTTTACAATACAGACCAAAGATTACGGTAAATTTACCGCATCGTAGCAGCAACGCAAACAAAAACAGTTGTGTAAAGAGTTGTTCTTTTCTTTTTTTTGCATTGAAGTTGCACTTTTTTGTATATATCGGTTGGAAATAATGTAAATAACTATAATTAAAAAAAAAATTCAGTTATATAAATAAAAAGTAGTACTTTATAATTAGAAAGGTCAAAAATTGAATTTTTTTTTTGTGTAAACTCATTCTTGACAGACTGTACGTATGTAAGCGTGATTTCATTAAAATGTCGGTGAGGTTATTTTGTATGGAAGGTCAAATGAGCACTACATCATTGAATGATTTCCCTTTTGTTGATCTTTGTGATGCGTTGAATACCACTCGTAACTTGGTAGTCGTGCTCTCTGTCTTGATAACTAGATGATGTGATAAATAATAACTAGGCATGTAATTAATCTCCTTGGAGATAACTCCCACCATATGTCCCAACAACAAAAATTCTTTCATAAATGCATGGTAATCCTTTTGAAGCTCATCATTTCTGGCTAATCTTTTTTCAGCTAAGAAAATTGAAGTTAAGTAGTCTGTTTGGAACTCGCTTATTCCTCTTCGAGCCCAATGTCTTCTCTTAAGGACAGTCGCACTATATACCTTCCCGGAGGTTCTCGCTTTGTAGTTTGCTGATACCATTCATTAGCGGCTTCTTCTTCTGGACTAAAAATTTGTTTGTAAGGCACTTCTTATAATTCCTAAAATCGTTTTAAGACCGTCGATTTTATCTTAAGTTGCAATTAAAGCTGTAAATGATGTCTTCATGTTCGTATTTGCGGGTCCTGAATAATAAAATCCACCCAAGCTTGGTCTTGATTGCGAACTGTATTCCACATATGAAGCTTTGCTTCAACAATATATATCAGCACCAAGGAAAACGTATATCCACCCAGGTCTCCCATATTTTGGGTCTGCTAATTCATCACTACTCAGTGGCAAAGGCCCATTTCTCTTGGCTTCAACTGGAGGACAGAAATTTTTTATCTAGGGTGAGACAAGTCCTCTCACAATGATAAATGGCTCATGATGTTTGGTTTCGATTGACATTGATATCGAACCTATGGTGTATACAGACGTATCAGCTCCTATTCCACAAATGTTATGTTGTGCATATTGTCGCTTCAAATTAAGGATTAGTGCTGCCGTTTCTCGTAGCATTTTGCAACTACCATCGACGATTTATACCGAATTTCGCTGAAATCACAAAAAGTTGTTTGCGAGTCAGGATCAACGTGCGGATATATATATATATATATATATATATATATATATATATATATATATATATATATATATATATATATATATATATATATATATATATATATATATATATATATATATATATATATATATATATATATATAGTATATATATATATATATATATATATATATATACATATATATATATATATATATATATATATATATATATATATATATATATATATATATATATATATATATATATATATATATATATATATATATATATATATATATATATATATATACAGCAGAAACTCGCTATAGGCAACTAATTAATGTCAGCCTAGCTGCCGATTTCGAGGTTTTGCCTATATCATGTATAGAAAATTATGGAAATATTCTTGGTTTTTGTAGCAATTAAGAGACGCATATAACACATATAGAAGTAATTAATTTAAAAAATATATAATTTGAGAAGAGTATAAAACATTGTTAAGAAATCTAGATATATATTACTGTATAAAATCAGTTTTTTAAAAATATGAAGTTATTTTAGCTTGGCTCAATTTGTTTCTCTCATTTTCCTGAATTGCTTTATGTTTAATTGAATAAAACATCAAAATTTTACTTCGTGGATAAGAATTCGCTTCAGACCAGCTAATCACAAGTTCAACGCTTTTTAAAAATTGATTGATGTTGCGTGGAATTAATTAAGTGATAGAATTTATTAAAGACGATTTGAATAATTACACGATGTTAATGGGAATGAAAAATAAAAAGGACATATTTCCATATATATACATTTGTACAAGCATGGGTAAAGAAAACAAAGTAGGCACATTTCATTTCAAAAAACATATACGATGCAGCCGTCATCTAGGAGTGACTGGAACGTGTCCATTCAACACTCCCACTTGTTCCTGGCATAGTTTCATTGAAAAGTCTTGATTAATCGTAAACTTTCCACGTATGTATTGCAATGTACTCCGCATCCGTTGTTGATGTTGCCACTATTGATTGTTTTCTTGATGACCAAATGATAGGTCCCCCATTCAACATAAGGATTACGCCACTAACACTTTTACGTGTTTGAACACATGAAGCAAAATCAGCATCGGCGTACGCAACTAATGTGTTCGAATTTCAGTTTCCATATGTGATTCCAATATTAATTGTTCCTTTTAGATAACGAAGAACATGTTTTCCTACCATCCAATGCGCCGTTGGAGGTTTCTCCAAATATTTTGGTGCTACAACTTGTGTTATATCCGCTCGGGTTGCTACTGCCAAGTACATTAGGCTGCCTACCAATTGACGATAAGGAACATCTGCTGCGTAATCTGCATTGACTTCAGATAAAGAATTCAATTCCGATGGTGTTGAAACCAGGTTGCAATCAGTCATTGCCAACTTATCGAGTATTGCTTTGACGTAAGTTGATTGCGTTAAACGAATTGTACTTGCTGACCGGTCTCTTTCAATTAAGACACCCAAATATGTGAGTACTTTAGTATTCCTATACGTTATACTGTACTCAGCCTGCATCGCTTTCAAGAGCCTTTGAGTCTGCTGCTCTGATTTGCCACACACAAGCCCATCATCAACGTATAGAATTACAAATAGTTTAGAATTACAATAGTTTCACTACATTTTGAATTATATACACATGCGTCAGCAGCTGATTTTTGCAGTCCAAATCGTCGCATAAACTCATCGAATTTTGAATGTCATTGTTTAGGTGCCTGTTTCAATCCATACAAGCTCTTCTTGAGCAAACAAACGCGACCGCTGTTATCCGCAAATCCAACTGGCTGTTTCATATATATGGATTCTTCAAGATCACCATATAAAAAGGCAGTTTTAACATCGAAAGTCAAAAATTCGTAGTTCTTCGCTGTATATATTGCCAACAATGTTCGAATAGAGTCGAACCGTGAATCTGGTGCAAAAGTTTCTGTATAGCCTTCATCTGGCCGTTGTGAACAGCCTTTGACTACGAGACGTGCTTTGTAACGTTCTGTTGAACCATCATGATTTGCCTTCAACCTAAACATCCATTTATTGCTTAATGCTTGTCGACCTTGAGGTAAATCTACTAGTTCCCAAGTGTGCCTTTCCTTTGAGGACTTCAATTCGTCAACCATTGCCAGCTCCCACTGTTTTGAAAATATCGAAGAAGGTGCCTCTTCAATTGTATTTGGAATATCCACATTGGCCAAAAATCCACCTGCTGAAAGAAACAATCTTCCACAGATAACATGCATTCTTTCCGCAGTGTCTGAATATCATTTGCAGGCTTTTTGGCTGTTTTACTTCGCGTTCGTACCGCTGGCGGCCCATCATCGTCTTCTTCTATAAAGTGCGATTGGTCATTTTCAATTAAATTGGAAAATTCATCCAATAGCTGAGCCATTTGTTTCGGATGATCTTCCAGGATTTTCACGTCGCGAAATGTTCGCACATTATTAGTTCCGGGCTGCCACAAACGATATCCATTCTTTGCATACCTAACTAACATCAATTCAATGGCCTTTGGCTGCATCTTCCATCTCTTCGTTTCATCAATAAGCGCATACGCTTTAGTTCCTATAATTAGCAACTTATAGCCCGTTCACGCTTTAGAGCTAAATCAACTTAAATCTACCTGATTACCCATACATTTTTTTCGGCGTCTGACAGAGTTAATCAAGTAGATTTAGAGTTAGTTAATCAAGTACAAATCAGGTACTATTGTGAATTTTGTCCCTGGTGAATTTTTCTCAGAGCGTGGTGGATTCCATTCGTGAGAGCGAGAGTAGATTTGAATGAAATGTCATTCGAATTTCGTCCTAAAATAGCAAAAATTGAACAAAAAAGGAAAATGTGAGTTGTACAAAGTGAAAAGAAAATGTTCTTGAATGTTCCTGCACCATTTTCAACAACTTTCACGCAAAAAAAATTGTACACATAAATTCGAATGACATTTCTCTCTCTAAATCTCCTCATTCTAAATCACTTCGGGTAGTGTGAACGCTTACCTGATTAACTTTGACAGCTTCTAAATCTACTTGATTTAGAGTGTAGTGTGAACGGCTTATTACTAACATCTGTTTTCCGCCCATGAAACACTTCAAACGGTGTTCTACCTTCCAGTCGTTTCAACGGGATCAAATTTCGTAAGTTTGCTGATGCTACCAACATGGCTGTTGCGTGGAATTAACTAAGTGATTGACTTGATTAAAGATAATTTGAATAATTATACAATGTTAATGGGAAATTTTGTCACCAAATGCATTCACTTTGCAACCTTTTCGTGATACTGAGCCAATCGATATCAAATTTCGTCCAATTCTTGGCACGTAAAGTACAGTCAGTAATAGTCAGATTGCCACCAGATTTCGATTTGATTCGAATGTTTCCATGGCCTTCTGCGTAGAGCACATCGTTGTTGCTGATTTTGACACCAACGTCACCAGATTTTATCACCACGAAATCAGAAAATTTAGACCTGTCATTGGTCATATGAAAGCTTGCTCCGCTGTCGAGAATCCAGCCGTTATGCTTGAGTTACAATCAATGCAACCAACATTTGCTGCCAAGTTTTGTTGGCGGAACGAGTTACAATCAATGCAATGTCACTGGCTATATTAAATAAATTGCTGTTCGATAATTTGGATCCTTTAAAGTCTCGGAAAGAGATATCAGTGAATATTTTATCCTCTAAAAGCTGCGGAGTATAATGCAAAGCAAAAATGAGACAAAAAAATACAAATTCTGATTGTCATTTACATATGACAGTTCCGATTTCCCGAATGCTCATAGGAACAGGTGGAATTGGGTATTTTGTTGCCATGCCAAGTTTGAGGTATGAGCAAACTCTGCTGTGCAACAAAGTTGTGTTGCATCATTGTAACTGCTCTCATACGTTCTCATGGGTTCAAACTCATTTTGTTGTGCAACAAATGTTGGTTGCATTGATTGTAACTCTAGCTTTAGTCTGTTCAGCCACCGCGAAGCATTCGTTTTCAGCAACTAGAAAATGACTTCCTGATGCTGTCGCTAGACACAAATCTCCTCCTTTAGGTTGTTTTGCTTGATCTGCTTTCATTTTCAAGCAGTATGCTTTAATGTGACCTTTTTTGTGACAGTAAAAGCAAAAAATATTCTTGTCACGTTTTCGGTTTTTCTTATCATTACCCTTTTGGACTATCATGGCATCTCCATTGCCAATTAAGTCCACCGTGGGTATTAATGATTCAATAATTTGAAGCTACTCACGCATTTTATCAAATGACAAAGTCATAACACAAGCCGCTTGTATTATGTACGTTTGACGGAACGTTGCAAATTTCTCGGGTAATTCTGTCATTAGCTTTCCGACTAAGGCTGTGTCGTCTACTTCGGCACCTACAGCTTTTAGCCTCTGCACAAACTGCCGATTCGGAACAAAAACTTGAAATTGACTGTCCTTCCACGAATTTCTTCGCCATTAACGCCTGAAGTGTCAAATACTTATTTGTTTCTGATTTTGATTCATAAAGCGAACGAATTTTTCTAAATACGTTTGCTGCAGTTTTGCAGTCTCGAATTGATGAATGGTCGTCATCATTCAACCCACTTTACAGGATGCGAATCGCCTTTGCATCTTTGACATCCCAATCCATTTTCGCCTTCTCATTCTCAGGGCACTCAGAATCGCCATCAGCTTCGGCCTTGACTCTACGACTGCGTAGACACGCTTCCATCTCGTACAGCCAACGCTGGTACGTTGTCTTCGTTGAATCTTCTCGTCGTTTGCAGTCATCTTTTTCATGCTTCAAACTCAAAGCCGAAAATATTCAAATCGCGTATTTTAATTCAAAAAACAAAAGTCTTCTATCACTTACATCTGACTTGGGACTGGGCCCATAACCTGTTGCGTGGAATTAATGAAATGATTGACTTGATTAAAGACGATTTGAATAATTGCACGATGTTAATGGGAATGAAAAATAAAAAGGATATATTTCCGTATATATAATATGTACAAGTATGTGCAATGAAAACAAAGTAGGCACATTTCATTTCCAAAAAGTCTAGCGCATCAGAACCGCTAGAAAACTAATTTTCAAAGAAAATCGTTTTTTTTGTTTAGTGACTAGTGTATAGTGACTCAGGAGTGTCCATAAAAAATTTCAGGTCGATCCGAGCAAAATTAACGAAGCTATCAGCTTAACAATACAAATAACTCAAATTCATATTTCCTGCTTTAATTGCCGCGCGCAGCTCTCATATACTTTACAGTAGAGTCTTCCCACTCTATCCACACCTGTCTGTGCTATATTTGTGTAATAACACTTATATATGTGACTTGTAGTAGTATACATTCATTTCATCGAGCAGTTACGGTACACGTGTTTCGTAATTTTTCACACACTTTTGTTGCACAGTTAAAATTTTAAAACGCGTTTTTTGAGGAATTTTATTTTTCAAGTCGGTGAGACATGTAACTCGAAAACTACTCGACCGATCTTTCTGAAATTTTGCACACTATTTCTGTAGGCAATTTACTAGGTAACGCTGTCGAGATATTTTTTTTCTTGTTTTTTTTTTTATTTATGGAATTTTTTACAACTGAAAACAGAAATTTCGAAAAAAAAATTTCGGTTTTTTTCGTTTTTTTGACTTCAAACTTATACCAAAAATTAAATAATCTAGATATTTGTAAAAACTCGACTGCGTTACCTCAAAAAACTCATAAACTAACGAAATATTTTTGGTTTTTTTGTTTACGATGATTCAGTCATTAGTTATGTGTCTCACCGCAAATCAACTCTTTGTCCTGAATGAAAATGCCAAATTCATGTCACGAGTAGTGATGGGCAAAATGGCTCTTTGAAGTGAGCCAGCTCCGTAAAACTCACTCACTTTAAAGAGTCGCTCTTTAAGAGCCACTCAAAAGAGCCACTTCAAGCAACTTTTTTATGGTTGCAAAAGTATAAAGTAAATTGCTATTTTTTGTTGTTTTATTAATAATAATAAGCTTAAATCTAATATAACATAACATTACTTTCGAAATATAATATAGCATATAATATAAATTTAAAAATAAACCATAAAATCATATCTGAAAATCTTTCCATATAAGTGGCCACTCTACTCAATCGTTGATTCACTATCTCCAGATTCTGGGATGTAAATCATTCTTTTCCTTCCACCAATTGATAGGGTCAGCAGTTCTGGGTATATTTACATGTTGTAAATACTTATCCATTTCGTTAATGCCTGCAGCTACATAGCTTTGCTAGGTTCTTACACTGTTGACTTTGTCATCAAATTTTCGCCATAGCGAATTTTGCGTTCCTTGTGCTGTGGGTACCGAAACTAGATGTATACAAGCAAGTTTGTATGTGGATTCATTTTGAAATGCTAGTCTTTTAAATCGTGGATCTAAAAGAACGCTCTCTAGGCAAAACATATTTTCTTTATATAATTTAAATCTGTTTGAAAGTTCTCTTTGGATCACATTTAAAAAACTGCGTTTATCAGCAGTTTTATATTCGTTCAGACAGAGTTTTGAAATGTAGCTTATAATCGTTGATATTAATAATATATATTTTTGAAATCGATACTGTTTTCTCACTGCTTATTTCTAGAGTAGCCTCATTGAAGATGCTCAATATATCAGGGGCTGTTTTACGTATTCCATTACATATTCTACGTATTCCATTTGCCTCTGTTTTTGTTGTAATTTTGCCGTTATTTTGCTACCAAAATTTTTTCGGACGGTTTTCCGTCAGATTTCATTTTGCCGTATCTTCGAAACTAGTCCGCTTTTTCCCAAACTTGTATGGAAAGTTCGCCCGAAACAACTCAAAAAGGTCCCCAAATTCATGCTAGTCAAAAAAAAAATATTTTGGAAAAATGAACGTTTTTGCCCAATTTCCCCTATCAAAAATTTTTTTTGCCCTTGAAATATCACTATTGTACTCCCCGACCACTTCCAATCATCGAAAGCATCGTAAAGGCAGAAAAAAAAACCCTTTACTCCCCTACAAAACCGAAATTTTTCTATCGCAGCAATAGGTCTTGGCCCGTTTTGTCCCAAACCACCTTAACCTCAAATTGGCCGATTTTGCCCGATTACAGCTACTTTTGCCCTAAAAGGATCTCAACCTTTTCCTACTTAGCACTTTTAGTGGTACTTTCAGTTTTTCCGGACGGTTTTTCGGCAGATTTCATATTGCCGTATTTTCAAAACCAGGCCGCTTTTTCCCAGACTTATATGGAAATTTCGCCCGAAACAATTCAAAAAGGTCCCCAAATTCATGCTAGTAAAAAAAAAAATATTTTGGAAAAATGAACGTTTTTGCCCAATTTCCCCTATCAAAAAATTTTTTTGCCCAATTTCCCCTATCAAAAAATTTTTTTGCCCTTGAAATATCACTCTTGTACTCCCCGACCACTTCCAATCATCGAAAGCGTCCTAAAGGCAGTATTTGCCAAACTATGGCCAAAAAACCCCTTACTCCCCTACAAAACCGAAATTTTTGTATCGTAGCAATAGGTCTTGGCCCGTTATGTCCCAAACCACCTTAACCCCAAATTGGCCGATTTTGTCCGATTTCAACTACTTTTGCCCTAAAAACTTTTTGAAGAACGAAAATATTCGATACGAACCTGTTC